>OU975460.1:0-496339 GCA_918857605.2 Philereme vetulata | reverse complement strand
CGGCAAGTAAAATGTTTAAAACAATCTTGTTGGTATTTTGTTTATTGATTTCGCGGCAAGTAAAATGTTTAAAACAATCTTGTTGGTATTTTTTTTATTGATTTCGCGGCAAGTAAAATGTTTAAAACAATCTTGTTGGTATTTTTTTTATTGATTTCGCGGCAAGTAAAATGTTTAAAACAATCTTGTTGGTATTTTGTTTATTGATTTCGCGGCAAGTAAAATGTTTAAAACAATCTTGTTGGTATTTTTTTTATTGATTTCGCGGCAAGTAAAATGTTTAAAACAATCTTGTTGGTATTTTGTTTATTGATTTCGCGGCAAGTAAAATGTTTAAAACAATCTTGTTGGTATTTTGTTTATTGATTTCGCGGCAAGTAAAATGTTTAAAACAATCTTGTTGGTATTTTTTTTATTGATTTCGCGGCAAGTAAAATGTTTAAAACAATCTTGTTGGTATTTTTTTATTGATTTCGCGGCAAGTAAAATGTTTAAAACAATCTTGTTGGTATTTTGTTTAATGATTTCGCGGCAAGTAAAATGTTTAAAACAATCTTGTTGGTATTTTGTTTATTGATTTCGCGGCAAGTAAAATGTTTAAAACAATCTTGTTGGTATTTTTTTTATTGATTTCGCGGCAAGTAAAATGTTTAAAACAATCTTGTTGGTATTTTTTTATTGATTTCGCGGCAAGTAAAATGTTTAAAACAATCTTGTTGGTATTTTGTTTATTGATTTTGCGGCAAGTAAAATGTTTAAAACAATCTTGTTGGTATTTTGTTTATTGATTTCGCGGCAAGTAAAATGTTTAAAACAATCTTGTTGGTACTTTTTTATTGATTTCGCGGCAAGTAAAATGTTTAAAACAATCTTGTTGGTATTTTGTTTATTGATTTCGCGGCAAGTAAAATGTTTAAAACAATCTTGTTGGTATTTTGTTTATTGATTTTGCAGCAAGTAAAATGTTTAAAACAATCTTGTTGGTATTTTTTTATTGATTTCGCGGCAAGTAAAATGTTTAAAACAATCTTGTTGGTATTTTGTTTATTGATTTTGCAGCAAGTAAAATGTTTAAAACAATCTTGTTGGTATTTTGTTTATTGATTTTGCAGCAAGTAAAATGTTTAAAACAATCTTGTTGGTATTTTTTTATTGATTTCGCGGCAAGTAAAATGTTTAAAACAATCTTGTTGGTATTTTGTTTAATGATTTTGCAGCAAGTAAAATGTTTAAAACAATCTTGTTGGTATTTTGTTTATTGATTTTGCGGCAAGTAAAATGTTTAAAACAATCTTGTTGGTATTTTGTTTATTGATTTCGCGGCAAGTAAAATGTTTAAAACAATCTTGTTGGTATTTTGTTTATTGATTTTGCAGCAAGTAAAATGTTTAAAACAATCTTGTTGGTATTTTTTTATTGATTTCGCGGCAAGTAAAATGTTTAAAACAATCTTGTTGGTATTTTGTTTAATGATTTTGCAGCAAGTAAAATGTTTAAAACAATCTTGTTGGTATTTTGTTTATTGATTTCGCGGCAAGTAAAATGTTTAAATCAATCTTGTTGGTATTTTTTTTATTGATTTCGCGGCAAGTAAAATGTTTAAAACAATCTTGTTGGTATTTTGTTTATTGATTTTGCGGCAAGTAAAATGTTTAAAACAATCTTGTTGGTATTTTTTTTATTGATTTCGCGGCAAGTAAAATGTTTAAAACAATCTTGTTGGTATTTTTTTTATTGATTTCGCGGCAAGTAAAATGTTTAAAACAATCTTGTGGGTATTTTTTTTATTGATTTCGCGGCAAGTAAAATGTTTAAAACAATCTTGTTGGTATTTTTTTTATTGATTTTGCGGCAAGTAAAATGTTTAAAACAATCTTGTTGGTATTTATTTTATTGATTTCGCGGCAAGTAAAATGTTTAAAACAATCTTGTTGGTATTTTGTTTATTGATTTCGCGACAAGTAAAATGTTTAAAACAATCTTGTTGGTATTTTGTTTATTGATTTCGCGGCAAGTAAAATGTTTAAAACAATCTTGTTGGTATTTTGTTTATTGATTTTGCGGCAAGTAAAATGTTTAAAACAATCTTGTTGGTATTTTGTTTATTGATTTCGCGGCAAGTAAAATGTTTAAAACAATCTTGTTGGTATTTTGTTTATTGATTTCGCGGCAAGTAAAATGTTTAAAACAATCTTGTTGGTATTTTTTTATTGATTTCGCGGCAAGCAAAATGTTTAAAACAATCTTGTTGGTATTTTGTTTATTGATTTCGCGGCAAGTAAAATGTTTAAAACAATCTTGTTGGTATTTTGTTTATTGATTTCGCGGCAAGTAAAATGTTTAAAACAATCTTGTTGGTATTTTTTTTATTGATTTCGCGGCAAGTAAAATGTTTAAAACAATCTTGTTGGTATTTTGTTTATTGATTTTGCGGCAAGTAAAATGTTTAAAACAATCTTGTTGGTATTTTTTTTATTGATTTCGCGGCAAGTAAATTGTTTAAAACAATCTTGTTGGTATTTTGTTTATTGATTTTGCGGCAAGTAAAATGTTTAAAACAATCTTGTTGGTATTTTTTTTATTGATTTCGCGGCAAGTAAAATGTTTAAAACAATCTTGTTGGTATTTTGTTTATTGATTTCGCGGCAAGTAAAATGTTTAAAACAATCTTGTGGGTATTTTTTTTATTGATTTCGCGGCAAGTAAAATGTTTAAAACAATCTTGTTGGTATTTTTTTTATTGATTTCGCGGCAAGTAAAATGTTTAAAACAATCTTGTTGGTATTTTTTTTATTGATTTCGCGGCAAGTAAAATGTTTAAAACAATCTTGTTGGTATTTTTTTTATTGATTTCGCGGCAAGTAAAATGTTTAAAACAATCTTGTTGGTATTTTGTTTATTGATTTCGCGACAAGTAAAATGTTTAAAACAATCTTGTTGGTATTTTGTTTATTGATTTCGCGGCAAGTAAAATGTTTAAAACAATCTTGTTGGTATTTTGTTTATTGATTTTGCGGCAAGTAAAATGTTTAAAACAATCTTGTTGGTATTTTGTTTATTGATTTCGCGGCAAGTAAAATGTTTAAAACAATCTTGTTGGTATTTTTTTTATTGATTTCGCGGCAAGTAAAATGTTTAAAAAAAATCTTGTTGGTATTTTTTTATTGATTTCGCGGCAAGTAAAATGTTTAAAACAATCTTGTTGGTATTTTTTTTATTGATTTCGCGGCAAGTAAAATGTTTAAAACAATCTTGTTGGTATTTTGTTTATTGATTTCGCGACAAGTAAAATGTTTAAAACAATCTTGTTGGTATTTTTTTTATTGATTTCGCGGCAAGTAAAATGTTTAAAACAATCTTGTTGGTATTTTGTTTATTGAGTTCGCGGCAAGTAAAATGTTTAAAACAATCTTGTTGGTATTTTGTTTATTGATTTCGCGGCAAGTAAAATGTTTAAAACAATCTTGTTGGTATTTTGTTTATTGATTTTGCGGCAAGTAAAATGTTTAAAACAATCTTGTTGGTATTTTGTTTATTGATTTCGCGGCAAGTAAAATGTTTAAAACAATCTTGTTGGTATTTTGTTTATTGATTTCGCGGCAAGTAAAATGTTTAAAACAATCTTGTTGGTATTTTGTTTATTGATTTCGCGGCAAGTAAAATGTTTAAAACAATCTTGTTGGTATTTTGTTTATTGATTTCGCGGCAAGTAAAATGTTTAAAACAATCTTGTTGGTATTTTGTTTATTGATTTTGCAGCAAGTAAAATGTTTAAAACAATCTTGTTGGTATTTTTTTATTGATTTCGCGGCAAGTAAAATGTTTAAAACAATCTTGTTGGTATTTTTTTTATTGATTTCGCGGCAAGTAAAATGTTTAAAACAATCTTGTTGGTATTTTTTTATTGATTTCGCGGCAAGTAAAATGTTTAAAACAATCTTGTTGGTATTTTTTTTATTGATTTCGCGGCAAGTAAAATGTTTAAAACAATATTGTTGGTATTTTGTTTATTGATTTCGCGGCAAGTAAAATGTTTTAAAACAATCTTGTTGGTATTTTGTTTATTGATTTCGCGGCAAGTAAAATGTTTAAAACAATCTTGTTGGTATTTTTTTTATTGATTTCGCGGCAAGTAAAATGTTTTAAAACAATCTTGTTGGTATTTTGTTTATTGATTTTGCGGCAAGTAAAATGTTTAAAACAATCTTGTTGGTATTTTGTTTATTGATTTCGCGGCAAGTAAAATGTTTAAAACAATCTTGTTGGAATTTTTTTATTGATTTCGCGGCAAGTAAAATGTTTAAAACAATCTTGTTGGTATTTTTTTATTGATTTCGCGGCAAGTAAAATGTTTAAAACAATCTTGTTGGTATTTTGTTTATTGATTTCGCGGCAAGTAAAATGTTTAAAACAATCTTGTTGGTATTTTTTTATTTATTTCGCGGCAAGTAAAATGTTTTAAAACAATCTTGTTGGTATTTTTTTATTGATTTCGCGGCAAGTAAAATGTTTAAAACAATCTTGTTGGTATTTTGTTTATTGATTTCGCGGCAAGTAAAATGTTTAAAACAATCTTGTTGGTATTTTGTTTAATGATTTTGCAGCAAGTAAAATGTTTAAAACAATCTTGTTGGTAATTTTTTATTGATTTCGCGGCAAGTAAAATGTTTAAAACAATCTTGTTGGTATTTTGTTTATTGATTTCGCGGCAAGTAAAATGTTTAAAACAATCTTGTTGGTATTTTTTTTATTGATTTCGCGGCAAGTAAAATGTTTAAAACAATCTTGTTGGTATTTTTTTTATTGATTTTGCGGCAAGTAAAATGTTTAAAACAATCTTGTTGGTATTTTGTTTATTGATTTTGCGGCAAGTAAAATGTTTAAAACAATCTTGTTGGTATTTTGTTTATTGATTTCGCGGCAAGTAAAATGTTAAAAACAATCTTGTTGGTATTTTTTTATTGATTTCGCGGCAAGTAAAATGTTTAAAACAATCTTGTTGATATTTTTGTTTATTGATTTCGCGACAAGTAAAATGTTTAAAACAATCTTGTTGGTATTTTTTTTATTGATTTCGCGGCAAGTAAAATGTTTAAAACAATCTTGTTGGTATTTTGTTTATTGATTTCGCGGCAAGTAAAATGTTTAAAACAATCTTGTTGGTATTTTTTTTATTGACTTTGCGGCAAGTAAAATGTTTAAAACAATCTTGTTGGTATTTTGTTTATTGATTTCGCGGCAAGTAAAATGTTTAAAACAATCTTGTTGGTATTTTTTTATTGATTTCGCGGCAAGTAAAATGTTTAAAACAATCTTGTTGGTATTTTGTTTAATGATTTTGCAGCAAGTAAAATGTTTAAAACAATCTTGTTGGTATTTTTTTTTTGATTTTGCGGCAAGTAAAATGTTTAAAACAATCTTGTTGGTATTTTGTTTAATGATTTTGCGGCAAGTAAAATGTTTAAAACAATCTTGTTGGTATTTTGTTTATTGATTTCGCGGCAAGTAAAATGTTTAAAACAATCTTGTTGGTATTTTGTTTATTGATTTTGCGGCAAGTAAAATGTTTAAAACAATCTTGTTGGTATTTTGTTTAATGATTTTGCAGCAAGTAAAATGTTTAAAACAATCTTGTTGGTATTGTGTTTATTGATTTTGCAGCAAGTAAAATGTTTAAAACAATCTTGTTGGTATTTTTTTATTGATTTCGCGGCAAGTAAAATGTTTAAAACAATCTTGTTGGTATTTTGTTTAATGATTTTGCAGCAAGTAAAATGTTTAAAACAATCTTGTTGGTATTTTTTTTATTGATTTCGCGGCAAGTAAAATGTTTAAAACAATCTTGTTGGTATTTTGTTTATTGATTTCGCGGCAAGTAAAATGTTTAAAACAATCTTGTTGGTATTTTGTTTATTGATTTCGCGGCAAGTAAAATGTTTAAAACAATCTTGTTGGTATTTTTTTTATTGATTTCGCGGCAAGTAAAATGTTTAAAACAATCTTGTTGGTATTTTGTTTATTGATTTCGCGGCAAGTAAAATGTTTAAAACAATCTTGTTGGTATTTTGTTTAATGATTTTGCAGCAAGTAAAATGTTTAAAACAATCTTGTTGGTAATTTTTTATTGATTTCGCGGCAAGTAAAATGTTTAAAACAATCTTGTTGGTAATTTTTTATTGATTTCGCGGCAAGTAAAATGTTTAAAACAATCTTGTTGGTATTTTGTTTAATGATTTTGCAGCAAGTAAAATGTTTAAAACAATCTTGTTGGTATTTTGTTTATTGATTTCGCGGCAAGTAAAATGTTTAAAACAATCTTGTTGGTATTTTGTTTATTGATTTCGCGGCAAGTAAAATGTTTAAAACAATCTTGTTGGTATTTTTTTTATTGATTTCGCGGCAAGTAAAATGTTTAAAACAATCTTGTTGGTATTTTGTTTATTGATTTTGCGGCAAGTAAAATGTTTAAAACAATCTTGTTGGTATTTTGTTTATTGATTTCGCGGCAAGTAAAATGTTTAAAACAATCTTGTTGGTATTTTTTTTATTGATTTCGCGGCAAGTAAAATGTTTAAAACAATCTTGTTGGTATTTTTTTATTGATTTCGCGGCAAGTAAAATGTTTAAAACAATCTTGTTGGTATTTTTTTTATTGATTTCGCGGCAAGTAAAATGTTTAAAACAATCTTGTTGGTATTTTGTTTATTGATTTCGCGGCAAGTAAAATGTTTAAAACAATCTTGTTGGTATTTTGTTTATTGATTTCGCGGCAAGTAAAATGTTTAAAACAATCTTGTTGGTATTTTTTTTATTGATTTCGCGGCAAGTAAAATGTTTAAAACAATCTTGTTGGTATTTTGTTTATTGATTTTGCGGCAAGTAAAATGTTTAAAACAATCTTGTTGGTATTTTTTTTATTGATTTCGCGGCAAGTAAAATGTTTAAAACAATCTTGTTGGTATTTTGTTTATTGATTTCGCGGCAAGTAAAATGTTTAAAACAATCTTGTTGGTATTTTGTTTATTGATTTCGCGGCAAGTAAAATGTTTAAAACAATCTTGTTGGTATTTTTTTTATTGATTTCGCGGCAAGTAAAATGTTTAAAACAATCTTGTTGGTATTTTTTTATTGATTTCGCGGCAAGTAAAATGTTTAAAACAATCTTGTTGGTATTTTGTTTAATGATTTTGCGGCAAGTAAAATGTTTAAAACAATCTTGTTGGTATTTTGTTTATTGATTTCGCGGCAAGTAAAATGTTTAAAACAATCTTGTTGGTATTTTTTTTATTGATTTCGCGGCAAGTAAAATGTTTAAAACAATCTTGTTGGTATTTTTTTTATTGATTTCGCGGCAAGTAAAATGTTTAAAACAATCTTGTTGGTATTTTGTTTATTGATTTCGCGGCAAGTAAAATGTTTAAAACAATCTTGTTGGTATTTTTTTTATTGATTTCGCGGCAAGTAAAATGTTTAAAACAATCTTGTTGGTATTTTGTTTATTGATTTCGCGGCAAGTAAAATGTTTAAAACAATCTTGTTGGTATTTTGTTTATTGATTTCGCGGCAAGTAAAATGTTTAAAACAATCTTGTTGGTATTTTTTTTATTGATTTCGCGGCAAGTAAAATGTTTAAAACAATCTTGTTGGTATTTTTTTATTGATTTCGCGGCAAGTAAAATGTTTAAAACAATCTTGTTGGTATTTTGTTTAATGATTTTGCGGCAAGTAAAATGTTTAAAACAATCTTGTTGGTATTTTTTTTATTGATTTCGCGGCAAGTAAAATGTTTAAAACAATCTTGTTGGTATTTTTTTTATTGATTTCGCGGCAAGTAAAATGTTTAAAACAATCTTGTTGGTATTTTTTTATTGATTTCGCGGCAAGTAAAATGTTTAAAACAATCTTGTTGGTATTTTGTTTATTGATTTTGCGGCAAGTAAAATGTTTAAAACAATCTTGTTGGTATTTTGTTTATTGATTTCGCGGCAAGTAAAATGTTTAAAACAATCTTGTTGGTACTTTTTTATTGATTTCGCGGCAAGTAAAATGTTTAAAACAATCTTGTTGGTATTTTGTTTATTGATTTCGCGGCAAGTAAAATGTTTAAAACAATCTTGTTGGTATTTTGTTTATTGATTTTGCAGCAAGTAAAATGTTTAAAACAATCTTGTTGGTATTTTTTTATTGATTTCGCGGCAAGTAAAATGTTTAAAACAATCTTGTTGGTATTTTGTTTATTGATTTTGCAGCAAGTAAAATGTTTAAAACAATCTTGTTGGTATTTTGTTTATTGATTTTGCAGCAAGTAAAATGTTTAAAACAATCTTGTTGGTATTTTTTTATTGATTTCGCGGCAAGTAAAATGTTTAAAACAATCTTGTTGGTATTTTGTTTAATGATTTTGCAGCAAGTAAAATGTTTAAAACAATCTTGTTGGTATTTTGTTTATTGATTTTGCGGCAAGTAAAATGTTTAAAACAATCTTGTTGGTATTTTGTTTATTGATTTCGCGGCAAGTAAAATGTTTAAAACAATCTTGTTGGTATTTTGTTTATTGATTTTGCAGCAAGTAAAATGTTTAAAACAATCTTGTTGGTATTTTTTTATTGATTTCGCGGCAAGTAAAATGTTTAAAACAATCTTGTTGGTATTTTGTTTAATGATTTTGCAGCAAGTAAAATGTTTAAAACAATCTTGTTGGTATTTTGTTTATTGATTTCGCGGCAAGTAAAATGTTTAAATCAATCTTGTTGGTATTTTTTTTATTGATTTCGCGGCAAGTAAAATGTTTAAAACAATCTTGTTGGTATTTTGTTTATTGATTTTGCGGCAAGTAAAATGTTTAAAACAATCTTGTTGGTATTTTTTTTATTGATTTCGCGGCAAGTAAAATGTTTAAAACAATCTTGTTGGTATTTTGTTTATTGATTTCGCGGCAAGTAAAATGTTTAAAACAATCTTGTGGGTATTTTTTTTATTGATTTCGCGGCAAGTAAAATGTTTAAAACAATCTTGTTGGTATTTTTTTTATTGATTTTGCGGCAAGTAAAATGTTTAAAACAATCTTGTTGGTATTTTTTTTATTGATTTCGCGGCAAGTAAAATGTTTAAAACAATCTTGTTGGTATTTTGTTTATTGATTTCGCGACAAGTAAAATGTTTAAAACAATCTTGTTGGTATTTTGTTTATTGATTTCGCGGCAAGTAAAATGTTTAAAACAATCTTGTTGGTATTTTGTTTATTGATTTTGCGGCAAGTAAAATGTTTAAAACAATCTTGTTGGTATTTTGTTTATTGATTTCGCGGCAAGTAAAATGTTTAAAACAATCTTGTTGGTATTTTGTTTATTGATTTCGCGGCAAGTAAAATGTTTAAAACAATCTTGTTGGTATTTTTTTATTGATTTCGCGGCAAGCAAAATGTTTAAAACAATCTTGTTGGTATTTTGTTTATTGATTTCGCGGCAAGTAAAATGTTTAAAACAATCTTGTTGGTATTTTGTTTATTGATTTCGCGGCAAGTAAAATGTTTAAAACAATCTTGTTGGTATTTTTTTTATTGATTTCGCGGCAAGTAAAATGTTTAAAACAATCTTGTTGGTATTTTGTTTATTGATTTTGCGGCAAGTAAAATGTTTAAAACAATCTTGTTGGTATTTTTTTTATTGATTTCGCGGCAAGTAAATTGTTTAAAACAATCTTGTTGGTATTTTGTTTATTGATTTTGCGGCAAGTAAAATGTTTAAAACAATCTTGTTGGTATTTTTTTTATTGATTTCGCGGCAAGTAAAATGTTTAAAACAATCTTGTTGGTATTTTGTTTATTGATTTCGCGGCAAGTAAAATGTTTAAAACAATCTTGTGGGTATTTTTTTTATTGATTTCGCGGCAAGTAAAATGTTTAAAACAATCTTGTTGGTATTTTTTTTATTGATTTTGCGGCAAGTAAAATGTTTAAAACAATCTTGTTGGTATTTTTTTTATTGATTTCGCGGCAAGTAAAATGTTTAAAACAATCTTGTTGGTATTTTTTTTATTGATTTCGCGGCAAGTAAAATGTTTAAAACAATCTTGTTGGTATTTTGTTTATTGATTTCGCGACAAGTAAAATGTTTAAAACAATCTTGTTGGTATTTTGTTTATTGATTTCGCGGCAAGTAAAATGTTTAAAACAATCTTGTTGGTATTTTGTTTATTGATTTTGCGGCAAGTAAAATGTTTAAAACAATCTTGTTGGTATTTTGTTTATTGATTTCGCGGCAAGTAAAATGTTTAAAACAATCTTGTTGGTATTTTTTTTATTGATTTCGCGGCAAGTAAAATGTTTAAAACAATCTTGTTGGTATTTTTTTATTGATTTCGCGGCAAGTAAAATGTTTAAAACAATCTTGTTGGTATTTTTTTTATTGATTTCGCGGCAAGTAAAATGTTTAAAACAATCTTGTTGGTATTTTGTTTATTGATTTCGCGACAAGTAAAATGTTTAAAACAATCTTGTTGGTATTTTTTTTATTGATTTCGCGGCAAGTAAAATGTTTAAAACAATCTTGTTGGTATTTTGTTTATTGATTTCGCGACAAGTAAAATGTTTAAAACAATCTTGTTGGTATTTTGTTTATTGATTTCGCGGCAAGTAAAATGTTTAAAACAATCTTGTTGGTATTTTGTTTATTGATTTTGCGGCAAGTAAAATGTTTAAAACAATCTTGTTGGTATTTTGTTTATTGATTTCGCGGCAAGTAAAATGTTTAAAACAATCTTGTTGGTATTTTGTTTATTGATTTCGCGGCAAGTAAAATGTTTAAAACAATCTTGTTGGTATTTTGTTTATTGATTTCGCGGCAAGTAAAATGTTTAAAACAATCTTGTTGGTATTTTGTTTATTGATTTCGCGGCAAGTAAAATGTTTAAAACAATCTTGTTGGTATTTTGTTTATTGATTTCGCGGCAAGTAAAATGTTTAAAACAATCTTGTTGGTATTTTTTTTATTGATTTTGCGGCAAGTAAAATGTTTAAAACAATCTTGTTGGTATTTTGTTTATTGATTTCGCGGCAAGTAAAATGTTTAAAACAATCTTGTTGGTATTTTGTTTAATGATTTCGCGGCAAGTAAAATGTTTAAAACAATCTTGTTGGTATTTTGTTTATTGATTTCGCGGCAAGTAAAATGTTTAAAACAATCTTGTTGGTATTTTGTTTAATGATTTTGCAGCAAGTAAAATGTTTAAAACAATCTTGTTGGTATTTTGTTTATTGATTTCGCGGCAAGTAAAATGTTTAAAACAATCTTGTTGGTATTTTGTTTATTGATTTCGCGGCAAGTAAAATGTTTAAAACAATCTTGTTGGTATTTTTTTTATTGATTTCGCGGCAAGTAAAATGTTTAAAACAATCTTGTTGGTGTTTTGTTTATTGATTTTGCGGCAAGTAAAATGTTTAAAACAATCTTGTTGGTATTTTTTTTATTGATTTCGCGGCAAGTAAAATGTTTAAAACAATCTTGTTGGTATTTTGTTTATTGATTTCGCGGCAAGTAAAATGTTTAAAACAATCTTGTGGGTATTTTTTTTATTGATTTCGCGGCAAGTAAAATGTTTAAAACAATCTTGTTGGTATTTTGTTTATTGATTTCGCGGCAAGTAAAATGTTTAAAACAATCTTGTTGGTATTTTGTTTATTGATTTTGCGGCAAGTAAAATGTTTAAAACAATCTTGTTGGTATTTTGTTTATTGATTTCGCGGCAAGTAAAATGTTTAAAACAATCTTGTTGGTATTTTTTTTATTGATTTCGCGGCAAGTAAAATGTTTAAAACAATCTTGTTGGTATTTTTTTATTGATTTCGCGGCAAGTAAAATGTTTAAAACAATCTTGTTGGTATTTTTTTTATTGATTTCGCGGCAAGTAAAATGTTTAAAACAATCTTGTTGGTATTTTGTTTATTGATTTCGCGGCAAGTAAAATGTTTAAAACAATCTTGTTGGTATTTTGTTTATTGATTTCGCGGCAAGTAAAATGTTTAAAACAATCTTGTTGGTATTTTTTTTATTGATTTCGCGGCAAGTAAAATGTTTAAAACAATCTTGTTGGTATTTTGTTTATTGATTTTGCGGCAAGTAAAATGTTTAAAACAATCTTGTTGGTATTTTTTTTATTGATTTCGCGGCAAGTAAAATGTTTAAAACAATCTTGTTGGTATTTTGTTTATTGATTTCGCGGCAAGTAAAATGCTTAAAACAATCTTGTTGGTATTTTGTTTATTGATTTCGCGGCAAGTAAAATGTTTAAAACAATCTTGTTGGTATTTTTTTTATTGATTTCGCGGCAAGTAAAATGTTTAAAACAATCTTGTTGGTATTTTTTTATTGATTTCGCGGCAAGTAAAATGTTTAAAACAATCTTGTTGGTATTTTGTTTAATGATTTTGCGGCAAGTAAAATGTTTAAAACAATCTTGTTGGTATTTTGTTTATTGATTTCGCGGCAAGTAAAATGTTTAAAACAATCTTGTTGGTATTTTTTTTATTGATTTCGCGGCAAGTAAAATGTTTAAAACAATCTTGTTGGTATTTTTTTTATTGATTTCGCGGCAAGTAAAATGTTTAAAACAATCTTGTTGGTATTTTGTTTATTGATTTCGCGGCAAGTAAAATGTTTAAAACAATCTTGTTGGTATTTTTTTTATTGATTTCGCGGCAAGTAAAATGTTTAAAACAATCTTGTTGGTATTTTGTTTATTGATTTCGCGGCAAGTAAAATGTTTAAAACAATCTTGTTGGTATTTTGTTTATTGATTTCGCGGCAAGTAAAATGTTTAAAACAATCTTGTTGGTATTTTTTTTATTGATTTCGCGGCAAGTAAAATGTTTAAAACAATCTTGTTGGTATTTTTTTATTGATTTCGCGGCAAGTAAAATGTTTAAAACAATCTTGTTGGTATTTTGTTTAATGATTTTGCGGCAAGTAAAATGTTTAAAACAATCTTGTTGGTATTTTGTTTATTGATTTCGCGGCAAGTAAAATGTTTAAAACAATCTTGTTGGTATTTTTTTTATTGATTTCGCGGCAAGTAAAATGTTTAAAACAATCTTGTTGGTATTTTTTTATTGATTTCGCGGCAAGTAAAATGTTTAAAACAATCTTGTTGGTATTTTGTTTATTGATTTTGCGGCAAGTAAAATGTTTAAAACAATCTTGTTGGTATTTTGTTTATTGATTTCGCGGCAAGTAAAATGTTTAAAACAATCTTGTTGGTACTTTTTTATTGATTTCGCGGCAAGTAAAATGTTTAAAACAATCTTGTTGGTATTTTGTTTATTGATTTCGCGGCAAGTAAAATGTTTAAAACAATCTTGTTGGTATTTTGTTTATTGATTTTGCAGCAAGTAAAATGTTTAAAACAATCTTGTTGGTATTTTTTTATTGATTTCGCGGCAAGTAAAATGTTTAAAACAATCTTGTTGGTATTTTGTTTATTGATTTTGCAGCAAGTAAAATGTTTAAAACAATCTTGTTGGTATTTTGTTTATTGATTTTGCAGCAAGTAAAATGTTTAAAACAATCTTGTTGGTATTTTTTTATTGATTTCGCGGCAAGTAAAATGTTTAAAACAATCTTGTTGGTATTTTGTTTAATGATTTTGCAGCAAGTAAAATGTTTATAACAATCTTGTTGGTATTTTGTTTATTGATTTTGCGGCAAGTAAAATGTTTAAAACAATCTTGTTGGTATTTTGTTTATTGATTTCGCGGCAAGTAAAATGTTTAAAACAATCTTGTTGGTATTTTGTTTATTGATTTTGCAGCAAGTAAAATGTTTAAAACAATCTTGTTGGTATTTTTTTATTGATTTCGCGGCAAGTAAAATGTTTAAAACAATCTTGTTGGTATTTTGTTTAATGATTTTGCAGCAAGTAAAATGTTTAAAACAATCTTGTTGGTATTTTGTTTATTGATTTCGCGGCAAGTAAAATGTTTAAATCAATCTTGTTGGTATTTTTTTTATTGATTTCGCGGCAAGTAAAATGTTTAAAACAATCTTGTTGGTATTTTGTTTATTGATTTTGCGGCAAGTAAAATGTTTAAAACAATCTTGTTGGTATTTTTTTTATTGATTTCGCGGCAAGTAAAATGTTTAAAACAATCTTGTTGGTATTTTGTTTATTGATTTCGCGGCAAGTAAAATGTTTAAAACAATCTTGTGGGTATTTTTTTTATTGATTTCGCGGCAAGTAAAATGTTTAAAACAATCTTGTTGGTATTTTTTTTATTGATTTTGCGGCAAGTAAAATGTTTAAAACAATCTTGTTGGTATTTATTTTATTGATTTCGCGGCAAGTAAAATGTTTAAAACAATCTTGTTGGTATTTTGTTTATTGATTTCGCGACAAGTAAAATGTTTAAAACAATCTTGTTGGTATTTTGTTTATTGATTTCGCGGCAAGTAAAATGTTTAAAACAATCTTGTTGGTATTTTGTTTATTGATTTTGCGGCAAGTAAAATGTTTAAAACAATCTTGTTGGTATTTTGTTTATTGATTTCGCGGCAAGTAAAATGTTTAAAACAATCTTGTTGGTATTTTGTTTATTGATTTCGCGGCAAGTAAAATGTTTAAAACAATCTTGTTGGTATTTTTTTATTGATTTCGCGGCAAGCAAAATGTTTAAAACAATCTTGTTGGTATTTTGTTTATTGATTTCGCGGCAAGTAAAATGTTTAAAACAATCTTGTTGGTATTTTGTTTATTGATTTCGCGGCAAGTAAAATGTTTAAAACAATCTTGTTGGTATTTTTTTTATTGATTTCGCGGCAAGTAAAATGTTTAAAACAATCTTGTTGGTATTTTGTTTATTGATTTTGCGGCAAGTAAAATGTTTAAAACAATCTTGTTGGTATTTTTTTTATTGATTTCGCGGCAAGTAAATTGTTTAAAACAATCTTGTTGGTATTTTGTTTATTGATTTTGCGGCAAGTAAAATGTTTAAAACAATCTTGTTGGTATTTTTTTTATTGATTTCGCGGCAAGTAAAATGTTTAAAACAATCTTGTTGGTATTTTGTTTATTGATTTCGCGGCAAGTAAAATGTTTAAAACAATCTTGTGGGTATTTTTTTTATTGATTTCGCGGCAAGTAAAATGTTTAAAACAATCTTGTTGGTATTTTTTTTATTGATTTTGCGGCAAGTAAAATGTTTAAAACAATCTTGTTGGTATTTTTTTTATTGATTTCGCGGCAAGTAAAATGTTTAAAACAATCTTGTTGGTATTTTTTTTATTGATTTCGCGGCAAGTAAAATGTTTAAAACAATCTTGTTGGTATTTTGTTTATTGATTTCGCGACAAGTAAAATGTTTAAAACAATCTTGTTGGTATTTTGTTTATTGATTTCGCGGCAAGTAAAATGTTTAAAACAATCTTGTTGGTATTTTGTTTATTGATTTTGCGGCAAGTAAAATGTTTAAAACAATCTTGTTGGTATTTTGTTTATTGATTTCGCGGCAAGTAAAATGTTTAAAACAATCTTGTTGGTATTTTTTTTATTGATTTCGCGGCAAGTAAAATGTTTAAAACAATCTTGTTGGTATTTTTTTATTGATTTCGCGGCAAGTAAAATGTTTAAAACAATCTTGTTGGTATTTTTTTTATTGATTTCGCGGCAAGTAAAATGTTTAAAACAATCTTGTTGGTATTTTGTTTATTGATTTCGCGACAAGTAAAATGTTTAAAACAATCTTGTTGGTATTTTTTTTATTGATTTCGCGGCAAGTAAAATGTTTAAAACAATCTTGTTGGTATTTTGTTTATTGATTTCGCGACAAGTAAAATGTTTAAAACAATCTTGTTGGTATTTTGTTTATTGATTTCGCGGCAAGTAAAATGTTTAAAACAATCTTGTTGGTATTTTGTTTATTGATTTTGCGGCAAGTAAAATGTTTAAAACAATCTTGTTGGTATTTTGTTTATTGATTTCGCGGCAAGTAAAATGTTTAAAACAATCTTGTTGGTATTTTGTTTATTGATTTCGCGGCAAGTAAAATGTTTAAAACAATCTTGTTGGTATTTTGTTTATTGATTTCGCGGCAAGTAAAATGTTTAAAACAATCTTGTTGGTATTTTGTTTATTGATTTCGCGGCAAGTAAAATGTTTAAAACAATCTTGTTGGTATTTTGTTTATTGATTTTGCAGCAAGTAAAATGTTTAAAACAATCTTGTTGGTATTTTTTTATTGATTTCGCGGCAAGTAAAATGTTTAAAACAATCTTGTTGGTATTTTTTTTATTGATTTCGCGGCAAGTAAAATGTTTAAAACAATCTTGTTGGTATTTTTTTATTGATTTCGCGGCAAGTAAAATGTTTAAAACAATCTTGTTGGTATTTTTTTTATTGATTTCGCGGCAAGTAAAATGTTTAAAACAATATTGTTGGTATTTTGTTTATTGATTTCGCGGCAAGTAAAATGTTTAAAACAATCTTGTTGGTATTTTGTTTATTGATTTCGCGGCAAGTAAAATGTTTAAAACAATCTTGTTGGTATTTTTTTTATTGATTTCGCGGCAAGTAAAATGTTTAAAACAATCTTGTTGGTATTTTGTTTATTGATTTTGCGGCAAGTAAAATGTTTAAAACAATCTTGTTGGTATTTTGTTTATTGATTTCGCGGCAAGTAAAATGTTTAAAACAATCTTGTTGGAATTTTTTTATTGATTTCGCGGCAAGTAAAATGTTTAAAACAATCTTGTTGGTATTTTTTTATTGATTTCGCGGCAAGTAAAATGTTTAAAACAATCTTGTTGGTATTTTGTTTATTGATTTCGCGGCAAGTAAAATGTTTAAAACAATCTTGTTGGTATTTTTTTATTGATTTCGCGGCAAGTAAAATGTTTAAAACAATCTTGTTGGTATTTTTTTATTGATTTCGCGGCAAGTAAAATGTTTAAAACAATCTTGTTGGTATTTTGTTTATTGATTTCGCGGCAAGTAAAATGTTTAAAACAATCTTGTTGGTATTTTGTTTAATGATTTTGCAGCAAGTAAAATGTTTAAAACAATCTTGTTGGTAATTTTTTATTGATTTCGCGGCAAGTAAAATGTTTAAAACAATCTTGTTGGTATTTTGTTTATTGATTTCGCGGCAAGTAAAATGTTTAAAACAATCTTGTTGGTATTTTTTTTATTGATTTCGCGGCAAGTAAAATGTTTAAAACAATCTTGTTGGTATTTTTTTTATTGATTTTGCGGCAAGTAAAATGTTTAAAACAATCTTGTTGGTATTTTGTTTATTGATTTTGCGGCAAGTAAAATGTTTAAAACAATCTTGTTGGTATTTTGTTTATTGATTTCGCGGCAAGTAAAATGTTTAAAACAATCTTGTTGGTATTTTTTTATTGATTTCGCGGCAAGTAAAATGTTTAAAACAATCTTGTTGATATTTTGTTTATTGATTTCGCGACAAGTAAAATGTTTAAAACAATCTTGTTGGTATTTTTTTTATTGATTTCGCGGCAAGTAAAATGTTTAAAACAATCTTGTTGGTATTTTGTTTATTGATTTCGCGGCAAGTAAAATGTTTAAAACAATCTTGTTGGTATTTTTTTTATTGACTTTGCGGCAAGTAAAATGTTTAAAACAATCTTGTTGGTATTTTGTTTATTGATTTCGCGGCAAGTAAAATGTTTAAAACAATCTTGTTGGTATTTTTTTATTGATTTCGCGGCAAGTAAAATGTTTAAAACAATCTTGTTGGTATTTTGTTTAATGATTTTGCAGCAAGTAAAATGTTTAAAACAATCTTGTTGGTATTTTTTTATTGATTTTGCGGCAAGTAAAATGTTTAAAACAATCTTGTTGGTATTTTGTTTAATGATTTTGCGGCAAGTAAAATGTTTAAAACAATCTTGTTGGTATTTTGTTTATTGATTTCGCGGCAAGTAAAATGTTTAAAACAATCTTGTTGGTATTTTGTTTATTGATTTTGCGGCAAGTAAAATGTTTAAAACAATCTTGTTGGTATTTTGTTTAATGATTTTGCAGCAAGTAAAATGTTTAAAACAATCTTGTTGGTATTGTGTTTATTGATTTTGCAGCAAGTAAAATGTTTAAAACAATCTTGTTGGTATTTTTTTATTGATTTCGCGGCAAGTAAAATGTTTAAAACAATCTTGTTGGTATTTTGTTTAATGATTTTGCAGCAAGTAAAATGTTTAAAACAATCTTGTTGGTATTTTTTTTATTGATTTCGCGGCAAGTAAAATGTTTAAAACAATCTTGTTGGTATTTTGTTTATTGATTTCGCGGCAAGTAAAATGTTTAAAACAATCTTGTTGGTATTTTGTTTATTGATTTCGCGGCAAGTAAAATGTTTAAAACAATCTTGTTGGTATTTTTTTTATTGATTTCGCGGCAAGTAAAATGTTTAAAACAATCTTGTTGGTATTTTGTTTATTGATTTCGCGGCAAGTAAAATGTTTAAAACAATCTTGTTGGTATTTTGTTTAATGATTTTGCAGCAAGTAAAATGTTTAAAACAATCTTGTTGGTAATTTTTTATTGATTTCGCGGCAAGTAAAATGTTTAAAACAATCTTGTTGGTAATTTTTTATTGATTTCGCGGCAAGTAAAATGTTTAAAACAATCTTGTTGGTATTTTGTTTAATGATTTTGCAGCAAGTAAAATGTTTAAAACAATCTTGTTGGTATTTTGTTTATTGATTTCGCGGCAAGTAAAATGTTTAAAACAATCTTGTTGGTATTTTTTTTATTGATTTCGCGGCAAGTAAAATGTTTAAAACAATCTTGTTGGTATTTTGTTTATTGATTTCGCGGCAAGTAAATTGTTTAAAACAATCTTGTTGGTATTTTGTTTATTGATTTTGCAGCAAGTAAAATGTTTAAAACAATCTTGTTGGTATTTTTTTATTGATTTCGCGGCAAGTAAAATGTTTAAAACAATCTTGTTGGTATTTTGTTTATTGATTTTGCAGCAAGTAAAATGTTTAAAACAATCTTGTTGGTATTTTTTTATTGATTTCGCGGCAAGTAAAATGTTTAAAACAATCTTGTTGGTATTTTGTTTAATGATTTTGCAGCAAGTAAAATGTTTAAAACAATCTTGTTGGTATTTTGTTTATTGATTTTGCGGCAAGTAAAATGTTTAAAACAATCTTGTTGGTATTTTGTTTATTGATTTCGCGGCAAGTAAAATATTTAAAACAATCTTGTTGGTATTTTGTTTATTGATTTTGCAGCAAGTAAAATGTTTAAAACAATCTTGTTGGTATTTTTTTATTGATTTCGCGGCAAGTAAAATGTTTAAAACAATCTTGTTGGTATTTTGTTTAATGATTTTGCAGCAAGTAAAATGTTTAAAACAATCTTGTTGGTATTTTGTTTATTGATTTCGCGGCAAGTAAAATGTTTAAAACAATCTTGTTGGTATTTTGTTTATTGATTTCGCGGCAAGTAAAATGTTTAAAACAATCTTGTTGGTATTTTTTTATTGATTTCGCGGCAAGCAAAATGTTTAAAACAATCTTGTTGGTATTTTTTTATTGATTTCGCGGCAAGTAAAATGTTTAAAACAATCTTGTTGGTATTTTGTTTAATGATTTTGCAGCAAGTAAAATGTTTAAAACAATCTTGTTGGTATTTTGTTTATTGATTTCGCGGCAAGTAAAATGTTTAAAACAATCTTGTTGGTATTTTGTTTATTGATTTCGCGGCAAGTAAAATGTTTAAAACAATCTTGTTGGTATTTTTTTTATTGATTTCGCGGCAAGTAAAATGTTTAAAACAATCTTGTTGGTATTTTGTTTATTGATTTTGCGGCAAGTAAAATGTTTAAAACAATCTTGTTGGTATTTTGTTTATTGATTTCGCGGCAAGTAAAATGTTTAAAACAATCTTGTTGGTATTTTTTTTATTGATTTCGCGGCAAGTAAAATGTTTAAAACAATCTTGTTGGTATTTTGTTTATTGATTTCGCGGCAAGTAAAATGTTTAAAACAATCTTGTTGGTATTTTTTTTATTGATTTTGCGGCAAGTAAAATGTTTAAAACAATCTTGTTGGTATTTTGTTTATTGATTTCGCGGCAAGTAAAATGTTTAAAACAATCTTGTTGGTATTTTTTTATTGATTTCGCGGCAAGTAAAATGTTTAAAACAATCTTGTTGGTATTTTGTTTATTGATTTTGCGGCAAGTAAAATGTTTAAAACAATCTTGTTGGTATTTTGTTTAATGATTTTGCAGCAAGTAAAATGTTTAAAACAATCTTGTTGGTATTTTGTTTATTGATTTTGCAGCAAGTAAAATGTTTAAAACAATCTTGTTGGTATTTTTTTATTGATTTCGCGGCAAGTAAAATGTTTAAAACAATCTTGTTGGTATTTTGTTTAATGATTTTGCAGCAAGTAAAATGTTTAAAACAATCTTGTTGGTATTTTTTTTATTGATTTCGCGGCAAGTAAAATGTTTAAAACAATCTTGTTGGTATTTTGTTTATTGATTTCGCGGCAAGTAAAATGTTTAAAACAATCTTGTTGGTATTTTGTTTATTGATTTCGCGGCAAGTAAAATGTTTAAAACAATCTTGTTGGTATTTTTTTTATTGATTTCGCGGCAAGTAAAATGTTTAAAACAATCTTGTTGGTATTTTGTTTATTGATTTCGCGGCAAGTAAAATGTTTAAAACAATCTTGTTGGTATTTTGTTTAATGATTTTGCAGCAAGTAAAATGTTTAAAACAATCTTGTTGGTAATTTTTTATTGATTTCGCGGCAAGTAAAATGTTTAAAACAATCTTGTTGGTAATTTTTTATTGATTTCGCGGCAAGTAAAATGTTTAAAACAATCTTGTTGGTATTTTGTTTAATGATTTTGCAGCAAGTAAAATGTTTTAAACAATCTTGTTGGTATTTTGTTTATTGATTTCGCGGCAAGTAAAATGTTTAAAACAATCTTGTTGGTATTTTTTTTATTGATTTCGCGGCAAGTAAAATGTTTAAAACAATCTTGTTGGTATTTTTTTTATTGATTTCGCAGCAAGTAAAATGTTTAAAACAATCTTGTTGGTATTTTGTTTATTGATTTCGCGGCAAGTAAAATGTTTAAAACAATCTTGTTGGTATTTTTTTTATTGATTTCGCGGCAAGTAAAATGTTTAAAACAATCTTGTTGGTATTTTTTTATTGATTTCGCGGCAAGTAAAATGTTTAAAACAATCTTGTTGGTATTTTTTTTATTGATTTCGCGGCAAGTAAAATGTTTAAAACAATCTTGTTGGTATTTTGTTTATTGATTTCGCGACAAGTAAAATGTTTAAAACAATCTTGTTGGTATTTTGTTTATTGATTTCGCGGCAAGTAAAATTTTTAAAACAATCTTGTTGGTATTTTGTTTATTGATTTTGCGGCAAGTAAAATGTTTAAAACAATCTTGTTGGTATTTTGTTTAATGATTTTGCAGCAAGTAAAATGTTTAAAACAATCTTGTTGGTATTTTGTTTATTGATTTTGCGGCAAGTAAAATGTTTAAAACAATCTTGTTGGTATTTTGTTTATTGATTTCGCGGCAAGTAAAATATTTAAAACAATCTTGTTGGTATTTTGTTTATTGATTTTGCAGCAAGTAAAATGTTTAAAACAATCTTGTTGGTATTTTTTTATTGATTTCGCGGCAAGTAAAATGTTTAAAACAATCTTGTTGGTATTTTGTTTAATGATTTTGCAGCAAGTAAAATGTTTAAAACAATCTTGTTGGTATTTTGTTTATTGATTTCGCGGCAAGTAAAATGTTTAAAACAATCTTGTTGGTATTTTGTTTATTGATTTCGCGGCAAGTAAAATGTTTAAAACAATCTTGTTGGTATTTTTTTATTGATTTCGCGGCAAGCAAAATGTTTAAAACAATCTTGTTGGTATTTTTTTATTGATTTCGCGGCAAGTAAAATGTTTAAAACAATCTTGTTGGTATTTTGTTTAATGATTTTGCAGCAAGTAAAATGTTTAAAACAATCTTGTTGGTATTTTGTTTATTGATTTCGCGGCAAGTAAAATGTTTAAAACAATCTTGTTGGTATTTTGTTTATTGATTTCGCGGCAAGTAAAATGTTTAAAACAATCTTGTTGGTATTTTTTTTATTGATTTCGCGGCAAGTAAAATGTTTAAAACAATCTTGTTGGTATTTTGTTTATTGATTTTGCGGCAAGTAAAATGTTTAAAACAATCTTGTTGGTATTTTGTTTATTGATTTCGCGGCAAGTAAAATGTTTAAAACAATCTTGTTGGTATTTTTTTTATTGATTTCGCGGCAAGTAAAATGTTTAAAACAATCTTGTTGGTATTTTGTTTATTGATTTCGCGGCAAGTAAAATGTTTAAAACAATCTTGTTGGTATTTTTTTTATTGATTTTGCGGCAAGTAAAATGTTTAAAACAATCTTGTTGGTATTTTGTTTATTGATTTCGCGGCAAGTAAAATGTTTAAAACAATCTTGTTGGTATTTTTTTATTGATTTCGCGGCAAGTAAAATGTTTAAAACAATCTTGTTGGTATTTTGTTTATTGATTTTGCGGCAAGTAAAATGTTTAAAACAATCTTGTTGGTATTTTGTTTAATGATTTTGCAGCAAGTAAAATGTTTAAAACAATCTTGTTGGTATTTTGTTTATTGATTTTGCAGCAAGTAAAATGTTTAAAACAATCTTGTTGGTATTTTTTTATTGATTTCGCGGCAAGTAAAATGTTTAAAACAATCTTGTTGGTATTTTGTTTAATGATTTTGCAGCAAGTAAAATGTTTAAAACAATCTTGTTGGTATTTTTTTTATTGATTTCGCGGCAAGTAAAATGTTTAAAACAATCTTGTTGGTAATTTATTATTGATTTCGCGGCAAGTAAAATGTTTAAAACAATCTTGTTGGTATTTTGTTTAATGATTTTGCAGCAAGTAAAATGTTTAAAACAATCTTGTTGGTATTTTGTTTATTGATTTCGCGGCAAGTAAAATGTTTAAAACAATCTTGTTGGTATTTTTTTTATTGATTTCGCGGCAAGTAAAATGTTTAAAACAATCTTGTTGGTATTTTGTTTATTGATTTCGCGGCAAGTAAAATGTTTAAAACAATCTTGTTGGTATTTTGTTTATTGATTTTGCAGCAAGTAAAATGTTTAAAACAATCTTGTTGGTATTTTTTTATTGATTTCGCGGCAAGTAAAATGTTTAAAACAATCTTGTTGGTATTTTGTTTATTGATTTTGCAGCAAGTAAAATGTTTAAAACAATCTTGTTGGTATTTTTTTATTGATTTCGCGGCAAGTAAAATGTTTAAAACAATCTTGTTGGTATTTTGTTTAATGATTTTGCAGCAAGTAAAATGTTTAAAACAATCTTGTTGGTATTTTATTTATTGATTTTGCGGCAAGTAAATTGTTTAAAACAATCTTGTTGGTATTTTGTTTATTGATTTCGCGGCAAGTAAAATGTTTAAAACAATCTTGTTGGTATTTTGTTTATTGATTTTGCAGCAAGTAAAATGTTTAAAACAATCTTGTTGGTATTTTTTTATTGATTTCGCGGCAAGTAAAATGTTTAAAACAATCTTGTTGGTATTTTGTTTATGATTTTGCAGCAAGTAAAATGTTTAAAACAATCTTGTTGGTATTTTGTTTATTGATTTCGCGGCAAGTAAAATGTTTAAAACAATCTTGTTGGTATTTTGTTTATTGATTTCGCGGCAAGTAAAATGTTTAAAACAATCTTGTTGGTATTTTTTTATTGATTTCGCGGCAAGTAAAATGTTTAAAACAATCTTGTTGGTATTTTTTTATTGATTTCGCGGCAAGTAAAATGTTTAAAACAATCTTGTTGGTATTTTGTTTATTGTTTTCGCGGCAAGTAAAATGTTTAAAACAATCTTGTTGGTATTTTGTTTATTGATTTCGCGGCAAGTAAAATGTTTAAAACAATCTTGTTGGTATTTTGTTTATTGATTTCGCGGCAAGTAAAATGTTTAAAACAATCTTGTTGGTATTTTTTTTATTGATTTCGCGGCAAGTAAAATGTTTAAAACAATCTTGTTGGTATTTTGTTTATTGATTTTCGCGGCAAGTAAAATGTTTAAAACAATCTTGTTGGTATTTTTTTTATTGATTTCGCGGCAAGTAAAATGTTTAAAACAATCTTGTTGGTATTTTGTTTATTGATTTCGCGGCAAGTAAAATGTTTAAAACAATCTTGTGGGTATTTTTTTTATTGATTTCGCGGCAAGTAAAATGTTTAAAACAATCTTGTTGGTATTTTGTTTATTGATTTCGCGGCAAGTAAAATGTTTAAAACAATCTTGTTGGTATTTTGTTTATTGATTTTGCGGCAAGTAAAATGTTTAAAACAATCTTGTTGGTATTTTGTTTATTGATTTCGCGGCAAGTAAAATGTTTAAAACAATCTTGTTGGTATTTTTTTTATTGATTTCGCGGCAAGTAAAATGTTTAAAACAATCTTGTTGGTATTTTGTTTATTGATTTCGCGGCAAGTAAAATGTTTAAAACAATCTTGTTGGTATTTTTTTTATTGATTTCGCGGCAAGTAAAATGTTTAAAACAATCTTGTTGGTATTTTGTTTATTGATTTCGCGGCAAGTAAAATGTTTAAAACAATCTTGTTGGTATTTTGTTTATTGATTTCGCGGCAAGTAAAATGTTTAAAACAATCTTGTTGGTATTTTGTTTATTGATTTCGCGGCAAGTAAAATGTTTAAAACAATCTTGTTGGTATTTTGTTTATTGATTTTGCGGCAAGTAAAATGTTTAAAACAATCTTGTTGGTATTTTTTTTATTGATTTCGCGGCAAGTAAAATGTTTAAAACAATCTTGTTGGTATTTTGTTTATTGATTTCGCGGCAAGTAAAATGTTTAAAACAATCTTGTTGGTATTTTGTTTATTGATTTCGCGGCAAGTAAAATGTTTAAAACAATCTTGTTGGTATTTTTTTTATTGATTTCGCGGCAAGTAAAATGTTTAAAACAATCTTGTTGGTATTTTTTTATTGATTTCGCGGCAAGTAAAATGTTTAAAACAATCTTGTTGGTATTTTGTTTAATGATTTTGCGGCAAGTAAATGTTTAAAACAATCTTGTTGGTATTTTGTTTATTGATTTCGCGGCAAGTAAAATGTTTAAAACAATCTTGTTGGTATTTTTTTTATTGATTTCGCGGCAAGTAAAATGTTTAAAACAATCTTGTTGGTATTTTTTTTATTGATTTCGCGGCAAGTAAAATGTTTAAAACAATCTTGTTGGTATTTTGTTTATTGATTTCGCGGCAAGTAAAATGTTTAAAACAATCTTGTTGGTATTTTTTTTATTGATTTCGCGGCAAGTAAAATGTTTAAAACAATCTTGTTGGTATTTTGTTTATTGATTTCGCGGCAAGTAAAATGTTTAAAACAATCTTGTTGGTATTTTGTTTATTGATTTCGCGGCAAGTAAAATGTTTAAAACAATCTTGTTGGTATTTTTTTTATTGATTTCGCGGCAAGTAAAATGTTTAAAACAATCTTGTTGGTATTTTTTTATTGATTTCGCGGCAAGTAAAATGTTTAAAACAATCTTGTTGGTATTTTGTTTAATGATTTTGCGGCAAGTAAAATGTTTAAAACAATCTTGTTGGTATTTTGTTTATTGATTTCGCGGCAAGTAAAATGTTTAAAACAATCTTGTTGGTATTTTTTTTATTGATTTCGCGGCAAGTAAAATGTTTAAAACAATCTTGTTGGTATTTTGTTTATTGATTTTGCGGCAAGTAAAATGTTTAAAACAATCTTGTTGGTATTTTGTTTATTGATTTCGCGGCAAGTAAAATGTTTAAAACAATCTTGTTGGTACTTTTGTTATTGATTTCGCGGCAAGTAAAATGTTTAAAACAATCTTGTTGGTATTTTGTTTATTGATTTCGCGGCAAGTAAAATGTTTAAAACAATCTTGTTGGTATTTTGTTTATTGATTTCGCGGCAAGTAAAATGTTTAAAACAATCTTGTTGGTATTTTGTTTATTGATTTTGCAGCAAGTAAAATGTTTAAAACAATCTTGTTGGTATTTTGTTTATTGATTTTGCAGCAAGTAAAATGTTTAAAACAATCTTGTTGGTATTTTTTTATTGATTTCGCGGCAAGTAAAATGTTTAAAACAATCTTGTTGGTATTTTGTTTAATGATTTTGCAGCAAGTAAAATGTTTAAAACAATCTTGTTGGTATTTTGTTTATTGATTTTGCGGCAAGTAAAATGTTTAAAACAATCTTGTTGGTATTTTGTTTATTGATTTCGCGGCAAGTAAAATGTTTAAAACAATCTTGTTGGTATTTTGTTTATTGATTTTGCAGCAAGTAAAATGTTTAAAACAATCTTGTTGGTATTTTTTTATTGATTTCGCGGCAAGTAAAATGTTTAAAACAATCTTGTTGGTATTTTGTTTAATGATTTTGCAGCAAGTAAAATGTTTAAAACAATCTTGTTGGTATTTTGTTTATTGATTTCGCGGCAAGTAAAATGTTTAAATCAATCTTGTTGGTATTTTTTTTATTGATTTCGCGGCAAGTAAAATGTTTAAAACAATCTTGTTGGTATTTTGTTTATTGATTTTGCGGCAAGTAAAATGTTTAAAACAATCTTGTTGGTATTTTTTTTATTGATTTCGCGGCAAGTAAAATGTTTAAAACAATCTTGTTGGTATTTTGTTTATTGATTTCGCGGCAAGTAAAATGTTTAAAACAATCTTGTGGGTATTTTTTTTATTGATTTCGCGGCAAGTAAAATGTTTAAAACAATCTTGTTGGTATTTTTTTTATTGATTTTGCGGCAAGTAAAATGTTTAAAACAATCTTGTTGGTATTTTTTTTATTGATTTCGCGGCAAGTAAAATGTTTAAAACAATCTTGTTGGTATTTTGTTTATTGATTTCGCGGACAAGTAAAATGTTTAAAACAATCTTGTTGGTATTTTGTTTATTGATTTCGCGGCAAGTAAAATGTTTAAAACAATCTTGTTGGTATTTTGTTTATTGATTTTGCGGCAAGTAAAATGTTTAAAACAATCTTGTTGGTATTTTGTTTATTGATTTCGCGGCAAGTAAAATGTTTCAAACAATCTTGTTGGTATTTTGTTTATTGATTTCGCGGCAAGTTAAATGTTTAAAACAATCTTGTTGGTATTTTTTTATTGATTTCGCGGCAAGCAAAATGTTTAAAACAATCTTGTTGGTATTTTGTTTATTGATTTCGCGGCAAGTAAAATGTTTAAAACAATCTTGTTGGTATTTTGTTTATTGATTTCGCGGCAAGTAAATGTTTAAAACAATCTTGTTGGTATTTTTTTTATTGATTTCGCGGCAAGTAAAATGTTTAAAACAATCTTGTTGGTATTTTGTTTATTGATTTTGCGGCAAGTAAAATGTTTAAAACAATCTTGTTGGTATTTTTTTTATTGATTTCGCGGCAAGTAAAATGTTTAAAACAATCTTGTTGGTATTTTGTTTATTGATTTTGCGGCAAGTAAAATGTTTAAAACAATCTTGTTGGTATTTTTTTTATTGATTTCGCGGCAAGTAAAATGTTTAAAACAATCTTGTTGGTATTTTGTTTATTGATTTCGCGGCAAGTAAAATGTTTAAAACAATCTTGTTGGTATTTTTTTTATTGATTTCGCGGCAAGTAAAATGTTTAAAACAATCTTGTTGGTATTTTTTTTATTGATTTTCGCGGCAAGTAAAATGTTTAAAACAATCTTGTTGGTATTTTTTTTATTGATTTCGCGGCAAGTAAAATGTTTAAAACAATCTTGTTGGTATTTTTTTTATTGATTTCGCGGCAAGTAAAATGTTTAAAACAATCTTGTTGGTATTTTGTTTATTGATTTCGCGACAAGTAAAATGTTTAAAACAATCTTGTTGGTATTTTGTTTATTGATTTCGCGGCAAGTAAAATGTTTAAAACAATCTTGTTGGTATTTTGTTTATTGATTTTGCGGCAAGTAAAATGTTTAAAACAATCTTGTTGGTATTTTGTTTATTGATTTCGCGGCAAGTAAAATGTTTAAAACAATCTTGTTGGTATTTTTTTTATTGATTTCGCGGCAAGTAAAATGTTTAAAACAATCTTGTTGGTATTTTTTTATTGATTTCGCGGCAAGTAAAATGTTTAAAACAATCTTGTTGGTATTTTTTTTATTGATTTCGCGGCAAGTAAAATGTTTAAAACAATCTTGTTGGTATTTTGTTTATTGATTTCGCGCAATTAAAATGTTTAAAACAATTTTGTTGGTATTTTTTTTATTGATTTCGCGGCAAGTAAAATGTTTAAAACAATCTTGTTGGTATTTTGTTTATTGATTTCGCGACAAGTAAAATGTTTAAAACAATCTTGTTGGTATTTTGTTTATTGATTTCGCGGCAAGTAAAATGTTTAAAACAATCTTGTTGGTATTTTGTTTATTGATTTTCGCGGCAAGTAAAATGTTTAAAACAATCTTGTTGGTATTTTGTTTATTGATTTCGCGGCAAGTAAAATGTTTAAAACAATCTTGTTGGTATTTTGTTTATTGATTTCGCGGCAAGTAAAATGTTTAAAACAATCTTGTTGGTATTTTGTTTATTGATTTCGCGGCAAGTAAAATGTTTAAAACAATCTTGTTGGTATTTTGTTTATTGATTTCGCGGCAAGTAAAATGTTTAAAACAATCTTGTTGGTATTTTGTTTATTGATTTCGCGGCAAGTAAAATGTTTAAAACAATCTTGTTGGTATTTTGTTTATTGATTTCGCGGCAAGTAAAATGTTTAAAACAATCTTGTTGGTATTTTGTTTATTGATTTCGCGGCAAGTAAAATGTTTAAAACAATCTTGTTGGTATTTTGTTTATTGATTTCGCGGCAAGTAAAATGTTTAAAACAATCTTGTTGGTATTTTGTTTATTGATTTCGCGGCAAGTAAAATGTTTAAAACAATCTTGTTGGTATTTTGTTTAATGATTTCGCGGCAAGTAAAATGTTTAAAACAATCTTGTTGGTATTTTGTTTATTGATTTCGCGGCAAGTAAAATGTTTAAAACAATCTTGTTGGTATTTTGTTTATTGATTTCGCGGCAAGTAAAATGTTTAAAACAATCTTGTTGGTATTTTGTTTATTGATTTCGCGGCAAGTAAAATGTTTAAAACAATCTTGTTGGTATTTTGTTTATTGATTTCGCGGCAAGTAAAATGTTTAAAACAATCTTGTTGGTATTTTTTTTATTGATTTCGCGGCAAGTAAAATGTTTAAAACAATCTTGTTGGTATTTTGTTTATTGATTTCGCGGCAAGTAAAATGTTTAAAACAATCTTGTGGGTATTTTTTTTATTGATTTCGCGGCAAGTAAAATGTTTAAAACAATCTTGTTGGTATTTTGTTTATTGATTTCGCGGCAAGTAAATGTTTAAAACAATCTTGTTGGTATTTTGTTTATTGATTTCGCGGCAAGTAAAATGTTTAAAACAATCTTGTTGGTATTTTGTTTATTGATTTCGCGGCAAGTAAAATGTTTAAAACAATCTTGTTGGTATTTTTTTTATTGATTTCGCGGCAAGTAAAATGTTTAAAACAATCTTGTTGGTATTTTTTTATTGATTTCGCGCAAGTAAAATGTTTAAAACAATCTTGTTGGTATTTTTTTTATTGATTTCGCGGCAAGTAAAATGTTTAAAACAATCTTGTTGGTATTTTGTTTATTGATTTCGCGGCAAGTAAAATGTTTAAAACAATCTTGTTGGTATTTTGTTTATTGATTTCGCGGCAAGTAAAATGTTTAAAACAATCTTGTTGGTATTTTTTTTATTGATTTCGCGGCAAGTAAAATGTTTAAAACAATCTTGTTGGTATTTTGTTTATTGATTTTGCGGCAAGTAAAATGTTTAAAACAATCTTGTTGGTATTTTTTTTATTGATTTCGCGGCAAGTAAAATGTTTAAAACAATCTTGTTGGTATTTTGTTTATTGATTTCGCGGCAAGTAAAATGCTTAAAACAATCTTGTTGGTATTTTGTTTATTGATTTCGCGGCAAGTAAAATGTTTAAAACAATCTTGTTGGTATTTTTTTTATTGATTTCGCGGCAAGTAAAATGTTTAAAACAATCTTGTTGGTATTTTTTTTATTGATTTTGCGGCAAGTAAAATGTTTAAAACAATCTAAAATGTTTAAAACAATCTTGTTGGTATTTTTTTTATTGATTTTGCGGCAAGTAAAATGTTTAAAACAATCTTGTTGGTATTTTTTTTATTGATTTCGCGGCAAGTAAAATGTTTAAAACAATCTTGTTGGTATTTTTTTTATTGATTTCGCGGCAAGTAAAATGTTTAAAACAATCTTGTTGGTATTTTGTTTATTGATTTCGCGGCGGTATTTTGTTTATTGATTTCGCGGCAAGTAAAATGTTTAAAACAATCTTGTTGGTAATTTTTTTATTGATTTCGCGGCAAGTAAAATGTTTAAAACAATCTTGTTGGTATTTTGTTTATTGATTTCGCGGCAAGTAAAATGTTTAAAACAATCTTGTTGGTATTTTGTTTATTGATTTTGCAGCAAGTAAAATGTTTAAAACAATCTTGTTGGTATTTTTTTATTGATTTCGCGGCAAGTAAAATGTTTAAAACAATCTTGTTGGTATTTTGTTTATTGATTTTGCAGCAAGTAAAATGTTTAAAACAATCTTGTTGGTATTTTTTATTGATTTCGCGGCAAGTAAAATGTTTAAAACAATCTTGTTGGTATTTTGTTTAATGATTTTGCAGCAAGTAAAATGTTTAAAACAATCTTGTTGGTATTTTGTTTATTGATTTTGCGGCAAGTAAAATGTTTAAAACAATCTTGTTGGTATTTTGTTTATTGATTTCGCGGCAAGTAAAATGTTTAAAACAATCTTGTTGGTATTTTGTTTATTGATTTTGCAGCAAGTAAAATAATTAAAACAATCTTGTTGGTATTTTTTTATTGATTTCGCGGCAAGTAAAATGTTTAAAACAATCTTGTTGGTATTTTGTTTAATGATTTTGCAGCAAGTAAAATGTTTAAAACAATCTTGTTGGTATTTTGTTTATTGATTTCGCGGCAAGTAAAATGTTTAAAACAATCTTGTTGGTATTTTGTTTATTGATTTCGCGGCAAGTAAAATGTTTAAAACAATCTTGTTGGTATTTTTTTATTGATTTCGCGGCAAGCAAAATGTTTAAAACAATCTTGTTGGTATTTTTTTATTGATTTCGCGGCAAGTAAAATGTTTAAAACAATCTTGTTGGTATTTTGTTTAATGATTTTGCAGCAAGTAAAATGTTTAAAACAATCTTGTTGGTATTTTGTTTATTGATTTCGCGGCAAGTAAAATGTTTAAAACAATCTTGTTGGTATTTTTTTTATTGATTTCGCGGCAAGTAAAATGTTTAAAACAATCTTGTTGGTATTTTTTTTATTGATTTCGCGGCAAGTAAAATGTTTAAAACAATCTTGTTGGTATTTTGTTTATTGATTTCGCGACAAGTAAAATGTTTAAAACAATCTTGTTGGTATTTTGTTTATTGATTTCGCGGCAAGTAAAATGTTTAAAACAATCTTGTTGGTATTTTGTTTATTGATTTTGCGGCAAGTAAAATGTTTAAAACAATCTTGTTGGTATTTTGTTTATTGATTTCGCGGCAAGTAAAATGTTTAAAACAATCTTGTTGGTATTTTTTTTATTGATTTCGCGGCAAGTAAAATGTTTAAAACAATCTTGTTGGTATTTTTTTATTGATTTCGCGGCAAGTAAAATGTTTAAAACAATCTTGTTGGTATTTTTTTTATTGATTTCGCGGCAAGTAAAATGTTTAAAACAATCTTGTTGGTATTTTGTTTATTGATTTCGTGACAAGTGAAATGTTTAAAACAATCTTGTTGGTATTTTGTTTATTGATTTTGCGGCAAGTAAAATTTTTAAAACAATCTTGTTGGTATTTTGTTTATTGATTTTGCGGCAAGTAAAATGTTTAAAACAATCTTGTTGGTATTTTGTTTATTGATTTCGCGGCAAGTAAAATGTTTAAAACAATCTTGTTGGTATTTTTTTTTATTGATTTCGCGGCAAGTAAAATGTTTAAAACAATCTTGTTGGTATTTTGTTTATTGATTTCGCGGCAAGTAAAATGTTTAAAACAATCTTGTTGGTATTTTTTTTATTGATTTCGCGGCAAGTAAAATGTTTAAAACAATCTTGTTGGTATTTTTTTTATTGATTTTGCGGCAAGTAAAATGTTTAAAACAATCTTGTTGGTATTTTTTTTATTGATTTCGCGGCAAGTAAAATGTTTAAAACAATCTTGTTGGTATTTTTTTTATTGATTTCGCGGCAAGTAAAATGTTTAAAACAATCTTGTTGGTATTTTGTTTATTGATTTCGCGACAAGTAAAATGTTTAAAACAATCTTGTTGGTATTTTGTTTATTGATTTCGCGGCAAGTAAAATGTTTAAAACAATCTTGTTGGTATTTTGTTTATTGATTTTGCGGCAAGTAAAATGTTTAAAACAATCTTGTTGGTATTTTGTTTATTGATTTCGCGGCAAGTAAAATGTTTAAAACAATCTTGTTGGTATTTTTTTTATTGATTTCGCGGCAAGTAAAATGTTTAAAACAATCTTGTTGGTATTTTTTTATTTATTTCGCGGCAAGTAAAATGTTTAAAACAATCTTGTTGGTATTTTTTTTATTGATTTCGCGGCAAGTAAAATGTTTAAAACAATATTGTTGGTATTTTGTTTATTGATTTCGCGGCAAGTAAAATGTTTAAAACAATCTTGTTGGTATTTTGTTTATTGATTTCGCGGCAAGTAAAATGTTTAAAACAATCTTGTTGGTATTTTTTTTATTGATTTCGCGGCAAGTAAAATGTTTAAAACAATCTTGTTGGTATTTTGTTTATTGATTTTGCGGCAAGTAAAATGTTTAAAACAATCTTGTTGGTATTTTGTTTATTGATTTCGCGGCAAGTAAAATGTTTAAAACAATCTTGTTGGTATTTTTTTATTGATTTCGCGGCAAGTAAAATGTTTAAAACAATCTTGTTGGTATTTTGTTTAATGATTTTGCGGCAAGTAAAATGTTTAAAACAATCTTGTTGGTATTTTGTTTATTGATTTCGCGGCAAGTAAAATGTTTAAAACAATCTTGTTGGTATTTTTTTTATTGATTTCGCGGCAAGTAAAATGTTTAAAACAATCTTGTTGGTATTTTGTTTATTGATTTCGCGGCAAGTAAAATGTTTAAAACAATCTTGTTGGTATTTTGTTTAATGATTTTGCAGCAAGTAAAATGTTTAAAACAATCTTGTTGGTAATTTTTTATTGATTTCGCGGCAAGTAAAATGTTTAAAACAATCTTGTTGGTATTTTGTTTATTGATTTCGCGGCAAGTTAAATGTTTAAAACAATCTTGTTGGTATTTTTTTTATTGATTTCGCGGCAAGTAAAATGTTTAAAACAATCTTGTTGGTATTTTTTTTATTGATTTTGCGGCAAGTAAAATGTTTAAAACAATCTTGTTGGTATTTTGTTTATTGATTTTGCGGCAAGTAAAATGTTTAAAACAATCTTGTTGGTATTTTGTTTATTGATTTCGCGGCAAGTAAAATGTTTAAAACAATCTTGTTGGTATTTTTTTATTGATTTCGCGGCAAGTAAAATGTTTAAAACAATCTTGTTGATATTTTGTTTATTGATTTCGCGACAAGTAAAATGTTTAAAACAATCTTGTTGGTATTTTTTTTATTGATTTCGCGGCAAGTAAAATGTTTAAAACAATCTTGTTGGTATTTTGTTTATTGATTTCGCGGCAAGTAAAATGTTTAAAACAATCTTGCTGGTATTTTTTTTATTGACTTTGCGGCAAGTAAAATGTTTAAAACAATCTTGTTGGTATTTTGTTTATTGATTTCGCGGCAAGTAAAATGTTTAAAACAATCTTGTTGGTATTTTTTTATTGATTTCGCGGCAAGTAAAATGTTTAAAACAATCTTGTTGGTATTTTGTTTAATGATTTTGCAGCAAGTAAAATGTTTAAAACAATCTTGTTGGTATTTTTTTATTGATTTTGCGGCAAGTAAAATGTTTAAAACAATCTTGTTGGTATTTTGTTTAATGATTTTGCGGCAAGTAAAATGTTTAAAACAATCTTGTTGGTATTTTGTTTATTGATTTCGCGGCAAGTAAAATGTTTAAAACAATCTTGTTGGTATTTTGTTTATTGATTTTGCGGCAAGTAAAATGTTTAAAACAATCTTGTTGGTATTTTGTTTAATGATTTTGCAGCAAGTAAAATGTTTAAAACAATCTTGTTGGTATTTTGTTTATTGATTTTGCAGCAAGTAAAATGTTTAAAACAATCTTGTTGGTATTTTTTTATTGATTTCGCGGCAAGTAAAATGTTTAAAACAATCTTGTTGGTATTTTGTTTAATGATTTTGCAGCAAGTAAAATGTTTAAAACAATCTTGTTGGTATTTTTTTTATTGATTTCGCGGCAAGTAAAATGTTTAAAACAATCTTGTTGGTATTTTGTTTATTGATTTCGCGGCAAGTAAAATGTTTAAAACAATCTTGTTGGTATTTTGTTTATTGATTTCGCGGCAAGTAAAATGTTTAAAACAATCTTGTTGGTATTTTTTTTATTGATTTCGCGGCAAGTAAAATGTTTAAAACAATCTTGTTGGTATTTTGTTTATTGATTTCGCGGCAAGTAAAATGTTTAAAACATTCTTGTAGGTATTTTGTTTAATGATTTTGCAGCAAGTCAAATGTTTAAAACAATCTTGTTGGTAATTTTTTATTGATTTCGCGGCAAGTAAAATGTTTAAAACAATCTTGTTGGTAATTTTTTATTGATTTCGCGGCAAGTAAAATGTTTAAAACAATCTTGTTGGTATTTTGTTTAATGATTTTGCAGCAAGTAAAATGTTTAAAACAATCTTGTTGGTATTTTGTTTATTGATTTCGCGACAAGTAAAATGTTTAAAACAATCTTGTTGGTATTTTTTTTATTGATTTCGCGGCAAGTAAAATGTTTAAAACAATCTTGTTGGTATTTTGTTTATTGATTTCGCGGCAAGTAAAATGTTTAAAACAATCTTGTTGGTATTTTGTTTATTGATTTTGCAGCAAGTAAAATGTTTAAAACAATCTTGTTGGTATTTTTTTATTGATTTCGCGGCAAGTAAAATGTTTAAAACAATCTTGTTGGTATTTTGTTTATTGATTTTGCAGCAAGTAAAATGTTTAAAACAATCTTGTTGGTATTTTTTTATTGATTTCGCGGCAAGTAAAATGTTTAAAACAATCTTGTTGGTATTTTGTTTAATGATTTTGCAGCAAGTAAAATGTTTAAAACAATCTTGTTGGTATTTTGTTTATTGATTTTGCGGCAAGTAAAATGTTTAAAACAATCTTGTTGGTATTTTGTTTATTGATTTCGCGGCAAGTAAAATATTTAAAACAATCTTGTTGGTATTTTGTTTATTGATTTTGCAGCAAGTAAAATGTTTAAAACAATCTTGTTGGTATTTTTTTATTGATTTCGCGGCAAGTAAAATGTTTAAAACAATCTTGTTGGTATTTTGTTTAATGATTTTGCAGCAAGTAAAATGTTTAAAACAATCTTGTTGGTATTTTGTTTATTGATTTCGCGGCAAGTAAAATGTTTAAAACAATCTTGTTGGTATTTTGTTTATTGATTTCGCGGCAAGTAAAATGTTTAAAACAATCTTGTTGGTATTTTTTTATTGATTTCGCGGCAAGTAAAATGTTTAAAACAATCTTGTTGGTATTTTGTTTAATGATTTTGCAGCAAGTAAAATGTTTAAAACAATCTTGTTGGTATTTTGTTTATTGATTTCGCGGCAAGTAAAATGTTTAAAACAATCTTGTTGGTATTTTGTTTATTGATTTCGCGGCAAGTAAAATGTTTAAAACAATCTTGTTGGTATTTTTTTTATTGATTTCGCGGCAAGTAAAATGTTTAAAACAATCTTGTTGGTATTTTGTTTATTGATTTTGCGGCAAGTAAAATAATTAAAACAATCTTGTTGGTATTTTGTTTATTGATTTCGCGGCAAGTAAAATGTTTAAAACAATCTTGTTGGTATTTTTTTTATTGATTTCGCGGCAAGTAAAATGTTTAAAACAATCTTGTTGGTATTTTGTTTATTGATTTCGCGGCAAGTAAAATGTTTAAAACAATCTTGTTGGTATTTTTTTTATTGATTTTGCGGCAAGTAAAATGTTTAAAACAATCTTGTTGGTATTTTGTTTATTGATTTCGCGGCAAGTAAAATGTTTAAAACAATCTTGTTGGTATTTTTTTATTGATTTCGTGGCAAGTAAAATGTTTAAAACAATCTTGTTGGTATTTTGTTTATTGATTTTGCAGCAATTAAAATGTTTAAAACAATCTTGTTGGTATTTTTTTATTGATTTCGCGGCAAGTAAAATGTTTAAAACAATCTTGTTGGTATTTTGTTTAATGATTTTGCAGCAAGTAAAATGTTTAAAACAATCTTGTTGGTATTTTGTTTATTGATTTCGCGGCAAGTAAAATGTTTAAAACAATCTTGTTGGTATTTTGTTTATTGATTTCGCGGCAAGTAAAATGTTTAAAACAATCTTGTTGGTATTTTTTTTTTGATTTCGCGGCAAGTAAAATGTTTAAAACAATCTTGTTGGTATTTTGTTTATTGATTTCGCGGCAAGTAAAATGTTTAAAACAATCTTGTTGGTATTTTGTTTAATGATTTTGCAGCAAGTAAAATGTTTAAAACAATCTTGTTGGTAATTTTTTATTGATTTCGCGGCAAGTAAAATGTTTAAAACAATCTTGTTGGTAATTTTTTATTGATTTCGCGGCAAGTAAAATGTTTAAAACAATCTTGTTGGTATTTTGTTTAATGATTTTGCAGCAAGTAAAATGTTTAAAACAATCTTGTTGGTATTTTGTTTATTGATTTCGCGGCAAGTAAAATGTTTAAAACAATCTTGTTGGTATTTTTTTTATTGATTTCGCGGCAAGTAAAATGTTTAAAACAATCTTGTTGGTATTTTGTTTATTGATTTCGCGGCAAGTAAAATGTTTAAAACAATCTTGTTGGTATTTTTTTTATTGATTTTGCTGCAAGTAAAATGTTTAAAACAATCTTGTTGGTATTTTTTTATTGATTTCGCGGCAAGTAAAATGTTTAAAACAATCTTGTTGGTATTTTGTTTATTGATTTTGCAGCAAGTAAAATGTTTAAAACAATCTTGTTGGTATTTTTTTATTGATTTCGCGGCAAGTAAAATGTTTAAAACAATCTTGTTGGTATTTTGTTTAATGATTTTGCAGCAAGTAAAATGTTTAAAACAATCTTGTTGGTATTTTGTTTATTGATTTTGCGGCAAGTAAAATGTTTAAAACAATCTTGTTGGTATTTTGTTTATTGATTTCGCGGCAAGTAAAATATTTAAAACAATCTTGTTGGTATTTTGTTTATTGATTTTGCAGCAAGTAAAATGTTTAAAACAATCTTGTTGGTATTTTTTTATTGATTTCGCGGCAAGTAAAATGTTTAAAACAATCTTGTTGGTATTTTGTTTAATGATTTTGCAGCAAGTAAAATGTTTAAAACAATCTTGTTGGTATTTTGTTTATTGATTTCGCGGCAAGTAAAATGTTTAAAACAATCTTGTTGGTATTTTGTTTATTGATTTCGCGGCAAGTAAAATGTTTAAAACAATCTTGTTGGTATTTTTTTATTGATTTCGCGGCAAGCAAAATGTTTAAAACAATCTTGTTGGTATTTTTTTATTGATTTCGCGGCAAGTAAAATGTTTAAAACAATCTTGTTGGTATTTTGTTTAATGATTTTGCAGCAAGTAAAATGTTTAAAACAATCTTGTTGGTATTTTGTTTATTGATTTCGCGGCAAGTAAAATGTTTAAAACAATCTTGTTGGTATTTTGTTTATTGATTTCGCGGCAAGTAAAATGTTTAAAACAATCTTGTTGGTATTTTTTTTATTGATTTCGCGGCAAGTAAAATGTTTAAAACAATCTTGTTGGTATTTTGTTTATTGATTTTGCGGCAAGTAAAATAATTAAAACAATCTTGTTGGTATTTTGTTTATTGATTTCGCGGCAAGTAAAATGTTTAAAACAATCTTGTTGGTATTTTTTTTATTGATTTCGCGGCAAGTAAAATGTTTAAAACAATCTTGTTGGTATTTTGTTTATTGATTTCGCGGCAAGTAAAATGTTTAAAACAATCTTGTTGGTATTTTTTTTATTGATTTTGCGGCAAGTAAAATGTTTAAAACAATCTTGTTGGTATTTTGTTTATTGATTTCGCGGCAAGTAAAATGTTTAAAACAATCTTGTTGGTATTTTTTTATTGATTTCGTGGCAAGTAAAATGTTTAAAACAATCTTGTTGGTATTTTGTTTATTGATTTTGCAGCAAGTAAAATGTTTAAAACAATCTTGTTGGTATTTTTTTATTGATTTCGCGGCAAGTAAAATGTTTAAAACAATCTTGTTGGTATTTTGTTTAATGATTTTGCAGCAAGTAAAATGTTTAAAACAATCTTGTTGGTATTTTGTTTATTGATTTCGCGGCAAGTAAAATGTTTAAAACAATCTTGTTGGTATTTTGTTTATTGATTTCGCGGCAAGTAAAATGTTTAAAACAATCTTGTTGGTATTTTTTTTTTGATTTCGCGGCAAGTAAAATGTTTAAAACAATCTTGTTGGTATTTTGTTTATTGATTTCGCGGCAAGTAAAATGTTTAAAACAATCTTGTTGGTATTTTGTTTAATGATTTTGCAGCAAGTAAAATGTTTAAAACAATCTTGTTGGTAATTTTTTATTGATTTCGCGGCAAGTAAAATGTTTAAAACAATCTTGTTGGTAATTTTTTATTGATTTCGCGGCAAGTAAAATGTTTAAAACAATCTTGTTGGTATTTTGTTTAATGATTTTGCAGCAAGTAAAATGTTTAAAACAATCTTGTTGGTATTTTGTTTATTGATTTCGCGGCAAGTAAAATGTTTAAAACAATCTTGTTGGTATTTTTTTTATTGATTTCGCGGCAAGTAAAATGTTTAAAACAATCTTGTTGGTATTTTGTTTATTGATTTCGCGGCAAGTAAAATGTTTAAAACAATCTTGTTGGTATTTTGTTTATTGATTTTGCAGCAAGTAAAATGTTTAAAACAATCTTGTTGGTATTTTTTTATTGATTTCGCGGCAAGTAAAATGTTTAAAACAATCTTGTTGGTATTTTGTTTATTGATTTTGCAGCAAGTAAAATGTTTAAAACAATCTTGTTGGTATTTTTTTATTGATTTCGCGGCAAGTAAAATGTTTAAAACAATCTTGTTGGTATTTTGTTTAATGATTTTGCAGCAAGTAAAATGTTTAAAACAATCTTGTTGGTATTTTGTTTATTGATTTTGCGGCAAGTAAATTGTTTAAAACAATCTTGTTGGTATTTTGTTTATTGATTTCGCGGCAAGTAAAATGTTTAAAACAATCTTGTTGGTATTTTGTTTATTGATTTTGCAGCAAGTAAAATGTTTAAAACAATCTTGTTGGTATTTTTTTATTGATTTCGCGGCAAGTAAAATGTTTAAAACAATCTTGTTGGTATTTTGTTTAATGATTTTGCAGCAAGTAAAATGTTTAAAACAATCTTGTTGGTATTTTGTTTATTGATTTCGCGGCAAGTAAAATGTTTAAAACAATCTTGTTGGTATTTTGTTTATTGATTTCGCGGCAAGTAAAATGTTTAAAACAATCTTGTTGGTATTTTTTTATTGATTTCGCGGCAAGCAAAATGTTTAAAACAATCTTGTTGGTATTTTTTTATTGATTTCGCGGCAAGTAAAATGTTTAAAACAATCTTGTTGGTATTTTGTTTAATGATTTTGCAGCAAGTAAAATGTTTAAAACAATCTTGTTGGTATTTTGTTTATTGATTTCGCGGCAAGTAAAATGTTTAAAACAATCTTGTTGGTATTTTGTTTATTGATTTCGCGGCAAGTAAAATGTTTAAAACAATCTTGTTGGTATTTTTTTTATTGATTTCGCGGCAAGTAAAATGTTTAAAACAATCTTGTTGGTATTTTGTTTATTGATTTTGCGGCAAGTAAAATGTTTAAAACAATCTTGTTGGTATTTTTTTTATTGATTTCGCGGCAAGTAAAATGTTTAAAACAATCTTGTTGGTATTTTGTTTATTGATTTCGCGGCAAGTAAAATGTTTAAAACAATCTTGTGGGTATTTTTTTTATTGATTTCGCGGCAAGTAAAATGTTTAAAACAATCTTGTTGGTATTTTGTTTATTGATTTCGCGGCAAGTAAAATGTTTAAAACAATCTTGTTGGTATTTTGTTTATTGATTTTGCGGCAAGTAAAATGTTTAAAACAATCTTGTTGGTATTTTGTTTATTGATTTCGCGGCAAGTAAAATGTTTAAAACAATCTTGTTGGTATTTTTTTTATTGATTTCGCGGCAAGTAAAATGTTTAAAACAATCTTGTTGGTATTTTTTTATTGATTTCGCGGCAAGTAAAATGTTTAAAACAATCTTGTTGGTATTTTTTTTATTAATTTCGCGGCAAGTAAAATGTTTAAAACAATCTTGTTGGTATTTTGTTTATTGATTTCGCGGCAAGTAAAATGTTTAAAACAATCTTGTTGGTATTTTGTTTATTGATTTCGCGGCAAGTCAAATGTTTAAAACAATCTTGTTGGTATTTTTTTTATTGATTTCGCGGCAAGTAAAATGTTTAAAACAATCTTGTTGGTATTTTGTTTATTGATTTTGCGGCAAGTAAAATGTTTAAAACAATCTTGTTGGTATTTTTTTTATTGATTTCGCGGCAAGTAAAATGTTTAAAACAATCTTGTTGGTATTTTGTTTATTGATTTCGCGGCAAGTAAAATGTTTAAAACAATCTTGTTGGTATTTTGTTTATTGATTTCGCGGCAAGTAAAATGTTTAAAACAATCTTGTTGGTATTTTTTTTATTGATTTCGCGGCAAGTAAAATGTTTAAAACAATCTTGTTGGTATTTTTTTATTGATTTCGCGGCAAGTAAAATGTTTAAAACAATCTTGTTGGTATTTTGTTTAATGATTTTGCGGCAAGTAAAATGTTTAAAACAATCTTGTTGGTATTTTGTTTATTGATTTCGCGGCAAGTAAAATGTTTAAAACAATCTTGTTGGTATTTTTTTTATTGATTTCGCGGCAAGTAAAATGTTTAAAACAATCTTGTTGGTATTTTTTTTATTGATTTCGCGGCAAGTAAAATGTTTAAAACAATCTTGTTGGTATTTTGTTTATTGACTTCGCGGCAAGTAAAATGTTTAAAACAATCTTGTTGGTATTTTTTTTATTGATTTCGCGGCAAGTAAAATGTTTAAAACAATCTTGTTGGTATTTTGTTTATTGATTTCGCGGCAAGTAAAATGTTTAAAACAATCTTGTTGGTATTTTGTTTATTGATTTCGCGGCAAGTAAAATGTTTAAAACAATCTTGTTGGTATTTTTTTTATTGATTTCGCGGCAAGTAAAATGTTTAAAACAATCTTGTTGGTATTTTTTTATTGATTTCGCGGCAAGTAAAATGTTTAAAACAATCTTGTTGGTATTTTGTTTAATGATTTTGCGGCAAGTAAAATGTTTAAAACAATCTTGTTGGTATTTTGTTTATTGATTTCGCGGCAAGTAAAATGTTTAAAACAATCTTGTTGGTATTTTTTTTATTGATTTCGCGGCAAGTAAAATGTTTAAAACAATCTTGTTGGTATTTTTTTATTGATTTCGCGGCAAGTAAAATGTTTAAAACAATCTTGTTGGTATTTTGTTTATTGATTTTGCGGCAAGTAAAATGTTTAAAACAATCTTGTTGGTATTTTGTTTATTGATTTCGCGGCAAGTAAAATGTTTAAAACAATCTTGTTGGTATTTTTTTATTGATTTCGCGGCAAGTAAAATGTTTAAAACAATCTTGTTGGTATTTTGTTTATTGATTTCGCGGCAAGTAAAATGTTTAAAACAATCTTGTTGGTATTTTGTTTATTGATTTTGCAGCAAGTAAAATGTTTAAAACAATCTTGTTGGTATTTTTTTATTGATTTCGCGGCAAGTAAAATGTTTAAAACAATCTTGTTGGTATTTTGTTTATTGATTTTGCAGCAAGTAAAATGTTTAAAACAATCTTGTTGGTATTTTGTTTATTGATTTTGCAGCAAGTAAAATGTTTAAAACAATCTTGTTGGTATTTTTTTATTGATTTCGCGGCAAGTAAAATGTTTAAAACAATCTTGTTGGTATTTTGTTTAATGATTTTGCAGCAAGTAAAATGTTTAAAACAATCTTGTTGGTATTTTGTTTATTGATTTTGCGGCAAGTAAAATGTTTAAAACAATCTTGTTGGTATTTTGTTTATTGATTTCGCGGCAAGTAAAATGTTTAAAACAATCTTGTTGGTATTTTGTTTATTGATTTTGCAGCAAGTAAAATGTTTAAAACAATCTTGTTGGTATTTTTTTATTGATTTCGCGGCAAGTAAAATGTTTAAAACAATCTTGTTGGTATTTTGTTTAATGATTTTGCAGCAAGTAAAATGTTTAAAACAATCTTGTTGGTATTTTGTTTATTGATTTCGCGGCAAGTAAAATGTTTAAATCAATCTTGTTGGTATTTTTTTTATTGATTTCGCGGCAAGTAAAATGTTTAAAACAATCTTGTTGGTATTTTGTTTATTGATTTTGCGGCAAGTAAAATGTTTAAAACAATCTTGTTGGTATTTTTTTTATTGATTTCGCGGCAAGTAAAATGTTTAAAACAATCTTGTTGGTATTTTGTTTATTGATTTCGCGGCAAGTAAAATGTTTAAAACAATCTTGTGGGTATTTTTTTTATTGATTTCGCGGCAAGTAAAATGTTTAAAACAATCTTGTTGGTATTTTTTTTATTGATTTTGCGGCAAGTAAAATGTTTAAAACAATCTTGTTGGTATTTTTTTTATTGATTTCGCGGCAAGTAAAATGTTTAAAACAATCTTGTTGGTATTTTGTTTATTGATTTCGCGACAAGTAAAATGTTTAAAACAATCTTGTTGGTATTTTGTTTATTGATTTCGCGGCAAGTAAAATGTTTAAAACAATCTTGTTGGTATTTTGTTTATTGATTTTGCGGCAAGTAAAATGTTTAAAACAATCTTGTTGGTATTTTGTTTATTGATTTCGCGGCAAGTAAAATGTTTAAAACAATCTTGTTGGTATTTTGTTTATTGATTTCGCGGCAAGTAAAATGTTTAAAACAATCTTGTTGGTATTTTTTTATTGATTTCGCGGCAAGCAAAATGTTTAAAACAATCTTGTTGGTATTTTGTTTATTGATTTCGCGGCAAGTAAAATGTTTAAAACAATCTTGTTGGTATTTTGTTTATTGATTTCGCGGCAAGTAAAATGTTTAAAACAATCTTGTTGGTATTTTTTTTATTGATTTCGCGGCAAGTAAAATGTTTAAAACAATCTTGTTGGTATTTTGTTTATTGATTTTGCGGCAAGTAAAATGTTTAAAACAATCTTGTTGGTATTTTTTTTATTGATTTCGCGGCAAGTAAAATGTTTAAAACAATCTTGTTGGTATTTTGTTTATTGATTTTGCGGCAAGTAAAATGTTTAAAACAATCTTGTTGGTATTTTTTTTATTGATTTCGCGGCAAGTAAAATGTTTAAAACAATCTTGTTGGTATTTTGTTTATTGATTTCGCGGCAAGTAAAATGTTTAAAACAATCTTGTGGGTATTTTTTTTATTAATTTCGCGGCAAGTAAAATGTTTAAAACAATCTTGTTGGTATTTTTTTTATTGATTTTGCGGCAAGTAAAATGTTTAAAACAATCTTGTTGGTATTTTTTTTATTGATTTCGCGGCAAGTAAAATGTTTAAAACAATCTTGTTGGTATTTTTTTTATTGATTTCGCGGCAAGTAAAATGTTTTAAACAATCTTGTTGGTATTTTGTTTATTGATTTCGCGGCAAGTAAAATGTTTAAAACAATCTTGTTGGTATTTTTTTTATTGATTTCGCGGCAAGTAAAATGTTTAAAACAATCTTGTTGGTATTTTGTTTATTGATTTCGCGGCAAGTAAAATGTTTAAAACAATCTTGTTGGTATTTTGTTTATTGATTTTGCAGCAAGTAAAATGTTTAAAACAATCTTGTTGGTATTTTTTTATTGATTTCGCGGCAAGTAAAATGTTTAAAACAATCTTGTTGGTATTTTGTTTATTGATTTTGCAGCAAGTAAAATGTTTAAAACAATCTTGTTGGTATTTTTTTATTGATTTCGCGGCAAGTAAAATGTTTAAAACAATCTTGTTGGTATTTTGTTTAATGATTTTGCAGCAAGTAAAATGTTTAAAACAATCTTGTTGGTATTTTGTTTATTGATTTTGCGGCAAGTAAAATGTTTAAAACAATCTTGTTGGTATTTTGTTTATTGATTTCGCGGCAAGTAAAATATTTAAAACAATCTTGTTGGTATTTTGTTTATTGATTTTGCAGCAAGTAAAATGTTTAAAACAATCTTGTTGGTATTTTTTTATTGATTTCGCGGCAAGTAAAATGTTTAAAACAATCTTGTTGGTATTTTGTTTAATGATTTTGCAGCAAGTAAAATGTTTAAAACAATCTTGTTGGTATTTTGTTTATTGATTTCGCGGCAAGTAAAATGTTTAAAACAATCTTGTTGGTATTTTGTTTATTGATTTCGCGGCAAGTAAAATGTTTAAAACAATCTTGTTGGTATTTTTTTATTGATTTCGCGGCAAGCAAAATGTTTAAAACAATCTTGTTGGTATTTTTTTATTGATTTCGCGGCAAGTAAAATGTTTAAAACAATCTTGTTGGTATTTTGTTTAATGATTTTGCAGCAAGTAAAATGTTTAAAACAATCTTGTTGGTATTTTGTTTATTGATTTCGCGGCAAGTAAAATGTTTAAAACAATCTTGTTGGTATTTTGTTTATTGATTTCGCGGCAAGTAAAATGTTTAAAACAATCTTGTTGGTATTTTTTTTATTGATTTCGCGGCAAGTAAAATGTTTAAAACAATCTTGTTGGTATTTTGTTTATTGATTTTGCGGCAAGTAAAATAATTAAAACAATCTTGTTGGTATTTTGTTTATTGATTTCGCGGCAAGTAAAATGTTTAAAACAATCTTGTTGGTATTTTTTTTATTGATTTCGCGGCAAGTAAAATGTTTAAAACAATCTTGTTGGTATTTTGTTTATTGATTTCGCGGCAAGTAAAATGTTTAAAACAATCTTGTTGGTATTTTTTTTATTGATTTTGCGGCAAGTAAAATGTTTAAAACAATCTTGTTGGTATTTTGTTTATTGATTTCGCGGCAAGTAAAATGTTTAAAACAATCTTGTTGGTATTTTTTTATTGATTTCGTGGCAAGTAAAATGTTTAAAACAATCTTGTTGGTATTTTGTTTATTGATTTTGCAGCAAGTAAAATGTTTAAAACAATCTTGTTGGTATTTTTTTATTGATTTCGCGGCAAGTAAAATGTTTAAAACAATCTTGTTGGTATTTTGTTTAATGATTTTGCAGCAAGTAAAATGTTTAAAACAATCTTGTTGGTATTTTGTTTATTGATTTCGCGGCAAGTAAAATGTTTAAAACAATCTTGTTGGTATTTTGTTTATTGATTTCGCGGCAAGTAAAATGTTTAAAACAATCTTGTTGGTATTTTTTTTTTGATTTCGCGGCAAGTAAAATGTTTAAAACAATCTTGTTGGTATTTTGTTTATTGATTTCGCGGCAAGTAAAATGTTTAAAACAATCTTGTTGGTATTTTGTTTAATGATTTTGCAGCAAGTAAAATGTTTAAAACAATCTTGTTGGTAATTTTTTATTGATTTCGCGGCAAGTAAAATGTTTAAAACAATCTTGTTGGTAATTTTTTATTGATTTCGCGGCAAGTAAAATGTTTAAAACAATCTTGTTGGTATTTTGTTTAATGATTTTGCAGCAAATAAATGTTTAAAACAATCTTGTTGGTATTTTGTTTATTGATTTCGCGGCAAGTAAAATGTTTAAAACAATCTTGTTGGTATTTTTTTTATTGATTTCGCGGCAAGTAAAATGTTTAAAACAATCTTGTTGGTATTTTGTTTATTGATTTCGCGGCAAGTAAAATGTTTAAAACAATCTTGTTGGTATTTTGTTTATTGATTTTGCAGCAAGTAAAATGTTTAAAACAATCTTGTTGGTGTTTTGTTTATTGATTTCGCGGCAAGTAAAATGTTTAAAACAATCTTGTTGGTATTTTGTTTAATGATTTTGCAGCAAGTAAAATGTTTAAAACAATCTTGTTGGTATTTTGTTTATTGATTTCGCGGCAAGTAAAATGTTTAAAACAATCTTGTTGGTATTTTGTTTATTGATTTCGCGGCAAGTAAAATGTTTAAAACAATCTTGTTGGTATTTTTTTTATTGATTTCGCGGCAAGTAAAATGTTTAAAACAATCTTGTTGGTATTTTTTTTATTGATTTCGCGGCAAGTAAAATGTTTAAAACAATCTTGTTGGTATTTTGTTTATTGATTTCGCGACAAGTAAAATGTTTAAAACAATCTTGTTGGTATTTTGTTTATTGATTTCGCGGCAAGTAAAATGTTTAAAACAATCTTGTTGGTATTTTGTTTATTGATTTTGCGGCAAGTAAAATGTTTAAAACAATCTTGTTGGTATTTTGTTTATTGATTTCGCGGCAAGTAAAATGTTTAAAACAATCTTGTTGGTATTTTTTTTATTGATTTCGCGGCAAGTAAAATGTTTAAAACAATCTTGTTGGTATTTTTTTATTGATTTCGCGGCAAGTAAAATGTTTAAAACAATCTTGTTGGTATTTTTTTTATTGATTTCGCGGCAAGTAAAATGTTTAAAACAATCTTGTTGGTATTTTGTTTATTGATTTCGCGACAAGTGAAATGTTTAAAACAATCTTGTTGGTATTTTGTTTATTGATTTTGCGGCAAGTAAAATTTTTAAAACAATCTTGTTGGTATTTTGTTTATTGATTTTGCGGCAAGTAAAATGTTTAAAACAATCTTGTTGGTATTTTGTTTATTGATTTCGCGGCAAGTAAAATGTTTAAAACAATCTTGTTGGTATTTTTTTTATTGATTTCGCGGCAAGTAAAATGTTTAAAACAATCTTGTTGGTATTTTGTTTATTGATTTCGCGGCAAGTAAAATGTTTAAAACAATCTTGTGGGTATTTTTTTTATTGATTTCGCGGCAAGTAAAATGTTTAAAACAATCTTGTTGGTATTTTTTTTATTGATTTTGCGGCAAGTAAAATGTTTAAAACAATCTTGTTGGTATTTTTTTTATTGATTTCGCGGCAAGTAAAATGTTTAAAACAATCTTGTTGGTATTTTTTTTATTGATTTCGCGGCAAGTAAAATGTTTAAAACAATCTTGTTGGTATTTTGTTTATTGATTTCGCGACAAGTAAAATGTTTAAAACAATCTTGTTGGTATTTTGTTTATTGATTTCGCGGCAAGTAAAATGTTTAAAACAATCTTGTTGGTATTTTGTTTATTGATTTTGCGGCAAGTAAAATGTTTAAAACAATCTTGTTGGTATTTTGTTTATTGATTTCGCGGCAAGTAAAATGTTTAAAACAATCTTGTTGGTATTTTGTTTATTGATTTCGCGGCAAGTAAAATGTTTAAAACAATCTTGTTGGTATTTTTTTATTTATTTCGCGGCAAGTAAAATGTTTAAAACAATCTTGTTGGTATTTTTTTTATTGATTTCGCGGCAAGTAAAATGTTTAAAACAATATTGTTGGTATTTTGTTTATTGATTTCGCGGCAAGTAAAATGTTTAAAACAATCTTGTTGGTATTTTGTTTATTGATTTCGCGGCAAGTAAAATGTTTAAAACAATCTTGTTGGTATTTTTTTTATTGATTTCGCGGCAAGTAAAATGTTTAAAACAATCTTGTTGGTATTTTGTTTATTGATTTTGCGGCAAGTAAAATGTTTAAAACAATCTTGTTGGTATTTTGTTTATTGATTTCGCGGCAAGTAAAATGTTTAAAACAATCTTGTTGGTATTTTTTTATTGATTTCGCGGCAAGTAAAATGTTTAAAACAATCTTGTTGGTATTTTGTTTAATGATTTTGCGGCAAGTAAAATGTTTAAAACAATCTTGTTGGTATTTTGTTTATTGATTTCGCGGCAAGTAAAATGTTTAAAACAATCTTGTTGGTATTTTTTTTATTGATTTCGCGGCAAGTAAAATGTTTAAAACAATCTTGTTGGTATTTTGTTTATTGATTTCGCGGCAAGTAAAATGTTTAAAACAATCTTGTTGGTATTTTGTTTAATGATTTTGCAGCAAGTAAAATGTTTAAAACAATCTTGTTGGTAATTTTTTATTGATTTCGCGGCAAGTAAAATGTTTAAAACAATCTTGTTGGTATTTTGTTTATTGATTTCGCGGCAAGTTAAATGTTTAAAACAATCTTGTTGGTATTTTTTTTATTGATTTCGCGGCAAGTAAAATGTTTAAAACAATCTTGTTGGTATTTTTTTTATTGATTTTGCGGCAAGTAAAATGTTTAAAACAATCTTGTTGGTATTTTGTTTATTGATTTTGCGGCAAGTAAAATGTTTAAAACAATCTTGTTGGTATTTTGTTTATTGATTTCGCGGCAAGTAAAATGTTTAAAACAATCTTGTTGGTATTTTTTTATTGATTTCGCGGCAAGTAAAATGTTTAAAACAATCTTGTTGATATTTTGTTTATTGATTTCGCGACAAGTAAAATGTTTAAAACAATCTTGTTGGTATTTTTTTTATTGATTTCGCGGCAAGTAAAATGTTTAAAACAATCTTGTTGGTATTTTGTTTATTGATTTCGCGGCAAGTAAAATGTTTAAAACAATCTTGCTGGTATTTTTTTTATTGACTTTGCGGCAAGTAAAATGTTTAAAACAATCTTGTTGGTATTTTGTTTATTGATTTCGCGGCAAGTAAAATGTTTAAAACAATCTTGTTGGTATTTTTTTATTGATTTCGCGGCAAGTAAAATGTTTAAAACAATCTTGTTGGTATTTTGTTTAATGATTTTGCAGCAAGTAAAATGTTTAAAACAATCTTGTTGGTATTTTTTTATTGATTTTGCGGCAAGTAAAATGTTTAAAACAATCTTGTTGGTATTTTGTTTAATGATTTTGCGGCAAGTAAAATGTTTAAAACAATCTTGTTGGTATTTTGTTTATTGATTTCGCGGCAAGTAAAATGTTTAAAACAATCTTGTTGGTATTTTGTTTATTGATTTTGCGGCAAGTAAAATGTTTAAAACAATCTTGTTGGTATTTTGTTTAATGATTTTGCAGCAAGTAAAATGTTTAAAACAATCTTGTTGGTATTTTGTTTATTGATTTTGCAGCAAGTAAAATGTTTAAAACAATCTTGTTGGTATTTTTTTATTGATTTCGCGGCAAGTAAAATGTTTAAAACAATCTTGTTGGTATTTTGTTTAATGATTTTGCAGCAAGTAAAATGTTTAAAACAATCTTGTTGGTATTTTTTTTATTGATTTCGCGGCAAGTAAAATGTTTAAAACAATCTTGTTGGTATTTTGTTTATTGATTTCGCGGCAAGTAAAATGTTTAAAACAATCTTGTTGGTATTTTGTTTATTGATTTCGCGGCAAGTAAAATGTTTAAAACAATCTTGTTGGTATTTTTTTTATTGATTTCGCGGCAAGTAAAATGTTTTAAACAATCTTGTTGGTATTTTGTTTATTGATTTCGCGGCAAGTAAAATGTTTAAAACATTCTTGTAGGTATTTTGTTTAATGATTTTGCAGCAAGTCAAATGTTTAAAACAATCTTGTTGGTAATTTTTTATTGATTTCGCGGCAAGTAAAATGTTTAAAACAATCTTGTTGGTAATTTTTTATTGATTTCGCGGCAAGTAAAATGTTTAAAACAATCTTGTTGGTATTTTGTTTAATGATTTTGCAGCAAGTAAAATGTTTAAAACAATCTTGTTGGTATTTTGTTTATTGATTTCGCGACAAGTAAAATGTTTAAAACAATCTTGTTGGTATTTTTTTTATTGATTTCGCGGCAAGTAAAATGTTTAAAACAATCTTGTTGGTATTTTGTTTATTGATTTCGCGGCAAGTAAAATGTTTAAAACAATCTTGTTGGTATTTTGTTTATTGATTTTGCAGCAAGTAAAATGTTTAAAACAATCTTGTTGGTATTTTTTTATTGATTTCGCGGCAAGTAAAATGTTTAAAACAATCTTGTTGGTATTTTGTTTATTGATTTTGCAGCAAGTAAAATGTTTAAAACAATCTTGTTGGTATTTTTTTATTGATTTCGCGGCAAGTAAAATGTTTAAAACAATCTTGTTGGTATTTTGTTTAATGATTTTGCAGTAAGTAAAATGTTTAAAACAATCTTGTTGGTATTTTGTTTATTGATTTTGCGGCAAGTAAAATGTTTAAAACAATCTTGTTGGTATTTTGTTTATTGATTTCGCGGCAAGTAAAATATTTAAAACAATCTTGTTGGTATTTTGTTTATTGATTTTGCAGCAAGTAAAATGTTTAAAACAATCTTGTTGGTATTTTTTTATTGATTTCGCGGCAAGTAAAATGTTTAAAACAATCTTGTTGGTATTTTGTTTAATGATTTTGCAGCAAGTAAAATGTTTAAAACAATCTTGTTGGTATTTTGTTTATTGATTTCGCGGCAAGTAAAATGTTTAAAACAATCTTGTTGGTATTTTGTTTATTGATTTTGCGGCAAGTAAAATGTTTAAAACAATCTTGTTGGTATTTTTTTATTGATTTCGCGGCAAGCAAAATGTTTAAAACAATCTTGTTGGTATTTTTTTATTGATTTCGCGGCAAGTAAAATGTTTAAAACAATCTTGTTGGTATTTTGTTTAATGATTTTGCAGCAAGTAAAATGTTTAAAACAATCTTGTTGGTATTTTGTTTATTGATTTCGCGGCAAGTAAAATGTTTAAAACAATCTTGTTGGTATTTTGTTTATTGATTTCGCGGCAAGTAAAATGTTTAAAACAATCTTGTTGGTATTTTTTTTATTGATTTCGCGGCAAGTAAAATGTTTAAAACAATCTTGTTGGTATTTTGTTTATTGATTTTGCGGCAAGTAAAATTATTAAAACAATCTTGTTGGTATTTTGTTTATTGATTTCGCGGCAAGTAAAATGTTTAAAACAATCTTGTTGGTATTTTGTTTATTGATTTCGCGGCAAGTAAAATGTTTAAAACAATCTTGTTGGTATTTTGTTTATTGATTTCGCGGCAAGTAAAATGTTTAAAACAATCTTGTTGGTATTTTTTTTATTGATTTTGCGGCAAGTAAAATGTTTAAAACAATCTTGTTGGTATTTTGTTTATTGATTTCGCGGCAAGTAAAATGTTTAAAACAATCTTGTTGGTATTTTTTTATTGATTTCGTGGCAAGTAAAATGTTTAAAACAATCTTGTTGGTATTTTGTTTATTGATTTTGCAGCAAGTAAAATGTTTAAAACAATCTTGTTGGTATTTTTTTATTGATTTCGCGGCAAGTAAAATGTTTAAAACAATCTTGTTGGTATTTTGTTTAATGATTTTGCAGCAAGTAAAATGTTTAAAACAATCTTGTTGGTATTTTGTTTATTGATTTCGCGGCAAGTAAAATGTTTAAAACAATCTTGTTGGTATTTTGTTTATTGATTTCGCGGCAAGTAAAATGTTTAAAACAATCTTGTTGGTATTTTTTTTTTGATTTCGCGGCAAGTAAAATGTTTAAAACAATCTTGTTGGTATTTTGTTTATTGATTTCGCGGCAAGTAAAATGTTTAAAACAATCTTGTTGGTATTTTGTTTAATGATTTTGCAGCAAGTAAAATGTTTAAAACAATCTTGTTGGTAATTTTTTATTGATTTCGCGGCAAGTAAAATGTTTAAAACAATCTTGTTGGTAATTTTTTATTGATTTCGCGGCAAGTAAAATGTTTAAAACAATCTTGTTGGTATTTTGTTTAATGATTTTGCAGCAAGTAAAATGTTTAAAACAATCTTGTTGGTATTTTGTTTATTGATTTCGCGGCAAGTAAAATGTTTAAAACAATCTTGTTGGTATTTTTTTTATTGATTTCGCGGCAAGTAAAATGTTTAAAACAATCTTGTTGGTATTTTGTTTATTGATTTCGCGGCAAGTAAAATGTTTAAAACAATCTTGTTGGTATTTTGTTTATTGATTTTGCAGCAAGTAAAATGTTTAAAACAATCTTGTTGGTATTTTTTTATTGATTTCGCGGCAAGTAAAATGTTTAAAACAATCTTGTTGGTATTTTGTTTATTGATTTTGCAGCAAGTAAAATGTTTAAAACAATCTTGTTGGTATTTTTTTATTGATTTCGCGGCAAGTAAAATGTTTAAAACAATCTTGTTGGTATTTTGTTTAATGATTTTGCAGCAAGTAAAATGTTTAAAACAATCTTGTTGGTATTTTGTTTATTGATTTTGCGGCAAGTAAAATGTTTAAAACAATCTTGTTGGTATTTTGTTTATTGATTTCGCGGCAAGTAAAATATTTAAAACAATCTTGTTGGTATTTTGTTTATTGATTTTGCAGCAAGTAAAATGTTTAAAACAATCTTGTTGGTATTTTTTTATTGATTTCGCGGCAAGTAAAATGTTTAAAACAATCTTGTTGGTATTTTGTTTAATGATTTTGCAGCAAGTAAAATGTTTAAAACAATCTTGTTGGTATTTTGTTTATTGATTTCGCGGCAAGTAAAATGTTTAAAACAATCTTGTTGGTATTTTGTTTATTGATTTCGCGGCAAGTAAAATGTTTAAAACAATCTTGTTGGTATTTTTTTATTGATTTCGCGGCAAGTAAAATGTTTAAAACAATCTTGTTGGTATTTTTTTATTGATTTCGAGGCAAGTAAAATGTTTAAAACAATCTTGTTGGTATTTTGTTTAATGATTTTGCAGCAAGTAAAATGTTTAAAACAATCTTGTTGGTATTTTGTTTATTGATTTCGCGGCAAGTAAAATGTTTAAAACAATCTTGTTGGTATTTTGTTTATTGATTTCGCGGCAAGTAAAATGTTTAAAACAATCTTGTTGGTATTTTTTTTATTGATTTCGCGGCAAGTAAAATGTTTAAAACAATCTTGTTGGTATTTTGTTTATTGATTTTGCGGCAAGTAAAATAATTAAAACAATCTTGTTGGTATTTTGTTTATTGATTTCGCGGCAAGTAAAATGTTTAAAACAATCTTGTTGGTATTTTTTTTATTGATTTCGCGGCAAGTAAAATGTTTAAAACAATCTTGTTGGTATTTTGTTTATTGATTTCGCGGCAAGTAAAATGTTTAAAACAATCTTGTTGGTATTTTTTTTATTGATTTTGCGGCAAGTAAAATGTTTAAAACAATCTTGTTGGTATTTTGTTTATTGATTTCGCGGCAAGTAAAATGTTTAAAACAATCTTGTTGGTATTTTTTTATTGATTTCGTGGCAAGTAAAAATTTTTAAAACAATCTTGTTGGTATTTTTTTTATTGATTTCGCGGCAAGTAAAATGTTTAAAACAATCTTGTTGGTATTTTTTTATTGATTTCGCGGCAAGTAAAATGTTTAAAACAATCTTGTTGGTATTTTTTTTATTAATTTCGCGGCAAGTAAAATGTTTAAAACAATCTTGTTGGTATTTTGTTTATTGATTTCGCGGCAAGTAAAATGTTTAAAACAATCTTGTTGGTATTTTGTTTATTGATTTCGCGGCAAGTAAAATGTTTAAAACAATCTTGTTGGTATTTTTTTTATTGATTTCGCGGCAAGTAAAATGTTTAAAACAATCTTGTTGGTATTTTGTTTATTGATTTTGCGGCAAGTAAAATGTTTAAAACAATCTTGTTGGTATTTTTTTTATTGATTTCGCGGCAAGTAAAATGTTTAAAACAATCTTGTTGGTATTTTGTTTATTGATTTCGCGGCAAGTAAAATGTTTAAAACAATCTTGTTGGTATTTTGTTTATTGATTTCGCGGCAAGTAAAATGTTTAAAACAATCTTGTTGGTATTTTTTTTATTGATTTCGCGGCAAGTAAAATGTTTAAAACAATCTTGTTGGTATTTTTTTATTGATTTCGCGGCAAGTAAAATGTTTAAAACAATCTTGTTGGTATTTTGTTTAATGATTTTGCGGCAAGTAAAATGTTTAAAACAATCTTGTTGGTATTTTGTTTATTGATTTTGCGGCAAGTAAAATGTTTAAAACAATCTTGTTGGTATTTTTTTTATTGATTTCGCGGCAAGTAAAATGTTTAAAACAATCTTGTTGGTATTTTGTTTATTGACTTCGCGGCAAGTAAAATGTTTAAAACAATCTTGTTGGTATTTTTTTTATTGATTTCGCGGCAAGTAAAATGTTTAAAACAATCTTGTTGGTATTTTGTTTATTGATTTCGCGGCAAGTAAAATGTTTAAAACAATCTTGTTGGTATTTTGTTTATTGATTTCGCGGCAAGTAAAATGTTTAAAACAATCTTGTTGGTATTTTTTTTATTGATTTCGCGGCAAGTAAAATGTTTAAAACAATCTTGTTGGTATTTTTTTATTGATTTCGCGGCAAGTAAAATGTTTAAAACAATCTTGTTGGTATTTTGTTTAATGATTTTGCGGCAAGTAAAATGTTTAAAACAATCTTGTTGGTATTTTGTTTATTGATTTCGCGGCAAGTAAAATGTTTAAAACAATCTTGTTGGTATTTTTTTTATTGATTTCGCGGCAAGTAAAATGTTTAAAACAATCTTGTTGGTATTTTTTTATTGATTTCGCGGCAAGTAAAATGTTTAAAACAATCTTGTTGGTATTTTGTTTATTGATTTTGCGGCAAGTAAAATGTTTAAAACAATCTTGTTGGTATTTTGTTTATTGATTTCGCGGCAAGTAAAATGTTTAAAACAATCTTGTTGGTATTTTTTTATTGATTTCGCGGCAAGTAAAATGTTTAAAACAATCTTGTTGGTATTTTGTTTATTGATTTCGCGGCAAGTAAAATGTTTAAAACAATCTTGTTGGTATTTTGTTTATTGATTTTGCAGCAAGTAAAATGTTTAAAACAATCTTGTTGGTATTTTTTTATTGATTTCGCGGCAAGTAAAATGTTTAAAACAATCTTGTTGGTATTTTGTTTATTGATTTTGCAGCAAGTAAAATGTTTAAAACAATCTTGTTGGTATTTTGTTTATTGATTTTGCAGCAAGTAAAATGTTTAAAACAATCTTGTTGGTATTTTTTTATTGATTTCGCGGCAAGTAAAATGTTTAAAACAATCTTGTTGGTATTTTGTTTAATGATTTTGCAGCAAGTAAAATGTTTAAAACAATCTTGTTGGTATTTTGTTTATTGATTTTGCGGCAAGTAAAATGTTTAAAACAATCTTGTTGGTATTTTGTTTATTGATTTCGCGGCAAGTAAAATGTTTAAAACAATCTTGTTGGTATTTTGTTTATTGATTTTGCAGCAAGTAAAATGTTTAAAACAATCTTGTTGGTATTTTTTTATTGATTTCGCGGCAAGTAAAATGTTTAAAACAATCTTGTTGGTATTTTGTTTAATGATTTTGCAGCAAGTAAAATGTTTAAAACAATCTTGTTGGTATTTTGTTTATTGATTTCGCGGCAAGTAAAATGTTTAAATCAATCTTGTTGGTATTTTTTTTATTGATTTCGCGGCAAGTAAAATGTTTAAAACAATCTTGTTGGTATTTTGTTTATTGATTTTGCGGCAAGTAAAATGTTTAAAACAATCTTGTTGGTATTTTTTTTATTGATTTCGCGGCAAGTAAAATGTTTAAAACAATCTTGTTGGTATTTTGTTTATTGATTTCGCGGCAAGTAAAATGTTTAAAACAATCTTGTGGGTATTTTTTTTATTGATTTCGCGGCAAGTAAAATGTTTAAAACAATCTTGTTGGTATTTTTTTTATTGATTTTGCGGCAAGTAAAATGTTTAAAACAATCTTGTTGGTATTTTTTTTATTGATTTCGCGGCAAGTAAAATGTTTAAAACAATCTTGTTGGTATTTTGTTTATTGATTTCGCGACAAGTAAAATGTTTAAAACAATCTTGTTGGTATTTTGTTTATTGATTTCACGGCAAGTAAAATGTTTAAAACAATCTTGTTGGTATTTTGTTTATTGATTTTGCGGCAAGTAAAATGTTTAAAACAATCTTGTTGGTATTTTGTTTATTGATTTCGCGGCAAGTAAAATGTTTAAAACAATCTTGTTGGTATTTTGTTTATTGATTTCGCGGCAAGTAAAATGTTTAAAACAATCTTGTTGGTATTTTTTTATTGATTTCGCGGCAAGCAAAATGTTTAAAACAATCTTGTTGGTATTTTGTTTATTGATTTCGCGGCAAGTAAAATGTTTAAAACAATCTTGTTGGTATTTTGTTTATTGATTTCGCGGCAAGTAAAATGTTTAAAACAATCTTGTTGGTATTTTTTTTATTGATTTCGCGGCAAGTAAAATGTTTAAAACAATCTTGTTGGTATTTTGTTTATTGATTTTGCGGCAAGTAAAATGTTTAAAACAATCTTGTTGGTATTTTTTTTATTGATTTCGCGGCAAGTAAAATGTTTAAAACAATCTTGTTGGTATTTTGTTTATTGATTTTGCGGCAAGTAAAATGTTTAAAACAATCTTGTTGGTATTTTTTTTATTGATTTCGCGGCAAGTAAAATGTTTAAAACAATCTTGTTGGTATTTTGTTTATTGATTTCGCGGCAAGTAAAATGTTTAAAACAATCTTGTGGGTATTTTTTTTATTGATTTCGCGGCAAGTAAAATGTTTAAAACAATCTTGTTGGTATTTTTTTTATTGATTTTGCGGCAAGTAAAATGTTTAAAACAATCTTGTTGGTATTTTTTTTATTGATTTCGCGGCAAGTAAAATGTTTAAAACAATCTTGTTGGTATTTTTTTTATTGATTTCGCGGCAAGTAAAATGTTTTAAACAATCTTGTTGGTATTTTGTTTATTGATTTCGCGGCAAGTAAAATGTTTAAAACAATCTTGTTGGTATTTTTTTTATTGATTTCGCGGCAAGTAAAATGTTTAAAACAATCTTGTTGGTATTTTGTTTATTGATTTCGCGGCAAGTAAAATGTTTAAAACAATCTTGTTGGTATTTTGTTTAATGATTTTGCAGCAAGTAAAATGTTTAAAACAATCTTGTTGGTAATTTTTTATTGATTTCGCGGCAAGTAAAATGTTTAAAACAATCTTGTTGGTAATTTTTTATTGATTTCGCGGCAAGTAAAATGTTTAAAACAATCTTGTTGGTATTTTGTTTAATGATTTTGCAGCAAGTAAAATGTTTAAAACAATCTTGTTGGTATTTTGTTTATTGATTTCGTGGCAAGTAAAATGTTTAAAACAATCTTGTTGGTATTTTTTTTATTGATTTCGCGGCAAGTAAAATGTTTAAAACAATCTTGTTGGTATTTTGTTTATTGATTTCGCGGCAAGTAAAATGTTTAAAACAATCTTGTTGGTATTTTTTTTATTGATTTCGCGGCAAGTAAAATGTTTAAAACAATCTTGTTGGTATTTTTTTTATTGATTTCGCGGCAAGTAAAATGTTTAAAACAATCTTGTTGGTATTTTGTTTATTGACTTCGCGGCAAGTAAAATGTTTAAAACAATCTTGTTGGTATTTTTTTTATTGATTTCGCGGCAAGTAAAATGTTTAAAACAATCTTGTTGGTATTTTGTTTATTGATTTCGCGGCAAGTAAAATGTTTAAAACAATCTTGTTGGTATTTTGTTTATTGATTTCGCGGCAAGTAAAATGTTTAAAACAATCTTGTTGGTATTTTTTTTATTGATTTCGCGGCAAGTAAAATGTTTAAAACAATCTTGTTGGTATTTTTTTATTGATTTCGCGGCAAGTAAAATGTTTAAAACAATCTTGTTGGTATTTTGTTTAATGATTTTGCGGCAAGTAAAATGTTTAAAACAATCTTGTTGGTATTTTGTTTATTGATTTCGCGGCAAGTAAAATGTTTAAAACAATCTTGTTGGTATTTTTTTTATTGATTTCGCGGCAAGTAAAATGTTTAAAACAATCTTGTTGGTATTTTTTTATTGATTTCGCGGCAAGTAAAATGTTTAAAACAATCTTGTTGGTATTTTGTTTATTGATTTTGCGGCAAGTAAAATGTTTAAAACAATCTTGTTGGTATTTTGTTTATTGATTTCGCGGCAAGTAAAATGTTTAAAACAATCTTGTTGGTATTTTTTTATTGATTTCGCGGCAAGTAAAATGTTTAAAACAATCTTGTTGGTATTTTGTTTATTGATTTCGCGGCAAGTAAAATGTTTAAAACAATCTTGTTGGTATTTTGTTTATTGATTTTGCAGCAAGTAAAATGTTTAAAACAATCTTGTTGGTATTTTTTTATTGATTTCGCGGCAAGTAAAATGTTTAAAACAATCTTGTTGGTATTTTGTTTATTGATTTTGCAGCAAGTAAAATGTTTAAAACAATCTTGTTGGTATTTTGTTTATTGATTTTGCAGCAAGTAAAATGTTTAAAACAATCTTGTTGGTATTTTTTTATTGATTTCGCGGCAAGTAAAATGTTTAAAACAATCTTGTTGGTATTTTGTTTAATGATTTTGCAGCAAGTAAAATGTTTAAAACAATCTTGTTGGTATTTTGTTTATTGATTTTGCGGCAAGTAAAATGTTTAAAACAATCTTGTTGGTATTTTGTTTATTGATTTCGCGGCAAGTAAAATGTTTAAAACAATCTTGTTGGTATTTTGTTTATTGATTTTGCAGCAAGTAAAATGTTTAAAACAATCTTGTTGGTATTTTTTTATTGATTTCGCGGCAAGTAAAATGTTTAAAACAATCTTGTTGGTATTTTGTTTAATGATTTTGCAGCAAGTAAAATGTTTAAAACAATCTTGTTGGTATTTTGTTTATTGATTTCGCGGCAAGTAAAATGTTTAAATCAATCTTGTTGGTATTTTTTTTATTGATTTCGCGGCAAGTAAAATGTTTAAAACAATCTTGTTGGTATTTTGTTTATTGATTTTGCGGCAAGTAAAATGTTTAAAACAATCTTGTTGGTATTTTTTTTATTGATTTCGCGGCAAGTAAAATGTTTAAAACAATCTTGTTGGTATTTTGTTTATTGATTTCGCGGCAAGTAAAATGTTTAAAACAATCTTGTGGGTATTTTTTTTATTGATTTCGCGGCAAGTAAAATGTTTAAAACAATCTTGTTGGTATTTTTTTTATTGATTTTGCGGCAAGTAAAATGTTTAAAACAATCTTGTTGGTATTTTTTTTATTGATTTCGCGGCAAGTAAAATGTTTAAAACAATCTTGTTGGTATTTTTTTTATTGATTTCGCGACAAGTAAAATGTTTAAAACAATCTTGTTGGTATTTTGTTTATTGATTACACGGCAAGTAAAATGTTTAAAACAATCTTGTTGGTATTTTGTTTATTGATTTTGCGGCAAGTAAAATGTTTAAAACAATCTTGTTGGTATTTTGTTTATTGATTTCGCGGCAAGTAAAATGTTTAAAACAATCTTGTTGGTATTTTGTTTATTGATTTCGCGGCAAGTAAAATGTTTAAAACAATCTTGTTGGTATTTTTTTATTGATTTCGCGGCAAGCAAAATGTTTAAAACAATCTTGTTGGTATTTTGTTTATTGATTTCGCGGCAAGTAAAATGTTTAAAACAATCTTGTTGGTATTTTGTTTATTGATTTCGCGGCAAGTAAAATGTTTAAAACAATCTTGTTGGTATTTTTTTTATTGATTTCGCGGCAAGTAAAATGTTTAAAACAATCTTGTTGGTATTTTGTTTATTGATTTTGCGGCAAGTAAAATGTTTAAAACAATCTTGTTGGTATTTTTTTTATTGATTTCGCGGCAAGTAAAATGTTTAAAACAATCTTGTTGGTATTTTGTTTATTGATTTTGCGGCAAGTAAAATGTTTAAAACAATCTTGTTGGTATTTTTTTTATTGATTTCGCGGCAAGTAAAATGTTTAAAACAATCTTGTTGGTATTTTGTTTATTGATTTCGCGGCAAGTAAAATGTTTAAAACAATCTTGTGGGTATTTTTTTTATTGATTTCGCGGCAAGTAAAATGTTTAAAACAATCTTGTTGGTATTTTGTTTATTGATTTTGCGGCAAGTAAAATGTTTAAAACAATCTTGTTGGTATTTTTTTTATTGATTTCGCGGCAAGTAAAATGTTTAAAACAATCTTGTTGGTATTTTTTTTATTGATTTCGCGGCAAGTAAAATGTTTAAAACAATCTTGTTGGTATTTTGTTTATTGATTTCGCGGCAAGTAAAATGTTTAAAACAATCTTGTTGGTATTTTTTTTATTGATTTCGCGGCAAGTAAAATGTTTAAAACAATCTTGTTGGTATTTTGTTTATTGATTTCGCGGCAAGTAAAATGTTTAAAACAATCTTGTTGGTATTTTGTTTAATGATTTTGCAGCAAGTAAAATGTTTAAAACAATCTTGTTGGTAATTTTTTATTGATTTCGCGGCAAGTAAAATGTTTAAAACAATCTTGTTGGTAATTTTTTATTGATTTCGCGGCAAGTAAAATGTTTAAAACAATCTTGTTGGTATTTTGTTTAATGATTTTGCAGCAAGTAAAATGTTTAAAACAATCTTGTTGGTATTTTTTTTATTGATTTCGTGGCAAGTAAAATGTTTAAAACAATCTTGTTGGTATTTTTTTTATTGATTTCGCGGCAAGTAAAATGTTTAAAACAATCTTGTTGGTATTTTGTTTATTGATTTCGCGGCAAGTAAAATGTTTAAAACAATCTTGTTGGTATTTTGTTTATTGATTTTGCAGCAAGTAAAATGTTTAAAACAATCTTGTTGGTATTTTTTTATTGATTTCGCGGCAAGTAAAATGTTTAAAACAATCTTGTTGGTATTTTGTTTATTGATTTTGCAGCAAGTAAAATGTTTAAAACAATCTTGTTGGTATTTTTTTATTGATTTCGCGGCAAGTAAAATGTTTAAAACAATCTTGTTGGTATTTTGTTTAATGATTTTGCAGCAAGTAAAATGTTTAAAACAATCTTGTTGGTATTTTGTTTATTGATTTTGCGGCAAGTAAATTGTTTAAAACAATCTTGTTGGTATTTTGTTTATTGATTTCGCGGCAAGTAAAATGTTTAAAACAATCTTGTTGGTATTTTGTTTATTGATTTTGCAGCAAGTAAAATGTTTAAAACAATCTTGTTGGTATTTTTTTATTGATTTCGCGGCAAGTAAAATGTTTAAAACAATCTTGTTGGTATTTTGTTTAATGATTTTGCAGCAAGTAAAATGTTTAAAACAATCTTGTTGGTATTTTGTTTATTGATTTCGCGGCAAGTAAAATGTTTAAAACAATCTTGTCGGTATTTTGTTTATTGATTTCGCGGCAAGTAAAATGTTTAAAACAATCTTGTTGGTATTTTTTTATTGATTTCGCGGCAAGCAAAATGTTTAAAACAATCTTGTTGGTATTTTTTTATTGATTTCGCGGCAAGTAAAATGTTTAAAACAATCTTGTTGGTATTTTGTTTAATGATTTTGCAGCAAGTAAAATGTTTAAAACAATCTTGTTGGTATTTTGTTTATTGATTTCGCGGCAAGTAAAATGTTTAAAACAATCTTGTTGGTATTTTGTTTATTGATTTCGCGGCAAGTAAAATGTTTAAAACAATCTTGTTGGTATTTTTTTTATTGATTTCGCGGCAAGTAAAATGTTTAAAACAATCTTGTTGGTATTTTTTTATTGATTTTGCGGCAAGTAAAATGTTTAAAACAATCTTGTTGGTATTTTGTTTAATGATTTTGCAGCAAGTAAAATGTTTAAAACAATCTTGTTGGTATTTTGTTTATTGATTTTGCGGCAAGTAAATTGTTTAAAACAATCTTGTTGGTATTTTGTTTATTGATTTCGCGGCAAGTAAAATGTTTAAAACAATCTTGTTGGTATTTTGTTTATTGATTTTGCAGCAAGTAAAATGTTTAAAAGAATCTTGTTGGTATTTTTTTATTGATTTCGCGGCAAGTAAAATGTTTAAAACAATCTTGTTGGTATTTTGTTTAATGATTTTGCAGCAAGTTAAATGTTTAAAACAATCTTGTTGGTATTTTGTTTATTGATTTCGCGGCAAGTAAAATGTTTAAAACAATCTTGTTGGTATTTTGTTTATTGATTTCGCGGCAAGTAAAATGTTTAAAACAATCTTGTTGGTATTTTTTTATTGATTTCGCGGCAAGCAAAATGTTTAAAACAATCTTGTTGGTATTTTTTTATTGATTTCGCGGCAAGTAAAATGTTTAAAACAATCTTGTTGGTATTTTGTTTAATGATTTTGCAGCAAGTAAAATGTTTAAAACAATCTTGTTGGTATTTTGTTTATTGATTTCGCGGCAAGTAAAATGTTTAAAACAATCTTGTTGGTATTTTGTTTATTGATTTCGCGGCAAGTAAAATGTTTAAAACAATCTTGTTGGTATTTTTTTTATTGATTTCGCGGCAAGTAAAATGTTTAAAACAATCTTGTTGGTATTTTGTTTATTGATTTTGCGGCAAGTAAAATGTTTAAAACAATCTTGTTGGTATTTTTTTTATTGATTTCGCGGCAAGTAAAATGTTTAAAACAATCTTGTTGGTATTTTGTTTATTGATTTCGCGGCAAGTAAAATGTTTAAAACAATCTTGTGGGTATTTTTTTTATTGATTTCGCGGCAAGTAAAATGTTTAAAACAATCTTGTTGGTATTTTGTTTATTGATTTCGCGGCAAGTAAAATGTTTAAAACAATCTTGTTGGTATTTTGTTTATTGATTTTGCGGCAAGTAAAATGTTTAAAACAATCTTGTTGGTATTTTGTTTATTGATTTCGCGGCAAGTAAAATGTTTAAAACAATCTTGTTGGTATTTTTTTTATTGATTTCGCGGCAAGTAAAATGTTTAAAACAATCTTGTTGGTATTTTTTTTATTGATTTCGCGGCAAGTAAAATGTTTAAAACAATCTTGTTGGTATTTTTTTATTGATTTCGCGGCAAGTAAAATGTTTAAAACAATCTTGTTGGTATTTTGTTTAATGATTTTGCGGCAAGTAAAATGTTTAAAACAATCTTGTTGGTATTTTGTTTATTGATTTCGCGGCAAGTAAAATGTTTAAAACAATCTTGTTGGTATTTTTTTTATTGATTTCGCGGCAAGTAAAATGTTTAAAACAATCTTGTTGGTATTTTTTTTATTGATTTCGCGGCAAGTAAAATGTTTAAAACAATCTTGTTGGTATTTTGTTTATTGACTTCGCGGCAAGTAAAATGTTTAAAACAATCTTGTTGGTATTTTTTTTATTGATTTCGCGGCAAGTAAAATGTTTAAAACAATCTTGTTGGTATTTTGTTTATTGATTTCGCGGCAAGTAAAATGTTTAAAACAATCTTGTTGGTATTTTGTTTATTGATTTCGCGGCAAGTAAAATGTTTAAAACAATCTTGTTGGTATTTTTTTTATTGATTTCGCGGCAAGTAAAATGTTTAAAACAATCTTGTTGGTATTTTGTTTAATGATTTTGCAGCAAGTAAAATGTTTAAAACAATCTTGTTGGTATTTTGTTTATTGATTTCGCGGCAAGTAAAATGTTTAAAACAATCTTGTTGGTATTTTGTTTATTGATTTCGCGGCAAGTAAAATGTTTAAAACAATCTTGTTGGTATTTTTTTTATTGATTTCGCGGCAAGTAAAATGTTTAAAACAATCTTGTTGGTATTTTGTTTATTGATTTTGCGGCAAGTAAAATGTTTAAAACAATCTTGTTGGTATTTTTTTTATTGATTTCGCGGCAAGTAAAATGTTTAAAACAATCTTGTTGGTATTTTGTTTATTGATTTCGCGGCAAGTAAAATGTTTAAAACAATCTTGTGGGTATTTTTTTTATTGATTTCGCGGCAAGTAAAATGTTTAAAACAATCTTGTTGGTATTTTGTTTATTGATTTCGCGGCAAGTAAAATGTTTAAAACAATCTTGTTGGTATTTTGTTTATTGATTTCGCGGCAAGTAAAATGTTTAAAACAATCTTGTTGGTATTTTGTTTAATGATTTTGCAGCAAGTAAAATGTTTAAAACAATCTTGTTGGTATTTTGTTTATTGATTTCGCGGCAAGTAAAATGTTTAAAACAATCTTGTTGGTATTTTGTTTATTGATTTCGCGGCAAGTAAAATGTTTAAAACAATCTTGTTGGTATTTTTTTTATTGATTTCGCGGCAAGTAAAATGTTTAAAACAATCTTGTTGGTATTTTGTTTATTGATTTTGCGGCAAGTAAAATGTTTAAAACAATCTTGTTGGTATTTTTTTTATTGATTTCGCGGCAAGTAAAATGTTTAAAACAATCTTGTTGGTATTTTGTTTATTGATTTCGCGGCAAGTAAAATGTTTAAAACAATCTTGTGGGTATTTTTTTTATTGATTTCGCGGCAAGTAAAATGTTTAAAACAATCTTGTTGGTATTTTGTTTATTGATTTCGCGGCAAGTAAAATGTTTAAAACAATCTTGTTGGTATTTTGTTTATTGATTTCGCGGCAAGTAAAATGTTTAAAACAATCTTGTTGGTATTTTTTTTATTGATTTCGCGGCAAGTAAAATGTTTAAAACAATCTTGTTGGTATTTTTTTTATTGATTTCGCGGCAAGTAAAATGTTTAAAACAATCTTGTTGGTATTTTGTTTAATGATTTTGCAGCAAGTAAAATGTTTAAAACAATCTTGTTGGTATTTTGTTTATTGATTTCGCGGCAAGTAAAATGTTTAAAACAATCTTGTTGGTATTTTGTTTATTGATTTCGCGGCAAGTAAAATGTTTAAAACAATCTTGTTGGTATTTTTTTTATTGATTTCGCGGCAAGTAAAATGTTTAAAACAATCTTGTTGGTATTTTGTTTATTGATTTTGCGGCAAGTAAAATGTTTAAAACAATCTTGTTGGTATTTTTTTTATTGATTTCGCGGCAAGTAAAATGTTTAAAACAATCTTGTTGGTATTTTGTTTATTGATTTCGCGGCAAGTAAAATGTTTAAAACAATCTTGTGGGTATTTTTTTTATTGATTTCGCGGCAAGTAAAATGTTTAAAACAATCTTGTTGGTATTTTGTTTATTGATTTCGCGGCAAGTAAAATGTTTAAAACAATCTTGTTGGTATTTTGTTTATTGATTTTGCGGCAAGTAAAATGTTTAAAACAATCTTGTTGGTATTTTGTTTATTGATTTCGCGGCAATTAAAATGTTTAAAACAATCTTGTTGGTATTTTTTTTATTGATTTCGCGGCAAGTAAAATGTTTAAAACAATCTTGTTGGTATTTTTTTTATTGATTTCGCGGCAAGTAAAATGTTTAAAACAATCTTGTTGGTATTTTTTTATTGATTTCGCGGCAAGTAAAATGTTTAAAACAATCTTGTTGGTATTTTGTTTAATGATTTTGCGGCAAGTAAAATGTTTAAAACAATCTTGTTGGTATTTTGTTTATTGATTTCGCGGCAAGTAAAATGTTTAAAACAATCTTGTTGGTATTTTTTTTATTGATTTCGCGGCAAGTAAAATGTTTAAAACAATCTTGTTGGTATTTTTTTTATTGATTTCGCGGCAAGTAAAATGTTTAAAACAATCTTGTTGGTATTTTGTTTATTGACTTCGCGGCAAGTAAAATGTTTAAAACAATCTTGTTGGTATTTTTTTTATTGATTTCGCGGCAAGTAAAATGTTTAAAACAATCTTGTTGGTATTTTGTTTATTGATTTCGCGGCAAGTAAAATGTTTAAAACAATCTTGTTGGTATTTTGTTTATTGATTTCGCGGCAAGTAAAATGTTTAAAACAATCTTGTTGGTATTTTTTTTATTGATTTCGCGGCAAGTAAAATGTTTAAAACAATCTTGTTGGTATTTTTTTATTGATTTCGCGGCAAGTAAAATGTTTAAAACAATCTTGTTGGTATTTTGTTTAATGATTTTGCGGCAAGTAAAATGTTTAAAACAATCTTGTTGGTATTTTGTTTATTGATTTCGCGGCAAGTAAAATGTTTAAAACAATCTTGTTGGTATTTTTTTTATTGATTTCGCGGCAAGTAAAATGTTTAAAACAATCTTGTTGGTATTTTTTTATTGATTTCGCGGCAAGTAAAATGTTTAAAACAATCTTGTTGGTATTTTGTTTATTGATTTTGCGGCAAGTAAAATGTTTAAAACAATCTTGTTGGTATTTTGTTTATTGATTTCGCGGCAAGTAAAATGTTTAAAACAATCTTGTTGGTATTTTTTTATTGATTTCGCGGCAAGTAAAATGTTTAAAACAATCTTGTTGGTATTTTGTTTATTGATTTCGCGGCAAGTAAAATGTTTAAAACAATCTTGTTGGTATTTTGTTTATTGATTTTGCAGCAAGTAAAATGTTTAAAACAATCTTGTTGGTATTTTTTTATTGATTTCGCGGCAAGTAAAATGTTTAAAACAATCTTGTTGGTATTTTGTTTATTGATTTTGCAGCAAGTAAAATGTTTAAAACAATCTTGTTGGTATTTTGTTTATTGATTTTGCAGCAAGTAAAATGTTTAAAACAATCTTGTTGGTATTTTTTTATTGATTTCGCGGCAAGTAAAATGTTTAAAACAATCTTGTTGGTATTTTGTTTAATGATTTTGCAGCAAGTAAAATGTTTAAAACAATCTTGTTGGTATTTTGTTTATTGATTTTGCGGCAAGTAAAATGTTTAAAACAATCTTGTTGGTATTTTGTTTATTGATTTCGCGGCAAGTAAAATGTTTAAAACAATCTTGTTGGTATTTTGTTTATTGATTTTGCAGCAAGTAAAATGTTTAAAACAATCTTGTTGGTATTTTTTTATTGATTTCGCGGCAAGTAAAATGTTTAAAACAATCTTGTTGGTATTTTGTTTGATGATTTTGCAGCAAGTAAAATGTTTAAAACAATCTTGTTGGTATTTTGTTTATTGATTTCGCGGCAAGTAAAATGTTTAAATCAATCTTGTTGGTATTTTTTTTATTGATTTCGCGGCAAGTAAAATGTTTAAAACAATCTTGTTGGTATTTTGTTTATTGATTTTGCGGCAAGTAAAATGTTTAAAACAATCTTGTTGGTATTTTTTTTATTGATTTCGCGGCAAGTAAAATGTTTAAAACAATCTTGTTGGTATTTTGTTTATTGATTTCGCGGCAAGTAAAATGTTTAAAACAATCTTGTGGGTATTTTTTTTATTGATTTCGCGGCAAGTAAAATGTTTAAAACAATCTTGTTGGTATTTTTTTTATTGATTTTGCGGCAAGTAAAATGTTTAAAACAATCTTGTTGGTATTTTTTTTATTGATTTCGCGGCAAGTAAAATGTTTAAAACAATCTTGTTGGTATTTTGTTTATTGATTTCGCGACAAGTAAAATGTTTAAAACAATCTTGTTGGTATTTTGTTTATTGATTTCGCGGCAAGTAAAATGTTTAAAACAATCTTGTTGGTATTTTGTTTATTGATTTTGCGGCAAGTAAAATGTTTAAAACAATCTTGTTGGTATTTTGTTTATTGATTTCGCGGCAAGTAAAATGTTTAAAACAATCTTGTTGGTATTTTGTTTATTGATTTCGCGGCAAGTAAAATGTTTAAAACAATCTTGTTGGTATTTTTTTATTGATTTCGCGGCAAGCAAAATGTTTAAAACAATCTTGTTGGTATTTTGTTTATTGATTTCGCGGCAAGTAAAATGTTTAAAACAATCTTGTTGGTATTTTGTTTATTGATTTCGCGGCAAGTAAAATGTTTAAAACAATCTTGTTGGTATTTTTTTTATTGATTTCGCGGCAAGTAAAATGTTTAAAACAATCTTGTTGGTATTTTGTTTATTGATTTTGCGGCAAGTAAAATGTTTAAAACAATCTTGTTGGTATTTTTTTTATTGATTTCGCGGCAAGTAAAATGTTTAAAACAATCTTGTTGGTATTTTGTTTATTGATTTTGCGGCAAGTAAAATGTTTAAAACAATCTTGTTGGTATTTTTTTTATTGATTTCGCGGCAAGTAAAATGTTTAAAACAATCTTGTTGGTATTTTGTTTATTGATTTCGCGGCAAGTAAAATGTTTAAAACAATCTTGTGGGTATTTTTTTTATTGATTTCGCGGCAAGTAAAATGTTTAAAACAATCTTGTTGGTATTTTTTTTATTGATTTTGCGGCAAGTAAAATGTTTAAAACAATCTTGTTGGTATTTTTTTTATTGATTTCGCGGCAAGTAAAATGTTTAAAACAATCTTGTTGGTATTTTTTTAATTGATTTCGCGGCAAGTAAAATGTTTAAAACAATCTTGTTGGTATTTTGTTTATTGATTTCGCGACAAGTAAAATGTTTAAAACAATCTTGTTGGTATTTTGTTTATTGATTTCGCGGCAAGTAAAATGTTTAAAACAATCTTGTTGGTATTTTGTTTATTGATTTTGCGGCAAGTAAAATGTTTAAAACAATCTTGTTGGTATTTTGTTTATTGATTTCGCGGCAAGTAAAATGTTTAAAACAATCTTGTTGGTATTTTTTTTATTGATTTCGCGGCAAGTAAAATGTTTAAAACAATCTTGTTGGTATTTTTTTATTGATTTCGCGGCAAGTAAAATGTTTAAAACAATCTTGTTGGTATTTTTTTTATTGATTTCGCGGCAAGTAAAATGTTTAAAACAATCTTGTTGGTATTTTTTTTATTGATTTCGCGGCAAGTAAAATGTTTAAAACAATCTTGTTGGTATTTTTTTTATTGATTTCGCGGCAAGTAAAATGTTTAAAACAATCTTGTTGGTATTTTTTTTATTGATTTCGCGGCAAGTAAAATGTTTAAAACAATCTTTTTGGTATTTTGTTTATTGATTTCGCGGCAAGTAAAATGTTTAAAACAATCTTGTTGGTATTTTTTTTATTGATTTCGCGGCAAGTAAAATGTTTAAAACAATCTTGTTGGTATTTTTTTATTGATTTTGCGGCAAGTAAAATGTTTAAAACAATCTTGTTGGTATTTTTTTTATTGATTTCGCGGCAAGTAAAATGTTTAAAACAATCTTGTTGGTATTTTTTTTATTGTTTTCGCGGCAAGTAAAATGTTTAAAACAATCTTGTTGGTATTTTGTTTATTGATTTCGCGGCAAGTAAAATGTTTAAAACAATCTTGTTGGTATTTTTTTATTGATTTCGCGGCAAGTAAAATGTTTAAAACAATCTTGTTGGTATTTTTTTTATTGATTTCGCGGCAAGTAAAATGTTTAAAACAATCTTGTTGGTATTTTTTTATTGATTTCGCGGCAAGTAAAATGTTTAAAACAATCTTGTTGGTATTTTGTTTATTGATTTTGCGGCAAGTAAAATGTTTAAAACAATCTTGTTGGTATTTTGTTTATTGATTTCGCGGCAAGTAAAATGTTTAAAACAATCTTGTTGGTATTTTGTTTATTGATTTCGCGGCAAGTAAAATGTTTAAAACAATCTTGTTGGTATTTTGTTTATTGATTTCGCGGCAAGTAAAATGTTTAAAACAATCTTGTTGGTATTTTTTTATTGATTTCGCGGCAAGTAAAATGTTTAAAACAATCTTGTTGGTATTTTGTTTATTGATTTCGCGGCAAGTAAAATGTTTAAAACAATCTTGTTGGTATTTTTTTTATTGATTTCGCGGCAAGTAAAATGTTTAAAACAATCTTGTTGGTATTTTGTTTATTGATTTCGCGGCAAGTAAAATGTTTAAAACAATCTTGTTGGTATTTTTTTTATTGATTTTGCGGCAAGTAAAATGTTTAAAACAATCTTGTTGGTATTTTGTTTATTGATTTCGCGGCAAGTAAAATGTTTAAAACAATCTTGTTGGTATTTTTTTTATTGATTTTGCGGCAAGTAAAATGTTTAAAATAACCTTGTTGGTATTTTGTTTATTGATTTCGCGGCAAGTAAAATGTTTAAAACAATCTTGTTGGTATTTTTTTTATTGATTTTGCGGCAAGTAAAATGTTTAAAACAATCTTGTTGGTATTTTGTTTATTGATTTCGCGGCAAGTAAAATGTTTAAAACAATCTTGTTGGTATTTTTTTATTGATTTTGCGGCAAGTAAAATGTTTAAAACAATCTTGTTGGTATTTTGTTTATTAATTTCGCGGCAAGTAAAATGTTTAAAACAATCTTGTTGGTATTTTTTTTATTGATTTCGCGGCAAGTAAAATGTTTAAAACAATCTTGTTGGTATTTTGTTTATTGATTTCGCGGCAAGTAAAATGTTTAAAACAATCTTGTTGGTATTTTTTTTATTGATTTCGCGGCAAGTAAAATGTTTAAAACAATCTTGTTGGTATTTTGTTTATTGATTTCGCGGCAAGTAAAATGTTTAAAACAATCTTGTTGGAATTTTTTTTATTGATTTTGCGGCAAGTAAAATGTTTAAAACAATCTTGTTGGTATTTTTTTTATTGATTTCGCGGCAAGTAAAATGTTTAAAACAATCTTGTTGGTATTTTGTTTATTGATTTCGCGGCAAATAAAATGTTTAAAACAATCTTGTTGGTATTTTTTTTATTGATTTTGCGGCAAGTAAAATGTTTAAAACAATCTTGTTGGTATTTTGTTTATTGATTTCGCGGCAAGTAAAATGTTTAAAACAATCTTGTTGGTATTTTTTTTATTGATTTCGCGGCAAGTAAAATGTTTAAAACAATCTTGTTGGTATTTTTTTATTGATTTCGCGGCAAGTAAAATGTTTAAAACAATCTTGTTGGTATTTTTTTTATTGATTTTGCGGCAAGTAAAATGTTTAAAACAATCTTGTTGGTATTTTGTTTATTGATTTTGCGGCAAGTAAAATGTTTAAAACAATCTTGTTGGTATTTTTTTTATTGATTTCGCGGCAAGTAAAATGTTTAAAACAATCTTGTTGGTATTTTGTTTATTGATTTCGCGGCAAGTAAAATGTTTAAAACAATCTTGTTGGTATTTTTTTTATTGATTTCGCGGCAAGTAAAATGTTTAAAACAATCTTGTTTGTATTTTTTTATTGATTTTGCGGCAAGTAAAATGTTTAAAACAATCTTGTTGGTATTTTTTTTATTGATTTCGCGGCAAGTAAAATGTTTAAAACAATCTTGTTTGTATTTTTTTATTGATTTTGCGGCAAGTAAAATGTTTAAAACAATCTTGTTGGTATTTTTTTTATTGATTTCGCGGCAAGTAAAATGTTTAAAACAATCTTGTTGGTATTTTGTTTATTGATTTCGCGGCAAGTAAAATGTTTAAAACAATCTTGTTGGTACTTTGTTTATTGATTTCGCGGCAAGTAAAATGTTTAAAACAATCTTGTTGGTATTTTTTTTATTGATTTTGCGGCAAGTAAAATGTTTAAAACAATCTTGTTGGTATTTTTTTTATTGATTTCGCGGCAAGTAAAATGTTTAAAACAATCTTGTTGGTATTTTTTTAATTGATTTCGCGGCAAGTAAAATGTTTAAAACAATCTTGTTGGTATTTTGTTTATTGATTTCGCGACAAGTAAAATGTTTAAAACAATCTTGTTGGTATTTTGTTTATTGATTTCGCGGCAAGTAAAATGTTTAAAACAATCTTGTTGGTATTTTTTTATTGATTTTGCGGCAAGTAAAATGTTTAAAACAATCTTGTTGGTATTTTTTTTATTGATTTCGCGGCAAGTAAAATGTTTAAAACAATCTTGTTGGTATTTTGTTTATTGATTTCGCGGCAAGTAAAATGTTTAAAACAATCTTGTTGGTATTTTTTTTATTGATTTCGCGGCAAGTAAAATGTTTAAAACAATCTTGTTGGTATTTTTTTTATTGATTTCGCGGCAAGTAAAATGTTTAAAACAATCTTGTTGGTATTTTGTTTATTGATTTCGCGGCAAGTAAAATGTTTAAAACAATCTTGTTGGTATTTTTTTTATTGATTTCGCGGCAAGTAAAATGTTTAAAACAATCTTGTTGGTATTTTGTTTATTGATTTTGCGGCAAGTAAAATGTTTAAAACAATCTTGTTGGTATTTTTTTTATTGATTTCGCGGCAAGTAAAATGTTTAAAACAATCTTGTTGGTATTTTGTTTATTGATTTCGCGGCAAGTAAAATGTTTAAAACAATCTTGTTGGTACTTTGTTTATTGATTTCGCGGCAAGTAAAATGTTTAAAACAATCTTGTTGGTATTTTTTTTATTGATTTTGCGGCAAGTAAAATGTTTAAAACAATCTTGTTGGTATTTTTTTTATTGATTTCGCGGCAAGTAAAATGTTTAAAACAATCTTGTTGGTATTTTTTTAATTGATTTCGCGGCAAGTAAAATGTTTAAAACAATCTTGTTGGTATTTTGTTTATTGATTTCGCGACAAGTAAAATGTTTAAAACAATCTTGTTGGTATTTTGTTTATTGATTTCGCGGCAAGTAAAATGTTTAAAACAATCTTGTTGGTATTTTTTTATTGATTTTGCGGCAAGTAAAATGTTTAAAACAATCTTGTTGGTATTTTTTTTATTGATTTCGCGGCAAGTAAAATGTTTAAAACAATCTTGTTGGTATTTTTTTTATTGATTTCGCGGCAAGTAAAATGTTTAAAACAATCTTGTTGGTATTTTTTTTATTGATTTCGCGGCAAGTAAAATGTTTAAAACAATCTTGTTGGTATTTTTTTTATTGATTTCGCGGCAAGTAAAATGTTTAAAACAATCTTGTTGGTATTTTTTTTATTGATTTCGCGGCAAGTAAAATGTTTAAAACAATCTTGTTGGTATTTTGTTTATTGATTTCGCGGCAAGTAAAATGTTTAAAACAATCTTGTTGGTATTTTTTTTATTGATTTCGCGGCAAGTAAAATGTTTAAAACAATCTTGTTGGTATTTTGTTTATTGATTTCGCGGCAAGTAAAATGTTTAAAACAATCTTGTTGGTATTTTGTTTATTGATTTCGCGGCAAGTAAAATGTTTAAAACAATCTTGTTGGAATTTTGTTTATTGATTTCGCGGCAAGTAAAATGTTTAAAACAATCTTGTTGGTATTTTTTTTATTGATTTTGCGGCAAGTAAAATGTTTAAAATAATCTTGTTGGTATTTTTTTTATTGATTTTGCGGCAAGTAAAATGTTTAAAATAATCTTGTTGGTATTTTTTTTATTGATTTCGCGGCAAGTAAAATGTTTAAAACAATCTTGTTGGTATTTTGTTTATTGATTTTGCAGCAAGTAAAATGTTTAAAACAATCTTGTTTTATTTTTTTTATTGATTTTGCGGCAAGTAAAATGTTTAAAACAATCTTGTTGGTATTTTTTTTATTGATTTTGCGGCAAGTAAAATGTTTAAAACAATCTTGTTGGTATTTTTTTATTGATTTCGCGGCAAGTAAAATGTTTAAAGCAATCTTGTTGGTATTTTTTTTATTGATTTTGCGGCAAGTAAAATGTTTAAAACAATCTTGTTGGTATTTTTTTATTGATTTTGCGGCAAGTAAAATGTTTAAAACAATCTTGTTGGTATTTTGTTTATTGATTTCGCGGCAAGTAAAATGTTTAAAACAATCTTGTTGGTATTTTTTTTATTGATTTTGCGGCAAGTAAAATGTTTAAAATAATCTTGTTGGTATTTTTTTTATTGATTTTGCGGCAAGTAAAATGTTTAAAATAATCTTGTTGGTATTTTTTTTATTGATTTCGCGGCAAGTAAAATGTTTAAAACAATCTTGTTGGTATTTTGTTTATTGATTTCGCGGCAAGTAAAATGTTTAAAACAATCTTGTTGGTATTTTGTTTAATGATTTCGCGGCAAGTAAAATGTTTAAAACAATCTTGTTGGTATTTTTTTATTGATTTTGCGGCAAGTAAAATGTTTAAAACAATCTTGTTGGTATTTTTTTATTTATTTTGCGGCAAGTAAAATGTTTAAAACAATCTTGTTGGTATTTTGTTTATTGATTTCGCGGCAAGTAAAATGTTTAAAACAATCTTGTTGGTATTTTGTTTATTGATTTTGCGGCAAGTAAAATGTTTAAAACAATCTTGTTGGTATTTTGTTTATTGATTTCGCGGCAAGTAAAATGTTTAAAACAATCTTGTTGGTATTTTGTTTAATGATTTCGCGGCAAGTAAAATGTTTAAAACAATCTTGTTGGTATTTTTTTATTGATTTTGCGGCAAGTAAAATGTTTAAAACAATCTTGTTGGTATTTTTTTTATTGATTTTGCGGCAAGTAAAATGTTTAAAACAATCTTGTTGGTATTTTTTTATTGATTTCGCGGCAAGTAAAATGTTTAAAACAATCTTGTTGGTATTTTTTTATTTATTTTGCGGCAAGTAAAATGTTTAAAACAATCTTGTTGGTATTTTTTTATTGATTTCGCGGCAAGTAAAATGTTTAAAACAATCTTGTTGGTTTTTTTTTTATTGATTTTGCGGCAAGTAAAATGTTTAAAACAATCTTGTTGGAATTTTTTTAATTGATTTTGCGGCAAGTAAAATGTTTAAAACAATCTTGTTGGTATTTTTTTATTGATTTTGCGGCAAGTAAAATGTTTAAAACAATCTTGTTGGTATTTTTTTTATTGATTTTGCGGCAAGTAAAATGTTTAAAACAATCTTGTTGGTATTTTTTTTATTGATTTTGCGGCAAGTAAAATGTTTAAAACAATTTTGTTGGTATTTTTTTTATTGATTTTGCGGCAAGTAAAATGTTTAAAACAATCTTGTTGGTATTTTTTTATTGATTTTGCGGCAAGTAAAATGTTTAAAACAATCTTGTTGATATTTTTTTATTTATTTTGCGGCAAGTAAAATGTTTAAAACAATCTTGTTGGTATTTTGTTTATTGATTTCGCGGCAAGTAAAATGTTTAAAACAATCTTGTTGGTATTTTTTTATTTATTTTGCGGCAAGTAAAATGTTTAAAACAATCTTGTTGGTATTTTGTTTATTGATTTTGCGGCAAGTAAAATGTTTAAAACAATCTTGTTGGTATTTTTTTATTGATTTCGCGGCAAGTAAAATGTTTAAAACAATCTTGTTGGTATTTTTTTATTGATTTCGCGGCAAGTAAAATGTTTAAAACAATCTTGTTGGTATTTTGTTTATTGATTTCGCGGCAAGTAAAATGTTTAAAACAATCTTGTTGGTATTTTGTTTATTGATTTCGCGGCAAGTAAAATGTTTAAAACAATCTTGTTGGTATTTTGTTTATTGATTTTGCGGCAAGTAAAATGTTTAAAACAATCTTGTTGGTATTTTTTTTATTGATTTTGCGGCAAGTAAAATGTTTAAAACAATCTTGTTGGTATTTTGTTTAATGATTTTGCGGCAAGTAAAATGTTTAAAACAATCTTGTTGGTATTTTTTTTATTGATTTCGCGGCAAGTAAAATGTTTAAAACAATCTTGTTGGTATTTTGTTTATTGATTTCGCGGCAAGTAAAATGTTTAAAACAATCTTGTTGGTATTTTTTTTATTGATTTCGCGGCAAGTAAAATGTTTAAAACAATCTTGTTGGTATTTTGTTTATTGATTTCGCGGCAAGTAAAATGTTTAAAACAATCTTGTTGGTATTTTGTTTATTGATTTCGCGGCAAGTAAAATGTTTAAAACAATCTTGTTGGTATTTTTTTTATTGATTTCGCGGCAAGTAAAATGTTTAAAACAATCTTGTTGGTATTTTTTTTATTGATTTCGCGGCAAGTAAAATGTTTAAAACAATCTTGTTGGTATTTTTTTATTGATTTCGCGGCAAGTAAAATGTTTAAAACAATCTTGTTGGTATTTTGTTTAATGATTTTGCGGCAAGTAAAATGTTTAAAACAATCTTGTTGGTATTTTGTTTATTGATTTCGCGGCAAGTAAAATGTTTAAAACAATCTTTTTGGTATTTTTTTTATTGATTTCGCGGCAAGTAAAATGTTTAAAACAATCTTGTTGGTATTTTTTTTATTGATTTCGCGGCAAGTAAAATGTTTAAAACAATCTTGTTGGTATTTTGTTTATTGACTTCGCGGCAAGTAAAATGTTTAAAACAATCTTGTTGGTATTTTTTTTATTGATTTCGCGGCAAGTAAAATGTTTAAAACAATCTTGTTGGTATTTTGTTTATTGATTTCGCGGCAAGTAAAATGTTTAAAACAATCTTGTTGGTATTTTGTTTATTGATTTCGCGGCAAGTAAAATGTTTAAAACAATCTTGTTGGTATTTTTTTTATTGATTTCGCGGCAAGTAAAATGTTTAAAACAATCTTGTTGGTATTTTTTTATTGATTTCGCGGCAAGTAAAATGTTTAAAACAATCTTGTTGGTATTTTGTTTAATGATTTTGCGGCAAGTAAAATGTTTAAAACAATCTTGTTGGTATTTTGTTTATTGATTTCGCGGCAAGTAAAATGTTTAAAACAATCTTGTTGGTATTTTTTTTATTGATTTCGCGGCAAGTAAAATGTTTAAAACAATCTTGTTGGTATTTTTTTATTGATTTCGCGGCAAGTAAAATGTTTAAAACAATCTTGTTGGTATTTTGTTTATTGATTTTGCGGCAAGTAAAATGTTTAAAACAATCTTGTTGGTATTTTGTTTATTGATTTCGCGGCAAGTAAAATGTTTAAAACAATCTTGTTGGTATTTTTTTATTGATTTCGCGGCAAGTAAAATGTTTAAAACAATCTTGTTGGTATTTTGTTTATTGATTTCGCGGCAAGTAAAATGTTTAAAACAATCTTGTTGGTATTTTGTTTATTGATTTTGCAGCAAGTAAAATGTTTAAAACAATCTTGTTGGTATTTTTTTATTGATTTCGCGGCAAGTAAAATGTTTAAAACAATCTTGTTGGTATTTTGTTTATTGATTTTGCAGCAAGTAAAATGTTTAAAACAATCTTGTTGGTATTTTGTTTATTGATTTTGCAGCAAGTAAAATGTTTAAAACAATCTTGTTGGTATTTTTTTATTGATTTCGCGGCAAGTAAAATGTTTAAAACAATCTTGTTGGTATTTTGTTTAATGATTTTGCAGCAAGTAAAATGTTTAAAACAATCTTGTTGGTATTTTGTTTATTGATTTTGCGGCAAGTAAAATGTTTAAAACAATCTTGTTGGTATTTTGTTTATTGATTTCGCGGCAAGTAAAATGTTTAAAACAATCTTGTTGGTATTTTGTTTATTGATTTTGCAGCAAGTAAAATGTTTAAAACAATCTTGTTGGTATTTTTTTATTGATTTCGCGGCAAGTAAAATGTTTAAAACAATCTTGTTGGTATTTTGTTTAATGATTTTGCAGCAAGTAAAATGTTTAAAACAATCTTGTTGGTATTTTGTTTATTGATTTCGCGGCAAGTAAAATGTTTAAATCAATCTTGTTGGTATTTTTTTTATTGATTTCGCGGCAAGTAAAATGTTTAAAACAATCTTGTTGGTATTTTGTTTATTGATTTTGCGGCAAGTAAAATGTTTAAAACAATCTTGTTGGTATTTTTTTTATTGATTTCGCGGCAAGTAAAATGTTTAAAACAATCTTGTTGGTATTTTGTTTATTGATTTCGCGGCAAGTAAAATGTTTAAAACAATCTTGTGGGTATTTTTTTTATTGATTTCGCGGCAAGTAAAATGTTTAAAACAATCTTGTTGGTATTTTTTTTAATGATTTTGCGGCAAGTAAAATGTTTAAAACAATCTTGTTGGTATTTTTTTTATTGATTTCGCGGCAAGTAAAATGTTTAAAACAATCTTGTTGGTATTTTGTTTATTGATTTCGCGACAAGTAAAATGTTTAAAACAATCTTGTTGGTATTTTGTTTATTGATTTCGCGGCAAGTAAAATGTTTAAAACAATCTTGTTGGTATTTTGTTTATTGATTTTGCGGCAAGTAAAATGTTTAAAACAATCTTGTTGGTATTTTGTTTATTGATTTCGCGGCAAGTAAAATGTTTAAAACAATCTTGTTGGTATTTTGTTTATTGATTTCGCGGCAAGTAAAATGTTTAAAACAATCTTGTTGGTATTTTTTTATTGATTTCGCGGCAAGCAAAATGTTTAAAACAATCTTGTTGGTATTTTGTTTATTGATTTCGCGGCAAGTAAAATGTTTAAAACAATCTTGTTGGTATTTTGTTTATTGATTTCGCGGCAAGTAAAATGTTTAAAACAATCTTGTTGGTATTTTTTTTATTGATTTCGCGGCAAGTAAAATGTTTAAAACAATCTTGTTGGTATTTTGTTTAATGATTTTGCGGCAAGTAAAATGTTTAAAACAATCTTGTTGGTATTTTTTTTATTGATTTCGCGGCAAGTAAAATGTTTAAAACAATCTTGTTGGTATTTTGTTTATTGATTTTGCGGCAAGTAAAATGTTTAAAACAATCTTGTTGGTATTTTTTTTATTGATTTCGCGGCAAGTAAAATGTTTAAAACAATCTTGTTGGTATTTTGTTTATTGATTTCGCGGCAAGTAAAATGTTTAAAACAATCTTGTGGGTATTTTTTTTATTGATTTCGCGGCAAGTAAAATGTTTAAAACAATCTTGTTGGTATTTTGTTTATTGATTTTGCGGCAAGTAAAATGTTTAAAACAATCTTGTTGGTATTTTTTTTATTGATTTCGCGGCAAGTAAAATGTTTAAAACAATCTTGTTGGTATTTTTTTTATTGATTTCGCGGCAAGTAAAATGTTTAAAACAATCTTGTTGGTATTTTGTTTATTGATTTCGCGGCAAGTAAAATGTTTAAAACAATCTTGTTGGTATTTTTTTTATTGATTTCGCGGCAAGTAAAATGTTTAAAACAATCTTGTTGGTATTTTGTTTATTGATTTCGCGGCAAGTAAAATGTTTAAAACAATCTTGTTGGTATTTTGTTTAATGATTTTGCAGCAAGTAAAATGTTTAAAACAATCTTGTTGGTAATTTTTTATTGATTTCGCGGCAAGTAAAATGTTTAAAACAATCTTGTTGGTAATTTTTTATTGATTTCGCGGCAAGTAAAATGTTTAAAACAATCTTGTTGGTATTTTGTTTAATGATTTTGCAGCAAGTAAAATGTTTAAAACAATCTTGTTGGTATTTTGTTTATTGATTTCGTGGCAAGTAAAATGTTTAAAACAATCTTGTTGGTATTTTTTTTATTGATTTCGCGGCAAGTAAAATGTTTAAAACAATCTTGTTGGTATTTTGTTTATTGATTTCGCGGCAAGTAAAATGTTTAAAACAATCTTGTTGGTATTTTGTTTATTGATTTTGCAGCAAGTAAAATGTTTAAAACAATCTTGTTGGTATTTTTTTATTGATTTCGCGGCAAGTAAAATGTTTAAAACAATCTTGTTGGTATTTTGTTTATTGATTTTGCAGCAAGTAAAATGTTTAAAACAATCTTGTTGGTATTTTTTTATTGATTTCGCGGCAAGTAAAATGTTTAAAACAATCTTGTTGGTATTTTGTTTAATGATTTTGCAGCAAGTAAAATGTTTAAAACAATCTTGTTGGTATTTTGTTTATTGATTTTGCGGCAAGTAAATTGTTTAAAACAATCTTGTTGGTATTTTGTTTATTGATTTCGCGGCAAGTAAAATGTTTAAAACAATCTTGTTGGTATTTTGTTTATTGATTTTGCAGCAAGTAAAATGTTTAAAACAATCTTGTTGGTATTTTTTTATTGATTTCGCGGCAAGTAAAATGTTTAAAACAATCTTGTTGGTATTTTGTTTAATGATTTTGCAGCAAGTAAAATGTTTAAAACAATCTTGTTGGTATTTTGTTTATTGATTTCGCGGCAAGTAAAATGTTTAAAACAATCTTGTCGGTATTTTGTTTATTGATTTCGCGGCAAGTAAAATGTTTAAAACAATCTTGTTGGTATTTTTTTATTGATTTCGCGGCAAGCAAAATGTTTAAAACAATCTTGTTGGTATTTTTTTATTGATTTCGCGGCAAGTAAAATGTTTAAAACAATCTTGTTGGTATTTTGTTTAATGATTTTGCAGCAAGTAAAATGTTTAAAACAATCTTGTTGGTATTTTGTTTATTGATTTCGCGGCAAGTAAAATGTTTAAAACAATCTTGTTGGTATTTTGTTTATTGATTTTGCGGCAAGTAAAATGTTTAAAACAATCTTGTTGGTATTTTTTTTATTGATTTCGCGGCAAGTAAAATGTTTAAAACAATCTTGTTGGTATTTTTTTATTGATTTTGCGGCAAGTAAAATGTTTAAAACAATCTTGTTGGTATTTTGTTTAATGATTTTGCAGCAAGTAAAATGTTTAAAACAATCTTGTTGGTATTTTGTTTATTGATTTTGCGGCAAGTAAATTGTTTAAAACAATCTTGTTGGTATTTTGTTTATTGATTTCGCGGCAAGTAAAATGTTTAAAACAATCTTGTTGGTATTTTGTTTATTGATTTTGCAGCAAGTAAAATGTTTAAAACAATCTTGTTGGTATTTTTTTATTGATTTCGCGGCAAGTAAAATGTTTAAAACAATCTTGTTGGTATTTTGTTTAATGATTTTGCAGCAAGTAAAATGTTTAAAACAATCTTGTTGGTATTTTGTTTATTGATTTCGCGGCAAGTAAAATGTTTAAAACAATCTTGTTGGTATTTTGTTTATTGATTTCGCGGCAAGTAAAATGTTTAAAACAATCTTGTTGGTATTTTTTTATTGATTTCGCGGCAAGCAAAATGTTTAAAACAATCTTGTTGGTATTTTTTTATTGATTTCGCGGCAAGTAAAATGTTTAAAACAATCTTGTTGGTATTTTGTTTAATGATTTTGCAGCAAGTAAAATGTTTAAAACAATCTTGTTGGTATTTTGTTTATTGATTTCGCGGCAAGTAAAATGTTTAAAACAATCTTGTTGGTATTTTGTTTATTGATTTCGCGGCAAGTAAAATGTTTAAAACAATCTTGTTGGTATTTTTTTTATTGATTTCGCGGCAAGTAAAATGTTTAAAACAATCTTGTTGGTATTTTGTTTATTGATTTTGCGGCAAGTAAAATGTTTAAAACAATCTTGTTGGTATTTTTTTTATTGATTTCGCGGCAAGTAAAATGTTTAAAACAATCTTGTTGGTATTTTGTTTATTGATTTCGCGGCAAGTAAAATGTTTAAAACAATCTTGTGGGTATTTTTTTTATTGATTTCGCGGCAAGTAAAATGTTTAAAACAATCTTGTTGGTATTTTGTTTATTGATTTCGCGGCAAGTAAAATGTTTAAAACAATCTTGTTGGTATTTTGTTTATTGATTTTGCGGCAAGTAAAATGTTTAAAACAATCTTGTTGGTATTTTGTTTATTGATTTCGCGGCAAGTAAAATGTTTAAAACAATCTTGTTGGTATTTTTTTTATTGATTTCGCGGCAAGTAAAATGTTTAAAACAATCTTGTTGGTATTTTTTTTATTGATTTCGCGGCAAGTAAAATGTTTAAAACAATCTTGTTGGTATTTTTTTATTGATTTCGCGGCAAGTAAAATGTTTAAAACAATCTTGTTGGTATTTTGTTTAATGATTTTGCGGCAAGTAAAATGTTTAAAACAATCTTGTTGGTATTTTGTTTATTGATTTCGCGGCAAGTAAAATGTTTAAAACAATCTTGTTGGTATTTTTTTTATTGATTTCGCGGCAAGTAAAATGTTTAAAACAATCTTGTTGGTATTTTTTTTATTGATTTCGCGGCAAGTAAAATGTTTAAAACAATCTTGTTGGTATTTTGTTTATTGACTTCGCGGCAAGTAAAATGTTTAAAACAATCTTGTTGGTATTTTTTTTATTGATTTCGCGGCAAGTAAAATGTTTAAAACAATCTTGTTGGTATTTTGTTTATTGATTTCGCGGCAAGTAAAATGTTTAAAACAATCTTGTTGGTATTTTGTTTATTGATTTCGCGGCAAGTAAAATGTTTAAAACAATCTTGTTGGTATTTTTTTTATTGATTTCGCGGCAAGTAAAATGTTTAAAACAATCTTGTTGGTATTTTTTTATTGATTTCGCGGCAAGTAAAATGTTTAAAACAATCTTGTTGGTATTTTGTTTAATGATTTTGCGGCAAGTAAAATGTTTAAATCAATCTTGTTGGTATTTTGTTTATTGATTTCGCGGCAAGTAAAATGTTTAAAACAATTTTGTTGGTATTTTTTTTATTGATTTCGCGGCAAGTAAAATGTTTAAAACAATCTTGTTGGTATTTTTTTATTGATTTCGCGGCAAGTAAAATGTTTAAAACAATCTTGTTGGTATTTTGTTTATTGATTTTGCGGCAAGTAAAATGTTTAAAACAATCTTGTTGGTATTTTGTTTATTGATTTCGCGGCAAGTAAAATGTTTAAAACAATCTTGTTGGTATTTTTTTATTGATTTCGCGGCAAGTAAAATGTTTAAAACAATCTTGTTGGTATTTTGTTTATTGATTTCGCGGCAAGTAAAATGTTTAAAACAATCTTGTTGGTATTTTGTTTATTGATTTTGCAGCAAGTAAAATGTTTAAAACAATCTTGTTGGTATTTTTTTATTGATTTCGCGGCAAGTAAAATGTTTAAAACAATCTTGTTGGTATTTTGTTTATTGATTTTGCAGCAAGTAAAATGTTTAAAACAATCTTGTTGGTATTTTGTTTATTGATTTTGCAGCAAGTAAAATGTTTAAAACAATCTTGTTGGTATTTTTTTATTGATTTCGCGGCAAGTAAAATGTTTAAAACAATCTTGTTGGTATTTTGTTTAATGATTTTGCAGCAAGTAAAATGTTTAAAACAATCTTGTTGGTATTTTGTTTATTGATTTTGCGGCAAGTAAAATGTTTAAAACAATCTAAAATGTTTAAAACAATCTTGTTGGTATTTTTTTTATTGATTTTGCGGCAAGTAAAATGTTTAAAACAATCTTGTTGGTATTTTTTTTATTGATTTTGCGGCAAGTAAAATGTTTAAAACAATTTTGTTGGTATTTTTTTTATTGATTTTGCGGCAAGTAAAATGTTTAAAACAATCTTGTTGGTATTTTTTTATTGATTTTGCGGCAAGTAAAATGTTTAAAACAATCTTGTTGGTATTTTGTTTATTGATTTTGCGGCAAGTAAAATGTTTAAAACAATCTTGTTGGTATTTTTTTTATTGATTTCGCGGCAAGTAAAATGTTTAAAACAATCTTGTTGGTATTTTGTTTATTGATTTCGCGGCAAGTAAAATGTTTAAAACAATCTTGTGGGTATTTTGTTTATTGATTTCGCGGCAAGTAAAATGTTTAAAACAATCTTGTTGGTATTTTGTTTAATGATTTCGCGGCAAGTAAAATGTTTAAAACAATCTTGTTGGTATTTTTTTATTGATTTTGCGGCAAGTAAAATGTTTAAAACAATCTTGTTGGTATTTTTTTTATTGATTTTGCGGCAAGTAAAATGTTTAAAACAATCTTGTTGGTATTTTTTTATTGATTTTGCGGCAAGTAAAATGTTTAAAACAATCTTGTTGGTATTTTTTTATTTATTTTGCGGCAAGTAAAATGTTTAAAACAATCTTGTTGGTATTTTTTTATTGATTTCGCGGCAAGTAAAATGTTTAAAACAATCTTGTTGGTTTTTTTTTTATTGATTTTGCGGCAAGTAAAATGTTTAAAACAATCTTGTTGGAATTTTTTTAATTGATTTTGCGGCAAGTAAAATGTTTAAAACAATCTTGTTGGTATTTTTTTATTGATTTTGCGGCAAGTAAAATGTTTAAAACAATCTTGTTGGTATTTTTTTTATTGATTTTGCGGCAAGTAAAATGTTTAAAACAATCTTGTTGGTATTTTTTTTATTGATTTTGCGGCAAGTAAAATGTTTAAAACAATTTTGTTGGTATTTTTTTTATTGATTTTGCGGCAAGTAAAATGTTTAAAACAATCTTGTTGGTATTTTTTTATTGATTTTGCGGCAAGTAAAATGTTTAAAACAATCTTGTTGATATTTTTTTATTTATTTTGCGGCAAGTAAAATGTTTAAAACAATCTTGTTGGTATTTTGTTTATTGATTTCGCGGCAAGTAAAATGTTTAAAACAATCTTGTTGGTATTTTTTTATTTATTTTGCGGCAAGTAAAATGTTTAAAACAATCTTGTTGGTATTTTGTTTATTGATTTTGCGGCAAGTAAAATGTTTAAAACAATCTTGTTGGTATTTTTTTATTGATTTCGCGGCAAGTAAAATGTTTAAAACAATCTTGTTGGTATTTTTTTATTGATTTCGCGGCAAGTAAAATGTTTAAAACAATCTTGTTGGTATTTTGTTTATTGATTTCGCGGCAAGTAAAATGTTTAAAACAATCTTGTTGGTATTTTGTTTATTGATTTCGCGGCAAGTAAAATGTTTAAAACAATCTTGTTGGTATTTTGTTTATTGATTTTGCGGCAAGTAAAATGTTTAAAACAATCTTGTTGGTATTTTTTTTATTGATTTCGCGGCAAGTAAAATGTTTAAAACAATCTTGTTGGTATTTTGTTTAATGATTTTGCGGCAAGTAAAATGTTTAAAACAATCTTGTTGGTATTTTTTTTATTGATTTCGCGGCAAGTAAAATGTTTAAAACAATCTTGTTGGTATTTTTTTTATTGATTTCGCGGCAAGTAAAATGTTTAAAACAATCTTGTTGGTATTTTTTTTATTGATTTCGCGGCAAGTAAAATGTTTAAAACAATCTTGTTGGTATTTTGTTTATTGATTTCGCGGCAAGTAAAATGTTTAAAACAATCTTGTTGGTATTTTGTTTATTGATTTCGCGGCAAGTAAAATGTTTAAAACAATCTTGTTGGTATTTTTTTTATTGATTTCGCGGCAAGTAAAATGTTTAAAACAATCTTGTTGGTATTTTTTTTATTGATTTCGCGGCAAGTAAAATGTTTAAAACAATCTTGTTGGTATTTTTTTATTGATTTCGCGGCAAGTAAAATGTTTAAAACAATCTTGTTGGTATTTTGTTTAATGATTTTGCGGCAAGTAAAATGTTTAAAACAATCTTGTTGGTATTTTGTTTATTGATTTCGCGGCAAGTAAAATGTTTAAAACAATCTTGTTGGTATTTTTTTTATTGATTTCGCGGCAAGTAAAATGTTTAAAACAATCTTGTTGGTATTTTTTTTATTGATTTCGCGGCAAGTAAAATGTTTAAAACAATCTTGTTGGTATTTTGTTTATTGACTTCGCGGCAAGTAAAATGTTTAAAACAATCTTGTTGGTATTTTTTTTATTGATTTCGCGGCAAGTAAAATGTTTAAAACAATCTTGTTGGTATTTTGTTTATTGATTTCGCGGCAAGTAAAATGTTTAAAACAATCTTGTTGGTATTTTGTTTATTGATTTCGCGGCAAGTAAAATGTTTAAAACAATCTTGTTGGTATTTTTTTTATTGATTTCGCGGCAAGTAAAATGTTTAAAACAATCTTGTTGGTATTTTTTTATTGATTTCGCGGCAAGTAAAATGTTTAAAACAATCTTGTTGGTATTTTGTTTAATGATTTTGCGGCAAGTAAAATGTTTAAAACAATCTTGTTGGTATTTTGTTTATTGATTTCGCGGCAAGTAAAATGTTTAAAACAATCTTGTTGGTATTTTTTTTATTGATTTCGCGGCAAGTAAAATGTTTAAAACAATCTTGTTGGTATTTTTTTATTGATTTCGCGGCAAGTAAAATGTTTAAAACAATCTTGTTGGTATTTTGTTTATTGATTTTGCGGCAAGTAAAATGTTTAAAACAATCTTGTTGGTATTTTGTTTATTGATTTCGCGGCAAGTAAAATGTTTAAAACAATCTTGTTGGTATTTTTTTATTGATTTCGCGGCAAGTAAAATGTTTAAAACAATCTTGTTGGTATTTTGTTTATTGATTTCGCGGCAAGTAAAATGTTTAAAACAATCTTGTTGGTATTTTGTTTATTGATTTTGCAGCAAGTAAAATGTTTAAAACAATCTTGTTGGTATTTTTTTATTGATTTCGCGGCAAGTAAAATGTTTAAAACAATCTTGTTGGTATTTTGTTTATTGATTTTGCAGCAAGTAAAATGTTTAAAACAATCTTGTTGGTATTTTGTTTATTGATTTTGCAGCAAGTAAAATGTTTAAAACAATCTTGTTGGTATTTTTTTATTGATTTCGCGGCAAGTAAAATGTTTAAAACAATCTTGTTGGTATTTTGTTTAATGATTTTGCAGCAAGTAAAATGTTTAAAACAATCTTGTTGGTATTTTGTTTATTGATTTTGCGGCAAGTAAAATGTTTAAAACAATCTTGTTGGTATTTTGTTTATTGATTTCGCGGCAAGTAAAATGTTTAAAACAATCTTGTTGGTATTTTGTTTATTGATTTTGCAGCAAGTAAAATGTTTAAAACAATCTTGTTGGTATTTTTTTATTGATTTCGCGGCAAGTAAAATGTTTAAAACAATCTTGTTGGTATTTTGTTTAATGATTTTGCAGCAAGTAAAATGTTTAAAACAATCTTGTTGGTATTTTGTTTATTGATTTCGCGGCAAGTAAAATGTTTAAATCAATCTTGTTGGTATTTTTTTTATTGATTTCGCGGCAAGTAAAATGTTTAAAACAATCTTGTTGGTATTTTGTTTATTGATTTTGCGGCAAGTAAAATGTTTAAAACAATCTTGTTGGTATTTTTTTTATTGATTTCGCGGCAAGTAAAATGTTTAAAACAATCTTGTTGGTATTTTGTTTATTGATTTCGCGGCAAGTAAAATGTTTAAAACAATCTTGTGGGTATTTTTTTTATTGATTTCGCGGCAAGTAAAATGTTTAAAACAATCTTGTTGGTATTTTTTTTATTGATTTTGCGGCAAGTAAAATGTTTAAAACAATCTTGTTGGTATTTTTTTTATTGATTTCGCGGCAAGTAAAATGTTTAAAACAATCTTGTTGGTATTTTGTTTATTGATTTCGCGACAAGTAAAATGTTTAAAACAATCTTGTTGGTATTTTGTTTATTGATTTCGCGGCAAGTAAAATGTTTATAACAATCTTGTTGGTATTTTGTTTATTGATTTTGCGGCAAGTAAAATGTTTAAAACAATCTTGTTGGTATTTTGTTTATTGATTTCGCGGCAAGTAAAATGTTTAAAACAATCTTGTTGGTATTTTGTTTATTGATTTCGCGGCAAGTAAAATGTTTAAAACAATCTTGTTGGTATTTTTTTATTGATTTCGCGGCAAGCAAAATGTTTAAAACAATCTTGTTGGTATTTTGTTTATTGATTTCGCGGCAAGTAAAATGTTTAAAACAATCTTGTTGGTATTTTGTTTATTGATTTCGCGGCAAGTAAAATGTTTAAAACAATCTTGTTGGTATTTTTTTTATTGATTTCGCGGCAAGTAAAATGTTTAAAACAATCTTGTTGGTATTTTGTTTATTGATTTTGCGGCAAGTAAAATGTTTAAAACAATCTTGTTGGTATTTTTTTTATTGATTTCGCGGCAAGTAAAATGTTTAAAACAATCTTGTTGGTATTTTGTTTATTGATTTTGCGGCAAGTAAAATGTTTAAAACAATCTTGTTGGTATTTTGTTTATTGATTTCGCGGCAAGTAAAATGTTTAAAACAATCTTGTTGGTATTTTGTTTATTGATTTCGCGGCAAGTAAAATGTTTAAAACAATCTTGTGGGTATTTTTTTTATTGATTTCGCGGCAAGTAAAATGTTTAAAACAATCTTGTTGGTATTTTTTTTATTGATTTTGCGGCAAGTAAAATGTTTAAAACAATCTTGTTGGTATTTTTTTTATTGATTTCGCGGCAAGTAAAATGTTTAAAACAATCTTGTTGGTATTTTTTTTATTGATTTCGCGGCAAGTAAAATGTTTAAAACAATCTTGTTGGTATTTTGTTTATTGATTTCGCGGCAAGTAAAATGTTTAAAACAATCTTGTTGGTATTTTGTTTATTGATTTCGCGGCAAGTAAAATGTTTAAAACAATCTTGTTGGTATTTTGTTTATTGATTTCGCGGCAAGTAAAATGTTTAAAACAATCTTGTTGGTATTTTGTTTAATGATTTTGCAGCAAGTAAAATGTTTAAAACAATCTTGTTGGTAATTTTTTATTGATTTCGCGGCAAGTAAAATGTTTAAAACAATCTTGTTGGTAATTTTTTATTGATTTCGCGGCAAGTAAAATGTTTAAAACAATCTTGTTGGTATTTTGTTTAATGATTTTGCAGCAAGTAAAATGTTTAAAACAATCTTGTTGGTATTTTGTTTATTGATTTCGTGGCAAGTAAAATGTTTAAAACAATCTTGTTGGTATTTTTTTTATTGATTTCGCGGCAAGTAAAATGTTTAAAACAATCTTGTTGGTATTTTGTTTATTGATTTCGCGGCAAGTAAAATGTTTAAAACAATCTTGTTGGTATTTTGTTTATTGATTTTGCAGCAAGTAAAATGTTTAAAACAATCTTGTTGGTATTTTTTTATTGATTTCGCGGCAAGTAAAATGTTTAAAACAATCTTGTTGGTATTTTGTTTATTGATTTTGCAGCAAGTAAAATGTTTAAAACAATCTTGTTGGTATTTTTTTATTGATTTCGCGGCAAGTAAAATGTTTAAAACAATCTTGTTGGTATTTTGTTTAATGATTTTGCAGCAAGTAAAATGTTTAAAACAATCTTGTTGGTATTTTGTTTATTGATTTTGCGGCAAGTAAATTGTTTAAAACAATCTTGTTGGTATTTTGTTTATTGATTTCGCGGCAAGTAAAATGTTTAAAACAATCTTGTTGGTATTTTGTTTATTGATTTTGCAGCAAGTAAAATGTTTAAAACAATCTTGTTGGTATTTTTTTATTGATTTCGCGGCAAGTAAAATGTTTAAAACAATCTTGTTGGTATTTTGTTTAATGATTTTGCAGCAAGTAAAATGTTTAAAACAATCTTGTTGGTATTTTGTTTATTGATTTCGCGGCAAGTAAAATGTTTAAAACAATCTTGTCGGTATTTTGTTTATTGATTTCGCGGCAAGTAAAATGTTTAAAACAATCTTGTTGGTATTTTTTTATTGATTTCGCGGCAAGCAAAATGTTTAAAACAATCTTGTTGGTATTTTTTTATTGATTTCGCGGCAAGTAAAATGTTTAAAACAATCTTGTTGGTATTTTGTTTAATGATTTTGCAGCAAGTAAAATGTTTAAAACAATCTTGTTGGTATTTTGTTTATTGATTTCGCGGCAAGTAAAATGTTTAAAACAATCTTGTTGGTATTTTGTTTATTGATTTCGCGGCAAGTAAAATGTTTAAAACAATCTTGTTGGTATTTTTTTTATTGATTTCGCGGCAAGTAAAATGTTTAAAACAATCTTGTTGGTATTTTTTTATTGATTTTGCGGCAAGTAAAATGTTTAAAACAATCTTGTTGGTATTTTGTTTAATGATTTTGCGGCAAGTAAAATGTTTAAAACAATCTTGTTGGTATTTTGTTTATTGATTTTGCGGCAAGTAAATTGTTTAAAACAATCTTGTTGGTATTTTGTTTATTGATTTCGCGGCAAGTAAAATGTTTAAAACAATCTTGTTGGTATTTTGTTTATTGATTTTGCAGCAAGTAAAATGTTTAAAACAATCTTGTTGGTATTTTTTTATTGATTTCGCGGCAAGTAAAATGTTTAAAACAATCTTGTTGGTATTTTGTTTAATGATTTTGCAGCAAGTAAAATGTTTAAAACAATCTTGTTGGTATTTTGTTTATTGATTTCGCGGCAAGTAAAATGTTTAAAACAATCTTGTTGGTATTTTGTTTATTGATTTCGCGGCAAGTAAAATGTTTAAAACAATCTTGTTGGTATTTTTTTATTGATTTCGCGGCAAGCAAAATGTTTAAAACAATCTTGTTGGTATTTTTTTATTGATTTCGCGGCAAGTAAAATGTTTAAAACAATCTTGTTGGTATTTTGTTTAATGATTTTGCAGCAAGTAAAATGTTTAAAACAATCTTGTTGGTATTTTGTTTATTGATTTCGCGGCAAGTAAAATGTTTAAAACAATCTTGTTGGTATTTTGTTTATTGATTTCGCGGCAAGTAAAATGTTTAAAACAATCTTGTTGGTATTTTTTTTATTGATTTCGCGGCAAGTAAAATGTTTAAAACAATCTTGTTGGTATTTTGTTTATTGATTTTGCGGCAAGTAAAATGTTTAAAACAATCTTGTTGGTATTTTTTTTATTGATTTCGCGGCAAGTAAAATGTTTAAAACAATCTTGTTGGTATTTTGTTTATTGATTTCGCGGCAAGTAAAATGTTTAAAACAATCTTGTGGGTATTTTTTTTATTGATTTCGCGGCAAGTAAAATGTTTAAAACAATCTTGTTGGTATTTTGTTTATTGATTTCGCGGCAAGTAAAATGTTTAAAACAATCTTGTTGGTATTTTGTTTATTGATTTTGCGGCAAGTAAAATGTTTAAAACAATCTTGTTGGTATTTTGTTTATTGATTTCGCGGCAAGTAAAATGTTTAAAACAATCTTGTTGGTATTTTTTTTATTGATTTCGCGGCAAGTAAAATGTTTAAAACAATCTTGTTGGTATTTTTTTTATTGATTTCGCGGCAAGTAAAATGTTTAAAACAATCTTGTTGGTATTTTTTTATTGATTTCGCGGCAAGTAAAATGTTTAAAACAATCTTGTTGGTATTTTGTTTAATGATTTTGCGGCAAGTAAAATGTTTAAAACAATCTTGTTGGTATTTTGTTTATTGATTTCGCGGCAAGTAAAATGTTTAAAACAATCTTGTTGGTATTTTTTTTATTGATTTCGCGGCAAGTAAAATGTTTAAAACAATCTTGTTGGTATTTTTTTTATTGATTTCGCGGCAAGTAAAATGTTTAAAACAATCTTGTTGGTATTTTGTTTATTGACTTCGCGGCAAGTAAAATGTTTAAAACAATCTTGTTGGTATTTTTTTTATTGATTTCGCGGCAAGTAAAATGTTTAAAACAATCTTGTTGGTATTTTGTTTATTGATTTCGCGGCAAGTAAAATGTTTAAAACAATCTTGTTGGTATTTTGTTTATTGATTTCGCGGCAAGTAAAATGTTTAAAACAATCTTGTTGGTATTTTTTTTATTGATTTCGCGGCAAGTAAAATGTTTAAAACAATCTTGTTGGTATTTTTTTATTGATTTCGCGGCAAGTAAAATGTTTAAAACAATCTTGTTGGTATTTTGTTTAATGATTTTGCGGCAAGTAAAATGTTTAAATCAATCTTGTTGGTATTTTGTTTATTGATTTCGCGGCAAGTAAAATGTTTAAAACAATTTTGTTGGTATTTTTTTTATTGATTTCGCGGCAAGTAAAATGTTTAAAACAATCTTGTTGGTATTTTTTTATTGATTTCGCGGCAAGTAAAATGTTTAAAACAATCTTGTGGGTATTTTGTTTATTGATTTTGCGGCAAGTAAAATGTTTAAAACAATCTTGTTGGTATTTTGTTTATTGATTTCGCGGCAAGTAAAATGTTTAAAACAATCTTGTTGGTATTTTTTTATTGATTTCGCGGCAAGTAAAATGTTTAAAACAATCTTGTTGGTATTTTGTTTATTGATTTCGCGGCAAGTAAAATGTTTAAAACAATCTTGTTGGTATTTTGTTTATTGATTTTGCAGCAAGTAAAATGTTTAAAACAATCTTGTTGGTATTTTTTTATTGATTTCGCGGCAAGTAAAATGTTTAAAACAATCTTGTTGGTATTTTGTTTATTGATTTTGCAGCAAGTAAAATGTTTAAAACAATCTTGTTGGTATTTTGTTTATTGATTTTGCAGCAAGTAAAATGTTTAAAACAATCTTGTTGGTATTTTTTTATTGATTTCGCGGCAAGTAAAATGTTTAAAACAATCTTGTTGGTATTTTGTTTAATGATTTTGCAGCAAGTAAAATGTTTAAAACAATCTTGTTGGTATTTTGTTTATTGATTTTGCGGCAAGTAAAATGTTTAAAACAATCTAAAATGTTTAAAACAATCTTGTTGGTATTTTTTTTATTGATTTTGCGGCAAGTAAAATGTTTAAAACAATCTTGTTGGTATTTTTTTTATTGATTTTGCGGCAAGTAAAATGTTTAAAACAATTTTGTTGGTATTTTTTTTATTGATTTTGCGGCAAGTAAAATGTTTAAAACAATCTTGTTGGTATTTTTTTATTGATTTTGCGGCAAGTAAAATGTTTAAAACAATCTTGTTGGTATTTTGTTTATTGATTTTGCGGCAAGTAAAATGTTTAAAACAATCTTGTTGGTATTTTTTTTATTGATTTCGCGGCAAGTAAAATGTTTAAAACAATCTTGTTGGTATTTTTTTTATTGATTTCGCGGCAAGTAAAATGTTTAAAACAATCTTGTGGGTATTTTTTTTATTGATTTCGCGGCAAGTAAAATGTTTAAAACAATCTTGTTGGTATTTTTTTTATTGATTTTGCGGCAAGTAAAATGTTTAAAACAATCTTGTTGGTATTTTTTTTATTGATTTCGCGGCAAGTAAAATGTTTAAAACAATCTTGTTGGTATTTTGTTTATTGATTTCGCGACAAGTAAAATGTTTAAAACAATCTTGTTGGTATTTTGTTTATTGATTTCGCGGCAAGTAAAATGTTTAAAACAATCTTGTTGGTATTTTGTTTATTGATTTTGCGGCAAGTAAAATGTTTAAAACAATCTTGTTGGTATTTTGTTTATTGATTTCGCGGCAAGTAAAATGTTTAAAACAATCTTGTTGGTATTTTGTTTATTGATTTCGCGGCAAGTAAAATGTTTAAAACAATCTTGTTGGTATTTTTTTATTGATTTCGCGGCAAGCAAAATGTTTAAAACAATCTTGTTGGTATTTTGTTTAATGATTTTGCAGCAAGTAAAATGTTTAAAACAATCTTGTTGGTATTTTGTTTATTGATTTTGCGGCAAGTAAAATGTTTAAAACAATCTAAAATGTTTAAAACAATCTTGTTGGTATTTTTTTTATTGATTTTGCGGCAAGTAAAATGTTTAAAACAATCTTGTTGGTATTTTTTTTATTGATTTTGCGGCAAGTAAAATGTTTAAAACAATTTTGTTGGTATTTTTTTTATTGATTTTGCGGCAAGTAAAATGTTTAAAACAATCTTGTTGGTATTTTGTTTATTGATTTCGCGGCAAGTAAAATGTTTAAAACAATCTTGTTGGTATTTTTTTATTGATTTCGCGGCAAGTAAAATGTTTAAAACAATCTTGTTGGTATTTTGTTTATTGATTTCGCGGCAAGTAAAATGTTTAAAACAATCTTGTTGGTATTTTTTTATTGATTTTGCAGCAAGTAAAATGTTTAAAACAATCTTGTTGGTATTTTTTTATTGATTTCGCGGCAAGTAAAATGTTTAAAACAATCTTGTTGGTATTTTGTTTATTGATTTTGCAGCAAGTAAAATGTTTAAAACAATCTTGTTGGTATTTTGTTTATTGATTTTGCAGCAAGTAAAATGTTTAAAACAATCTTGTTGGTATTTTTTTATTGATTTCGCGGCAAGTAAAATGTTTAAAACAATCTTGTTGGTATTTTGTTTAATGATTTTGCAGCAAGTAAAATGTTTAAAACAATCTTGTTGGTATTTTGTTTATTGATTTTGCGGCAAGTAAAATGTTTAAAACAATCTTGTTGGTATTTTGTTTATTGATTTCGCGGCAAGTAAAATGTTTAAAACAATCTTGTTGGTATTTTGTTTATTGATTTTGCAGCAAGTAAAATGTTTAAAACAATCTTGTTGGTATTTTTTTATTGATTTCGCGGCAAGTAAAATGTTTAAAACAATCTTGTTGGTATTTTGTTTAATGATTTTGCAGCAAGTAAAATGTTTAAAACAATCTTGTTGGTATTTTGTTTATTGATTTCGCGGCAAGTAAAATGTTTAAATCAATCTTGTTGGTATTTTTTTTATTGATTTCGCGGCAAGTAAAATGTTTAAAACAATCTTGTTGGTATTTTGTTTATTGATTTTGCGGCAAGTAAAATGTTTAAAACAATCTTGTTGGTATTTTTTTTATTGATTTCGCGGCAAGTAAAATGTTTAAAACAATCTTGTTGGTATTTTGTTTATTGATTTCGCGGCAAGTAAAATGTTTAAAACAATCTTGTGGGTATTTTTTTTATTGATTTCGCGGCAAGTAAAATGTTTAAAACAATCTTGTTGGTATTTTTTTTATTGATTTTGCGGCAAGTAAAATGTTTAAAACAATCTTGTTGGTATTTTTTTTATTGATTTCGCGGCAAGTAAAATGTTTAAAACAATCTTGTTGGTATTTTGTTTATTGATTTCGCGACAAGTAAAATGTTTAAAACAATCTTGTTGGTATTTTGTTTATTGATTTCGCGGCAAGTAAAATGTTTAAAACAATCTTGTTGGTATTTTGTTTATTGATTTTGCGGCAAGTAAAATGTTTAAAACAATCTTGTTGGTATTTTGTTTATTGATTTCGCGGCAAGTAAAATGTTTAAAACAATCTTGTTGGTATTTTGTTTATTGATTTCGCGGCAAGTAAAATGTTTAAAACAATCTTGTTGGTATTTTTTTATTGATTTCGCGGCAAGCAAAATGTTTAAAACAATCTTGTTGGTATTTTGTTTATTGATTTCGCGGCAAGTAAAATGTTTAAAACAATCTTGTTGGTATTTTGTTTATTGATTTCGCGGCAAGTAAAATGTTTAAAACAATCTTGTTGGTATTTTTTTTATTGATTTCGCGGCAAGTAAAATGTTTAAAACAATCTTGTTGGTATTTTGTTTATTGATTTTGCGGCAAGTAAAATGTTTAAAACAATCTTGTTGGTATTTTTTTTATTGATTTCGCGGCAAGTAAAATGTTTAAAACAATCTTGTTGGTATTTTGTTTATTGATTTTGCGGCAAGTAAAATGTTTAAAACAATCTTGTTGGTATTTTTTTTATTGATTTCGCGGCAAGTAAAATGTTTAAAACAATCTTGTTGGTATTTTGTTTATTGATTTCGCGGCAAGTAAAATGTTTAAAACAATCTTGTGGGTATTTTTTTTATTGATTTCGCGGCAAGTAAAATGTTTAAAACAATCTTGTTGGTATTTTTTTTATTGATTTTGCGGCAAGTAAAATGTTTAAAACAATCTTGTTGGTATTTTTTTTATTGATTTCGCGGCAAGTAAAATGTTTAAAACAATCTTGTTGGTATTTTTTTTATTGATTTCGCGGCAAGTAAAATGTTTAAAACAATCTTGTTGGTATTTTGTTTATTGATTTCGCGGCAAGTAAAATGTTTAAAACAATCTTGTTGGTATTTTTTTTATTGATTTCGCGGCAAGTAAAATGTTTAAAACAATCTTGTTGGTATTTTGTTTATTGATTTCGCGGCAAGTAAAATGTTTAAAACAATCTTGTTGGTATTTTGTTTAATGATTTTGCAGCAAGTAAAATGTTTAAAACAATCTTGTTGGTAATTTTTTATTGATTTCGCGGCAAGTAAAATGTTTAAAACAATCTTGTTGGTAATTTTTTATTGATTTCGCGGCAAGTAAAATGTTTAAAACAATCTTGTTGGTATTTTGTTTAATGATTTTGCAGCAAGTAAAATGTTTAAAACAATCTTGTTGGTATTTTGTTTATTGATTTCGTGGCAAGTAAAATGTTTAAAACAATCTTGTTGGTATTTTTTTTATTGATTTCGCGGCAAGTAAAATGTTTAAAACAATCTTGTTGGTATTTTGTTTATTGATTTCGCGGCAAGTAAAATGTTTAAAACAATCTTGTTGGTATTTTGTTTATTGATTTTGCAGCAAGTAAAATGTTTAAAACAATCTTGTTGGTATTTTTTTATTGATTTCGCGGCAAGTAAAATGTTTAAAACAATCTTGTTGGTATTTTGTTTATTGATTTTGCAGCAAGTAAAATGTTTAAAACAATCTTGTTGGTATTTTTTTATTGATTTCGCGGCAAGTAAAATGTTTAAAACAATCTTGTTGGTATTTTGTTTAATGATTTTGCAGCAAGTAAAATGTTTAAAACAATCTTGTTGGTATTTTGTTTATTGATTTCGCGGCAAGTAAATTGTTTAAAACAATCTTGTTGGTATTTTGTTTATTGATTTCGCGGCAAGTAAAATGTTTAAAACAATCTTGTTGGTATTTTGTTTATTGATTTTGCAGCAAGTAAAATGTTTAAAACAATCTTGTTGGTATTTTTTTATTGATTTCGCGGCAAGTAAAATGTTTAAAACAATCTTGTTGGTATTTTGTTTAATGATTTTGCAGCAAGTAAAATGTTTAAAACAATCTTGTTGGTATTTTGTTTATTGATTTCGCGGCAAGTAAAATGTTTAAAACAATCTTGTCGGTATTTTGTTTATTGATTTCGCGGCAAGTAAAATGTTTAAAACAATCTTGTTGGTATTTTTTTATTGATTTCGCGGCAAGCAAAATGTTTAAAACAATCTTGTTGGTATTTTTTTATTGATTTCGCGGCAAGTAAAATGTTTAAAACAATCTTGTTGGTATTTTGTTTAATGATTTTGCAGCAAGTAAAATGTTTAAAACAATCTTGTTGGTATTTTGTTTATTGATTTCGCGGCAAGTAAAATGTTTAAAACAATCTTGTTGGTATTTTGTTTATTGATTTCGCGGCAAGTAAAATGTTTAAAACAATCTTGTTGGTATTTTTTTTATTGATTTCGCGGCAAGTAAAATGTTTAAAACAATCTTGTTGGTATTTTTTTATTGATTTTGCGGCAAGTAAAATGTTTAAAACAATCTTGTTGGTATTTTGTTTAATGATTTTGCAGCAAGTAAAATGTTTAAAACAATCTTGTTGGTATTTTGTTTATTGATTTTGCGGCAAGTAAATTGTTTAAAACAATCTTGTTGGTATTTTGTTTATTGATTTCGCGGCAAGTAAAATGTTTAAAACAATCTTGTTGGTATTTTGTTTATTGATTTTGCAGCAAGTAAAATGTTTAAAACAATCTTGTTGGTATTTTTTTATTGATTTCGCGGCAAGTAAAATGTTTAAAACAATCTTGTTGGTATTTTGTTTAATGATTTTGCAGCAAGTAAAATGTTTAAAACAATCTTGTTGGTATTTTGTTTATTGATTTCGCGGCAAGTAAAATGTTTAAAACAATCTTGTTGGTATTTTGTTTATTGATTTCGCGGCAAGTAAAATGTTTAAAACAATCTTGTTGGTATTTTTTTATTGATTTCGCGGCAAGCAAAATGTTTAAAACAATCTTGTTGGTATTTTTTTATTGATTTCGCGGCAAGTAAAATGTTTAAAACAATCTTGTTGGTATTTTGTTTAATGATTTTGCAGCAAGTAAAATGTTTAAAACAATCTTGTTGGTATTTTGTTTATTGATTTCGCGGCAAGTAAAATGTTTAAAACAATCTTGTTGGTATTTTGTTTATTGATTTCGCGGCAAGTAAAATGTTTAAAACAATCTTGTTGGTATTTTTTTTATTGATTTCGCGGCAAGTAAAATGTTTAAAACAATCTTGTTGGTATTTTGTTTATTGATTTTGCGGCAAGTAAAATGTTTAAAACAATCTTGTTGGTATTTTTTTTATTGATTTCGCGGCAAGTAAAATGTTTAAAACAATCTTGTTGGTATTTTGTTTATTGATTTCGCGGCAAGTAAAATGTTTAAAACAATCTTGTGGGTATTTTTTTTATTGATTTCGCGGCAAGTAAAATGTTTAAAACAATCTTGTTGGTATTTTGTTTATTGATTTCGCGGCAAGTAAAATGTTTAAAACAATCTTGTTGGTATTTTGTTTATTGATTTTGCGGCAAGTAAAATGTTTAAAACAATCTTGTTGGTATTTTGTTTATTGATTTCGCGGCAAGTAAAATGTTTAAAACAATCTTGTTGGTATTTTTTTTATTGATTTCGCGGCAAGTAAAATGTTTAAAACAATCTTGTTGGTATTTTTTTTATTGATTTCGCGGCAAGTAAAATGTTTAAAACAATCTTGTTGGTATTTTTTTATTGATTTCGCGGCAAGTAAAATGTTTAAAACAATCTTGTTGGTATTTTGTTTAATGATTTTGCGGCAAGTAAAATGTTTAAAACAATCTTGTTGGTATTTTGTTTATTGATTTCGCGGCAAGTAAAATGTTTAAAACAATCTTGTTGGTATTTTTTTTATTGATTTCGCGGCAAGTAAAATGTTTAAAACAATCTTGTTGGTATTTTTTTTATTGATTTCGCGGCAAGTAAAATGTTTAAAACAATCTTGTTGGTATTTTGTTTATTGACTTCGCGGCAAGTAAAATGTTTAAAACAATCTTGTTGGTATTTTTTTTATTGATTTCGCGGCAAGTAAAATGTTTAAAACAATCTTGTTGGTATTTTGTTTATTGATTTCGCGGCAAGTAAAATGTTTAAAACAATCTTGTTGGTATTTTGTTTATTGATTTCGCGGCAAGTAAAATGTTTAAAACAATCTTGTTGGTATTTTTTTTATTGATTTCGCGGCAAGTAAAATGTTTAAAACAATCTTGTTGGTATTTTTTTATTGATTTCGCGGCAAGTAAAATGTTTAAAACAATCTTGTTGGTATTTTGTTTAATGATTTTGCGGCAAGTAAAATGTTTAAATCAATCTTGTTGGTATTTTGTTTATTGATTTCGCGGCAAGTAAAATGTTTAAAACAATTTTGTTGGTATTTTTTTTATTGATTTCGCGGCAAGTAAAATGTTTAAAACAATCTTGTTGGTATTTTTTTATTGATTTCGCGGCAAGTAAAATGTTTAAAACAATCTTGTTGGTATTTTGTTTATTGATTTTGCGGCAAGTAAAATGTTTAAAACAATCTTGTTGGTATTTTGTTTATTGATTTCGCGGCAAGTAAAATGTTTAAAACAATCTTGTTGGTATTTTTTTATTGATTTCGCGGCAAGTAAAATGTTTAAAACAATCTTGTTGGTATTTTTTTTATTGATTTCGCGGCAAGTAAAATGTTTAAAACAATCTTGTTGGTATTTTGTTTATTGATTTTGCAGCAAGTAAAATGTTTAAAACAATCTTGTTGGTATTTTTTTATTGATTTCGCGGCAAGTAAAATGTTTAAAACAATCTTGTTGGTATTTTGTTTATTGATTTTGCAGCAAGTAAAATGTTTAAAACAATCTTGTTGGTATTTTGTTTATTGATTTTGCAGCAAGTAAAATGTTTAAAACAATCTTGTTGGTATTTTTTTATTGATTTCGCGGCAAGTAAAATGTTTAAAACAATCTTGTTGGTATTTTGTTTAATGATTTTGCAGCAAGTAAAATGTTTAAAACAATCTTGTTGGTATTTTGTTTATTGATTTTGCGGCAAGTAAAATGTTTAAAACAATCTAAAATGTTTAAAACAATCTTGTTGGTATTTTTTTTATTGATTTTGCGGCAAGTAAAATGTTTAAAACAATCTTGTTGGTATTTTTTTTATTGATTTTGCGGCAAGTAAAATGTTTAAAACAATTTTGTTGGTATTTTTTTTATTGATTTTGCGGCAAGTAAAATGTTTAAAACAATCTTGTTGGTATTTTTTTATTGATTTTGCGGCAAGTAAAATGTTTAAAACAATCTTGTTGGTATTTTGTTTATTGATTTTGCGGCAAGTAAAATGTTTAAAACAATCTTGTTGGTATTTTTTTTATTGATTTCGCGGCAAGTAAAATGTTTAAAACAATCTTGTTGGTATTTTGTTTATTGATTTCGCGGCAAGTAAAATGTTTAAAACAATCTTGTGGGTATTTTGTTTATTGATTTCGCGGCAAGTAAAATGTTTAAAACAATCTTGTTGGTATTTTGTTTATTGATTTCGCGGCAAGTAAAATGTTTAAAACAATCTTGTTGGTATTTTTTTATTGATTTTGCGGCAAGTAAAATGTTTAAAACAATCTTGTTGGTATTTTTTTTATTGATTTTGCGGCAAGTAAAATGTTTAAAACAATCTTGTTGGTATTTTTTTATTGATTTTGCGGCAAGTAAAATGTTTAAAACAATCTTGTTGGTATTTTTTTATTTATTTTGCGGCAAGTAAAATGTTTAAAACAATCTTGTTGGTATTTTTTTATTGATTTCGCGGCAAGTAAAATGTTTAAAACAATCTTGTTGGTTTTTTTTTTATTGATTTTGCGGCAAGTAAAATGTTTAAAACAATCTTGTTGGAATTTTTTTAATTGATTTTGCGGCAAGTAAAATGTTTAAAACAATCTTGTTGGTATTTTTTTATTGATTTTGCGGCAAGTAAAATGTTTAAAACAATCTTGTTGGTATTTTTTTTATTGATTTTGCGGCAAGTAAAATGTTTAAAACAATCTTGTTGGTATTTTTTTTATTGATTTTGCGGCAAGTAAAATGTTTAAAACAATTTTGTTGGTATTTTTTTTATTGATTTTGCGGCAAGTAAAATGTTTAAAACAATCTTGTTGGTATTTTTTTATTGATTTTGCGGCAAGTAAAATGTTTAAAACAATCTTGTTGATATTTTTTTATTTATTTTGCGGCAAGTAAAATGTTTAAAACAATCTTGTTGGTATTTTGTTTATTGATTTCGCGGCAAGTAAAATGTTTAAAACAATCTTGTTGGTATTTTTTTATTTATTTTGCGGCAAGTAAAATGTTTAAAACAATCTTGTTGGTATTTTGTTTATTGATTTTGCGGCAAGTAAAATGTTTAAAACAATCTTGTTGGTATTTTTTTATTGATTTCGCGGCAAGTAAAATGTTTAAAACAATCTTGTTGGTATTTTTTTATTGATTTCGCGGCAAGTAAAATGTTTAAAACAATCTTGTTGGTATTTTGTTTATTGATTTCGCGGCAAGTAAAATGTTTAAAACAATCTTGTTGGTATTTTGTTTATTGATTTCGCGGCAAGTAAAATGTTTAAAACAATCTTGTTGGTATTTTGTTTATTGATTTTGCGGCAAGTAAAATGTTTAAAACAATCTTGTTGGTATTTTTTTTATTGATTTTGCGGCAAGTAAAATGTTTAAAACAATCTTGTTGGTATTTTGTTTAATGATTTTGCAGCAAGTAAAATGTTTAAAACAATCTTGTTGGTATTTTTTTTATTGATTTCGCGGCAAGTAAAATGTTTAAAACAATCTTGTTGGTATTTTGTTTATTGATTTCGCGGCAAGTAAAATGTTTAAAACAATCTTGTTGGTATTTTTTTTATTGATTTCGCGGCAAGTAAAATGTTTAAAACAATCTTGTTGGTATTTTGTTTATTGATTTCGCGGCAAGTAAAATGTTTAAAACAATCTTGTTGGTATTTTGTTTATTGATTTCGCGGCAAGTAAAATGTTTAAAACAATCTTGTTGGTATTTTTTTTATTGATTTCGCGGCAAGTAAAATGTTTAAAACAATCTTGTTGGTATTTTTTTTATTGATTTCGCGGCAAGTAAAATGTTTAAAACAATCTTGTTGGTATTTTTTTATTGATTTCGCGGCAAGTAAAATGTTTAAAACAATCTTGTTGGTATTTTGTTTAATGATTTTGCGGCAAGTAAAATGTTTAAAACAATCTTGTTGGTATTTTGTTTATTGATTTCGCGGCAAGTAAAATGTTTAAAACAATCTTGTTGGTATTTTTTTTATTGATTTCGCGGCAAGTAAAATGTTTAAAACAATCTTGTTGGTATTTTTTTTATTGATTTCGCGGCAAGTAAAATGTTTAAAACAATCTTGTTGGTATTTTGTTTATTGACTTCGCGGCAAGTAAAATGTTTAAAACAATCTTGTTGGTATTTTTTTTATTGATTTCGCGGCAAGTAAAATGTTTAAAACAATCTTGTTGGTATTTTGTTTATTGATTTCGCGGCAAGTAAAATGTTTAAAACAATCTTGTTGGTATTTTGTTTATTGATTTCGCGGCAAGTAAAATGTTTAAAACAATCTTGTTGGTATTTTTTTTATTGATTTCGCGGCAAGTAAAATGTTTAAAACAATCTTGTTGGTATTTTTTTATTGATTTCGCGGCAAGTAAAATGTTTAAAACAATCTTGTTGGTATTTTGTTTAATGATTTTGCGGCAAGTAAAATGTTTAAAACAATCTTGTTGGTATTTTGTTTATTGATTTCGCGGCAAGTAAAATGTTTAAAACAATCTTGTTGGTATTTTTTTTATTGATTTCGCGGCAAGTAAAATGTTTAAAACAATCTTGTTGGTATTTTTTTATTGATTTCGCGGCAAGTAAAATGTTTAAAACAATCTTGTTGGTATTTTGTTTATTGATTTTGCGGCAAGTAAAATGTTTAAAACAATCTTGTTGGTATTTTGTTTATTGATTTCGCGGCAAGTAAAATGTTTAAAACAATCTTGTTGGTATTTTTTTATTGATTTCGCGGCAAGTAAAATGTTTAAAACAATCTTGTTGGTATTTTGTTTATTGATTTCGCGGCAAGTAAAATGTTTAAAACAATCTTGTTGGTATTTTGTTTATTGATTTTGCAGCAAGTAAAATGTTTAAAACAATCTTGTTGGTATTTTTTTATTGATTTCGCGGCAAGTAAAATGTTTAAAACAATCTTGTTGGTATTTTGTTTATTGATTTTGCAGCAAGTAAAATGTTTAAAACAATCTTGTTGGTATTTTGTTTATTGATTTTGCAGCAAGTAAAATGTTTAAAACAATCTTGTTGGTATTTTTTTATTGATTTCGCGGCAAGTAAAATGTTTAAAACAATCTTGTTGGTATTTTGTTTAATGATTTTGCAGCAAGTAAAATGTTTAAAACAATCTTGTTGGTATTTTGTTTATTGATTTTGCGGCAAGTAAAATGTTTAAAACAATCTTGTTGGTATTTTGTTTATTGATTTCGCGGCAAGTAAAATGTTTAAAACAATCTTGTTGGTATTTTGTTTATTGATTTTGCAGCAAGTAAAATGTTTAAAACAATCTTGTTGGTATTTTTTTATTGATTTCGCGGCAAGTAAAATGTTTAAAACAATCTTGTTGGTATTTTGTTTAATGATTTTGCAGCAAGTAAAATGTTTAAAACAATCTTGTTGGTATTTTGTTTATTGATTTCGCGGCAAGTAAAATGTTTAAATCAATCTTGTTGGTATTTTTTTTATTGATTTCGCGGCAAGTAAAATGTTTAAAACAATCTTGTTGGTATTTTGTTTATTGATTTTGCGGCAAGTAAAATGTTTAAAACAATCTTGTTGGTATTTTTTTTATTGATTTCGCGGCAAGTAAAATGTTTAAAACAATCTTGTTGGTATTTTGTTTATTGATTTCGCGGCAAGTAAAATGTTTAAAACAATCTTGTGGGTATTTTTTTTATTGATTTCGCGGCAAGTAAAATGTTTAAAACAATCTTGTTGGTATTTTTTTTATTGATTTTGCGGCAAGTAAAATGTTTAAAACAATCTTGTTGGTATTTTTTTTATTGATTTCGCGGCAAGTAAAATGTTTAAAACAATCTTGTTGGTATTTTGTTTATTGATTTCGCGACAAGTAAAATGTTTAAAACAATCTTGTTGGTATTTTGTTTATTGATTTCGCGGCAAGTAAAATGTTTAAAACAATCTTGTTGGTATTTTGTTTATTGATTTTGCGGCAAGTAAAATGTTTAAAACAATCTTGTTGGTATTTTGTTTATTGATTTCGCGGCAAGTAAAATGTTTAAAACAATCTTGTTGGTATTTTGTTTATTGATTTCGCGGCAAGTAAAATGTTTAAAACAATCTTGTTGGTATTTTTTTATTGATTTCGCGGCAAGCAAAATGTTTAAAACAATCTTGTTGGTATTTTGTTTATTGATTTCGCGGCAAGTAAAATGTTTAAAACAATCTTGTTGGTATTTTGTTTATTGATTTCGCGGCAAGTAAAATGTTTAAAACAATCTTGTTGGTATTTTTTTTATTGATTTCGCGGCAAGTAAAATGTTTAAAACAATCTTGTTGGTATTTTGTTTATTGATTTTGCGGCAAGTAAAATGTTTAAAACAATCTTGTTGGTATTTTTTTTATTGATTTCGCGGCAAGTAAAATGTTTAAAACAATCTTGTTGGTATTTTGTTTATTGATTTTGCGGCAAGTAAAATGTTTAAAACAATCTTGTTGGTATTTTTTTTATTGATTTCGCGGCAAGTAAAATGTTTAAAACAATCTTGTTGGTATTTTGTTTATTGATTTCGCGGCAAGTAAAATGTTTAAAACAATCTTGTGGGTATTTTTTTTATTGATTTCGCGGCAAGTAAAATGTTTAAAACAATCTTGTTGGTATTTTTTTTATTGATTTTGCGGCAAGTAAAATGTTTAAAACAATCTTGTTGGTATTTTTTTTATTGATTTCGCGGCAAGTAAAATGTTTAAAACAATCTTGTTGGTATTTTTTTTATTGATTTCGCGGCAAGTAAAATGTTTAAAACAATCTTGTTGGTATTTTGTTTATTGATTTCGCGGCAAGTAAAATGTTTAAAACAATCTTGTTGGTATTTTTTTTATTGATTTCGCGGCAAGTAAAATGTTTAAAACAATCTTGTTGGTATTTTGTTTATTGATTTCGCGGCAAGTAAAATGTTTAAAACAATCTTGTTGGTATTTTGTTTAATGATTTTGCAGCAAGTAAAATGTTTAAAACAATCTTGTTGGTAATTTTTTATTGATTTCGCGGCAAGTAAAATGTTTAAAACAATCTTGTTGGTAATTTTTTATTGATTTCGCGGCAAGTAAAATGTTTAAAACAATCTTGTTGGTATTTTGTTTAATGATTTTGCAGCAAGTAAAATGTTTAAAACAATCTTGTTGGTATTTTGTTTATTGATTTCGTGGCAAGTAAAATGTTTAAAACAATCTTGTTGGTATTTTTTTTATTGATTTCGCGGCAAGTAAAATGTTTAAAACAATCTTGTTGGTATTTTGTTTATTGATTTCGCGGCAAGTAAAATGTTTAAAACAATCTTGTTGGTATTTTGTTTATTGATTTTGCAGCAAGTAAAATGTTTAAAACAATCTTGTTGGTATTTTTTTATTGATTTCGCGGCAAGTAAAATGTTTAAAACAATCTTGTTGGTATTTTGTTTATTGATTTTGCAGCAAGTAAAATGTTTAAAACAATCTTGTTGGTATTTTTTTATTGATTTCGCGGCAAGTAAAATGTTTAAAACAATCTTGTTGGTATTTTGTTTAATGATTTTGCAGCAAGTAAAATGTTTAAAACAATCTTGTTGGTATTTTGTTTATTGATTTTGCGGCAAGTAAATTGTTTAAAACAATCTTGTTGGTATTTTGTTTATTGATTTCGCGGCAAGTAAAATGTTTAAAACAATCTTGTTGGTATTTTTTTTATTGATTTTGCAGCAAGTAAAATGTTTAAAACAATATTGTTGGTATTTTTTTATTGATTTCGCGGCAAGTAAAATGTTTAAAACAATCTTGTTGGTATTTTGTTTAATGATTTTGCAGCAAGTAAAATGTTTAAAACAATCTTGTTGGTATTTTGTTTATTGATTTCGCGGCAAGTAAAATGTTTAAAACAATCTTGTCGGTATTTTGTTTATTGATTTCGCGGCAAGTAAAATGTTTAAAACAATCTTGTTGGTATTTTTTTATTGATTTCGCGGCAAGCAAAATGTTTAAAACAATCTTGTTGGTATTTTTTTATTGATTTCGCGGCAAGTAAAATGTTTAAAACAATCTTGTTGGTATTTTGTTTAATGATTTTGCAGCAAGTAAAATGTTTAAAACAATCTTGTTGGTATTTTGTTTATTGATTTCGCGGCAAGTAAAATGTTTAAAACAATCTTGTTGGTATTTTGTTTATTGATTTCGCGGCAAGTAAAATGTTTAAAACAATCTTGTTGGTATTTTTTTTATTGATTTCGCGGCAAGTAAAATGTTTAAAACAATCTTGTTGGTATTTTTTTATTGATTTTGCGGCAAGTAAAATGTTTAAAACAATCTTGTTGGTATTTTGTTTAATGATTTTGCAGCAAGTAAAATGTTTAAAACAATCTTGTTGGTATTTTGTTTATTGATTTTGCGGCAAGTAAATTGTTTAAAACAATCTTGTTGGTATTTTGTTTATTGATTTCGCGGCAAGTAAAATGTTTAAAACAATCTTGTTGGTATTTTGTTTATTGATTTTGCAGCAAGTAAAATGTTTAAAACAATCTTGTTGGTATTTTTTTATTGATTTCGCGGCAAGTAAAATGTTTAAAACAATCTTGTTGGTATTTTGTTTAATGATTTTGCAGCAAGTAAAATGTTTAAAACAATCTTGTTGGTATTTTGTTTATTGATTTCGCGGCAAGTAAAATGTTTAAAACAATCTTGTTGGTATTTTGTTTATTGATTTCGCGGCAAGTAAAATGTTTAAAACAATCTTGTTGGTATTTTTTTATTGATTTCGCGGCAAGCAAAATGTTTAAAACAATCTTGTTGGTATTTTTTTATTGATTTCGCGGCAAGTAAAATGTTTAAAACAATCTTGTTGGTATTTTGTTTAATGATTTTGCAGCAAGTAAAATGTTTAAAACAATCTTGTTGGTATTTTGTTTATTGATTTCGCGGCAAGTAAAATGTTTAAAACAATCTTGTTGGTATTTTGTTTATTGATTTCGCGGCAAGTAAAATGTTTAAAACAATCTTGTTGGTATTTTTTTTATTGATTTCGCGGCAAGTAAAATGTTTAAAACAATCTTGTTGGTATTTTGTTTATTGATTTTGCGGCAAGTAAAATGTTTAAAACAATCTTGTTGGTATTTTTTTTATTGATTTCGCGGCAAGTAAAATGTTTAAAACAATCTTGTTGGTATTTTGTTTATTGATTTCGCGGCAAGTAAAATGTTTAAAACAATCTTGTGGGTATTTTTTTTATTGATTTCGCGGCAAGTAAAATGTTTAAAACAATCTTGTTGGTATTTTGTTTATTGATTTCGCGGCAAGTAAAATGTTTATAACAATCTTGTTGGTATTTTGTTTATTGATTTTGCGGCAAGTAAAATGTTTAAAACAATCTTGTTGGTATTTTGTTTATTGATTTCGCGGCAAGTAAAATGTTTAAAACAATCTTGTTGGTATTTTTTTTATTGATTTCGCGGCAAGTAAAATGTTTAAAACAATCTTGTTGGTATTTTTTTTATTGATTTCGCGGCAAGTAAAATGTTTAAAACAATCTTGTTGGTATTTTTTTATTGATTTCGCGGCAAGTAAAATGTTTAAAACAATCTTGTTGGTATTTTGTTTAATGATTTTGCGGCAAGTAAAATGTTTAAAACAATCTTGTTGGTATTTTGTTTATTGATTTCGCGGCAAGTAAAATGTTTAAAACAATCTTGTTGGTATTTTTTTTATTGATTTCGCGGCAAGTAAAATGTTTAAAACAATCTTGTTGGTATTTTTTTTATTGATTTCGCGGCAAGTAAAATGTTTAAAACAATCTTGTTGGTATTTTGTTTATTGACTTCGCGGCAAGTAAAATGTTTAAAACAATCTTGTTGGTATTTTTTTTATTGATTTCGCGGCAAGTAAAATGTTTAAAACAATCTTGTTGGTATTTTGTTTATTGATTTCGCGGCAAGTAAAATGTTTAAAACAATCTTGTTGGTATTTTGTTTATTGATTTCGCGGCAAGTAAAATGTTTAAAACAATCTTGTTGGTATTTTTTTTATTGATTTTGCGGCAAGTAAAATGTTTAAAACAATCTTGTTGGTATTTTTTTATTGATTTCGCGGCAAGTAAAATGTTTAAAACAATCTTGTTGGTATTTTGTTTAATGATTTTGCGGCAAGTAAAATGTTTAAATCAATCTTGTTGGTATTTTGTTTATTGATTTCGCGGCAAGTAAAATGTTTAAAACAATTTTGTTGGTATTTTTTTTATTGATTTCGCGGCAAGTAAAATGTTTAAAACAATCTTGTTGGTATTTTTTTATTGATTTCGCGGCAAGTAAAATGTTTAAAACAATCTTGTTGGTATTTTGTTTATTGATTTTGCGGCAAGTAAAATGTTTAAAACAATCTTGTTGGTATTTTGTTTATTGATTTCGCGGCAAGTAAAATGTTTAAAACAATCTTGTTGGTATTTTTTTATTGATTTCGCGGCAAGTAAAATGTTTAAAACAATCTTGTTGGTATTTTGTTTATTGATTTCGCGGCAAGTAAAATGTTTAAAACAATCTTGTTGGTATTTTGTTTATTGATTTTGCAGCAAGTAAAATGTTTAAAACAATCTTGTTGGTATTTTTTTATTGATTTCGCGGCAAGTAAAATGTTTAAAACAATCTTGTTGGTATTTTGTTTATTGATTTCGCGGCAAGTAAAATGTTTAAAACAATCTTGTTGGTATTTTGTTTATTGATTTTGCAGCAAGTAAAATGTTTAAAACAATCTTGTTGGTATTTTTTTATTGATTTCGCGGCAAGTAAAATGTTTAAAACAATCTTGTTGGTATTTTGTTTAATGATTTTGCAGCAAGTAAAATGTTTAAAACAATCTTGTTGGTATTTTGTTTATTGATTTTGCGGCAAGTAAAATGTTTAAAACAATCTAAAATGTTTAAAACAATCTTGTTGGTATTTTTTTTATTGATTTTGCGGCAAGTAAAATGTTTAAAACAATCTTGTTGGTATTTTTTTTATTGATTTTGCGGCAAGTAAAATGTTTAAAACAATTTTGTTGGTATTTTTTTTATTGATTTTGCGGCAAGTAAAATGTTTAAAACAATCTTGTTGGTATTTTTTTATTGATTTTGCGGCAAGTAAAATGTTTAAAACAATCTTGTTGGTATTTTGTTTATTGATTTTGCGGCAAGTAAAATGTTTAAAACAATCTTGTTGGTATTTTTTTTATTGATTTCGCGGCAAGTAAAATGTTTAAAACAATCTTGTTGGTATTTTGTTTATTGATTTCGCGGCAAGTAAAATGTTTAAAACAATCTTGTGGGTATTTTTTTTATTGATTTCGCGGCAAGTAAAATGTTTAAAACAATCTTGTTGGTATTTTTTTTATTGATTTTGCGGCAAGTAAAATGTTTAAAACAATGTTGTTGGTATTTTTTTTATTGATTTCGCGGCAAGTAAAATGTTTAAAACAATCTTGTTGGTATTTTGTTTATTGATTTCGCGACAAGTAAAATGTTTAAAACAATCTTGTTGGTATTTTGTTTATTGATTTCGCGGCAAGTAAAATGTTTAAAACAATCTTGTTGGTATTTTGTTTATTGATTTTGCGGCAAGTAAAATGTTTAAAACAATCTTGTTGGTATTTTGTTTATTGATTTCGCGGCAAGTAAAATGTTTAAAACAATCTTGTTGGTATTTTGTTTATTGATTTCGCGGCAAGTAAAATGTTTAAAACAATCTTGTTGGTATTTTTTTATTGATTTCGCGGCAAGCAAAATGTTTAAAACAATCTTGTTGGTATTTTGTTTATTGATTTCGCGGCAAGTAAAATGTTTAAAACAATCTTGTTGGTATTTTGTTTATTGATTTCGCGGCAAGTAAAATGTTTAAAACAATCTTGTTGGTATTTTTTTTATTGATTTCGCGGCAAGTAAAATGTTTAAAACAATCTTGTTGGTATTTTGTTTATTGATTTTGCGGCAAGTAAAATGTTTAAAACAATCTTGTTGGTATTTTTTTTATTGATTTCGCGGCAAGTAAAATGTTTAAAACAATCTTGTTGGTATTTTGTTTATTGATTTTGCGGCAAGTAAAATGTTTAAAACAATCTTGTTGGTATTTTTTTTATTGATTTCGCGGCAAGTAAAATGTTTAAAACAATCTTGGTGGTATTTTGTTTATTGATTTCGCGGCAAGTAAAATGTTTAAAACAATCTTGTGGGTATTTTTTTTATTGATTTCGCGGCAAGTAAAATGTTTAAAACAATCTTGTTGGTATTTTTTTTATTGATTTTGCGGCAAGTAAAATGTTTAAAACAATCTTGTTGGTATTTTTTTTATTGATTTCGCGGCAAGTAAAATGTTTAAAACAATCTTGTTGGTATTTTTTTAATTGATTTCGCGGCAAGTAAAATGTTTAAAACAATCTTGTTGGTATTTTGTTTATTGATTTCGCGACAAGTAAAATGTTTAAAACAATCTTGTTGGTATTTTTTTTATTGATTTCGCGGCAAGTAAAATGTTTAAAACAATCTTGTTGGTATTTTGTTTATTGATTTTGCGGCAAGTAAAATGTTTAAAACAATCTTGTTGGTATTTTGTTTATTGATTTCGCGGCAAGTAAAATGTTTAAAACAATCTTGTTGGTATTTTTTTTATTGATTTCGCGGCAAGTAAAATGTTTAAAACAATCTTGTTGGTATTTTTTTATTGATTTCGCGGCAAGTAAAATGTTTAAAACAATCTTGTTGGTATTTTTTTTATTGATTTCGCGGCAAGTAAAATGTTTAAAACAATCTTGTTGGTATTTTTTTTATTGATTTTGCGGCAAGTAAAATGTTTAAAACAATCTTGTTGGTATTTTTTTTATTGATTTCGCGGCAAGTAAAATGTTTAAAACAATCTTGTTGGTATTTTTTTTATTGATTTCGCGGCAAGTAAAATGTTTAAAACAATCTTGTTGGTATTTTGTTTATTGATTTCGCGGCAAGTAAAATGTTTAAAACAATCTTGTTGGTATTTTTTTTATTGATTTCGCGGCAAGTAAAATGTTTAAAACAATCTTGTTGGTATTTTTTTATTGATTTTGCGGCAAGTAAAATGTTTAAAACAATCTTGTTGGTATTTTTTTTATTGATTTCGCGGCAAGTAAAATGTTTAAAACAATCTTGTTGGTATTTTTTTTATTGTTTTCGCGGCAAGTAAAATGTTTAAAACAATCTTGTTGGTATTTTGTTTATTGATTTCGCGGCAAGTAAAATGTTTAAAACAATCTTGTTGGTATTTTTTTATTGATTTCGCGGCAAGTAAAATGTTTAAAACAATCTTGTTGGTATTTTTTTTATTGATTTCGCGGCAAGTAAAATGTTTAAAACAATCTTGTTGGTATTTTTTTATTGATTTCGCGGCAAGTAAAATGTTTAAAACAATCTTGTTGGTATTTTGTTTATTGATTTTGCGGCAAGTAAAATGTTTAAAACAATCTTGTTGGTATTTTGTTTATTGATTTCGCGGCAAGTAAAATGTTTAAAACAATCTTGTTGGTATTTTGTTTATTGATTTCGCGGCAAGTAAAATGTTTAAAACAATCTTGTTGGTATTTTGTTTATTGATTTCGCGGCAAGTAAAATGTTTAAAACAATCTTGTTGGTATTTTTTTATTGATTTCGCGGCAAGTAAAATGTTTAAAACAATCTTGTTGGTATTTTGTTTATTGATTTCGCGGCAAGTAAAATGTTTAAAACAATCTTGTTGGTATTTTTTTTATTGATTTCGCGGCAAGTAAAATGTTTAAAACAATCTTGTTGGTATTTTGTTTATTGATTTCGCGGCAAGTAAAATGTTTAAAACAATCTTGTTGGTATTTTTTTTATTGATTTTGCGGCAAGTAAAATGTTTAAAACAATCTTGTTGGTATTTTGTTTATTGATTTCGCGGCAAGTAAAATGTTTAAAACAATCTTGTTGGTATTTTTTTTATTGATTTTGCGGCAAGTAAAATGTTTAAAATAACCTTGTTGGTATTTTGTTTATTGATTTCGCGGCAAGTAAAATGTTTAAAACAATCTTGTTGGTATTTTTTTTATTGATTTTGCGGCAAGTAAAATGTTTAAAACAATCTTGTTGGTATTTTGTTTATTGATTTCGCGGCAAGTAAAATGTTTAAAACAATCTTGTTGGTATTTTTTTATTGATTTTGCGGCAAGTAAAATGTTTAAAACAATCTTGTTGGTATTTTGTTTATTAATTTCGCGGCAAGTAAAATGTTTAAAACAATCTTGTTGGTATTTTTTTTATTGATTTCGCGGCAAGTAAAATGTTTAAAACAATCTTGTTGGTATTTTGTTTATTGATTTCGCGGCAAGTAAAATGTTTAAAACAATCTTGTTGGTATTTTTTTTATTGATTTCGCGGCAAGTAAAATGTTTAAAACAATCTTGTTGGTATTTTGTTTATTGATTTCGCGGCAAGTAACATGTTTAAAACAATCTTGTTGGAATTTTTTTTATTGATTTTGCGGCAAGTAAAATGTTTAAAACAATCTTGTTGGTATTTTTTTTATTGATTTCGCGGCAAGTAAAATGTTTAAAACAATCTTGTTGGTATTTTGTTTATTGATTTCGCGGCAAGTAAAATGTTTAAAACAATCTTGTTGGTATTTTTTTTATTGATTTTGCGGCAAGTAAAATGTTTAAAACAATCTTGTTGGTATTTTGTTTATTGATTTCGCGGCAAGTAAAATGTTTAAAACAATCTTGTTGGTATTTTTGTTATTGATTTCGCGGCAAGTAAAATGTTTAAAACAATCTTGTTGGTATTTTTTTATTGATTTCGCGGCAAGTAAAATGTTTAAAACAATCTTGTTGGTATTTTTTTTATTGATTTTGCGGCAAGTAAAATGTTTAAAACAATCTTGTTGGTATTTTGTTTATTGATTTTGCGGCAAGTAAAATGTTTAAAACAATCTTGTTGGTATTTTTTTTATTGATTTCGCGGCAAGTAAAATGTTTAAAACAATCTTGTTGGTATTTTGTTTATTGATTTCGCGGCAAGTAAAATGTTTAAAACAATCTTGTTGGTATTTTTTTTATTGATTTCGCGGCAAGTAAAATGTTTAAAACAATCTTGTTGGTATTTTTTTATTGATTTTGCGGCAAGTAAAATGTTTAAAACAATCTTGTTGGTATTTTTTTTATTGATTTCGCGGCAAGTAAAATGTTTAAAACAATCTTGTTGGTATTTTGTTTATTGATTTCGCGGCAAGTAAAATGTTTAAAACAATCTTGTTGGTACTTTGTTTATTGATTTCGCGGCAAGTAAAATGTTTAAAACAATCTTGTTGGTATTTTTTTTATTGATTTTGCGGCAAGTAAAATGTTTAAAACAATCTTGTTGGTATTTTTTTTATTGATTTCGCGGCAAGTAAAATGTTTAAAACAATCTTGTTGGTATTTTTTTAATTGATTTCGCGGCAAGTAAAATGTTTAAAACAATCTTGTTGGTATTTTGTTTATTGATTTCGCGACAAGTAAAATGTTTAAAACAATCTTGTTGGTATTTTGTTTATTGATTTCGCGGCAAGTAAAATGTTTAAAACAATCTTGTTGGTATTTTTTTATTGATTTTGCGGCAAGTAAAATGTTTAAAACAATCTTGTTGGTATTTTTTTTATTGATTTCGCGGCAAGTAAAATGTTTAAAACAATCTTGTTGGTATTTTTTTTATTGATTTCGCGGCAAGTAAAATGTTTAAAACAATCTTGTTGGTATTTTTTTTATTGATTTCGCGGCAAGTAAAATGTTTAAAACAATCTTGTTGGTATTTTGTTTATTGATTTCGCGGCAAGTAAAATGTTTAAAACAATCTTGTTGGTATTTTTTTTATTGATTTCGCGGCAAGTAAAATGTTTAAAACAATCTTGTTGGTATTTTTTTTATTGATTTCGCGGCAAGTAAAATGTTTAAAACAATCTTGTTGGTATTTTTTTATTGATTTCGCGGCAAGTAAAATGTTTAAAACAATCTTGTTGGTATTTTGTTTAATGATTTTGCGGCAAGTAAAATGTTTAAAACAATCTTGTTGGTATTTTGTTTATTGATTTCGCGGCAAGTAAAATGTTTAAAACAATCTTGTTGGTATTTTTTTTATTGATTTCGCGGCAAGTAAAATGTTTAAAACAATCTTGTTGGTATTTTTTTTATTGATTTCGCGGCAAGTAAAATGTTTAAAACAATCTTGTTGGTATTTTGTTTATTGACTTCGCGGCAAGTAAAATGTTTAAAACAATCTTGTTGGTATTTTTTTTATTGATTTCGCGGCAAGTAAAATGTTTAAAACAATCTTGTTGGTATTTTGTTTATTGATTTCGCGGCAAGTAAAATGTTTAAAACAATCTTGTTGGTATTTTGTTTATTGATTTCGCGGCAAGTAAAATGTTTAAAACAATCTTGTTGGTATTTTTTTTATTGATTTCGCGGCAAGTAAAATGTTTAAAACAATCTTGTTGGTATTTTTTTATTGATTTCGCGGCAAGTAAAATGTTTAAAACAATCTTGTTGGTATTTTGTTTAATGATTTTGCGGCAAGTAAAATGTTTAAAACAATCTTGTTGGTATTTTGTTTATTGATTTCGCGGCAAGTAAAATGTTTAAAACAATTTTGTTGGTATTTTTTTTATTGATTTCGCGGCAAGTAAAATGTTTAAAACAATCTTGTTGGTATTTTTTTATTGATTTCGCGGCAAGTAAAATGTTTAAAACAATCTTGTTGGTATTTTGTTTATTGATTTTGCGGCAAGTAAAATGTTTAAAACAATCTTGTTGGTATTTTGTTTATTGATTTCGCGGCAAGTAAAATGTTTAAAACAATCTTGTTGGTATTTTTTTATTGATTTCGTGGCAAGTAAAATGTTTAAAACAATCTTGTTGGTATTTTGTTTATTGATTTCGCGGCAAGTAAAATGTTTAAAACAATCTTGTTGGTATGTTGTTTATTGATTTTGCAGCAAGTAAAATGTTTAAAACAATCTTGTTGGTATTTTTTTATTGATTTCGCGGCAAGTAAAATGTTTAAAACAATCTTGTTGGTATTTTGTTTATTGATTTTGCAGCAAGTAAAATGTTTAAAACAATCTTGTTGGTATTTTGTTTATTGATTTTGCAGCAAGTAAAATGTTTAAAACAATCTTGTTGGTATTTTTTTATTGATTTCGCGGCAAGTAAAATGTTTAAAACAATCTTGTTGGTATTTTGTTTAATGATTTTGCAGCAAGTAAAATGTTTAAAACAATCTTGTTGGTATTTTGTTTATTGATTTTGCAGCAAGTAAAATGTTTAAAACAATCTAAAATGTTTAAAACAATCTTGTTGGTATTTTTTTTATTGATTTTGCGGCAAGTAAAATGTTTAAAACAATCTTGTTGGTATTTTTTTTATTGATTTTGCGGCAAGTAAAATGTTTAAAACAATTTTGTTGGTATTTTTTTTATTGATTTTGCGGCAAGTAAAATGTTTAAAACAATCTTGTTGGTATTTTTTTATTGATTTTGCGGCAAGTAAAATGTTTAAAACAATCTTGTTGGTATTTTGTTTATTGATTTTGCGGCAAGTAAAATGTTTAAAACAATCTTGTTGGTATTTTTTTTATTGATTTCGCGGCAAGTAAAATGTTTAAAACAATCTTGTTGGTATTTTGTTTATTGATTTCGCGGCAAGTAAAATGTTTAAAACAATCTTGTGGGTATTTTTTTTATTGATTTCGCGGCAAGTAAAATGTTTAAAACAATCTTGTTGGTATTTTTTTTATTGATTTTGCGGCAAGTAAAATGTTTAAAACAATCTTGTTGGTATTTTTTTTATTGATTTCGCGGCAAGTAAAATGTTTAAAACAATCTTGTTGGTATTTTGTTTATTGATTTCGCGACAAGTAAAATGTTTAAAACAATCTTGTTGGTATTTTGTTTATTGATTTCGCGGCAAGTAAAATGTTTAAAACAATCTTGTTGGTATTTTGTTTATTGATTTTGCGGCAAGTAAAATGTTTAAAACAATCTTGTTGGTATTTTGTTTATTGATTTCGCGGCAAGTAAAATGTTTAAAACAATCTTGTTGGTATTTTGTTTATTGATTTCGCGGCAAGTAAAATGTTTAAAACAATCTTGTTGGTATTTTTTTATTGATTTCGCGGCAAGCAAAATGTTTAAAACAATCTTGTTGGTATTTTGTTTATTGATTTCGCGGCAAGTAAAATGTTTAAAACAATCTTGTTGGTATTTTGTTTATTGATTTCGCGGCAAGTAAAATGTTTAAAACAATCTTGTTGGTATTTTTTTTATTGATTTCGCGGCAAGTAAAATGTTTAAAACAATCTTGTTGGTATTTTGTTTATTGATTTTGCGGCAAGTAAAATGTTTAAAACAATCTTGTTGGTATTTTTTTTATTGATTTCGCGGCAAGTAAAATGTTTAAAACAATCTTGTTGGTATTTTGTTTATTGATTTTGCGGCAAGTAAAATGTTTAAAACAATCTTGTTGGTATTTTTTTTATTGATTTCGCGGCAAGTAAAATGTTTAAAACAATCTTGTTGGTATTTTGTTTATTGATTTCGCGGCAAGTAAAATGTTTAAAACAATCTTGTGGGTATTTTTTTTATTGATTTCGCGGCAAGTAAAATGTTTAAAACAATCTTGTTGGTATTTTTTTTATTGATTTTGCGGCAAGTAAAATGTTTAAAACAATCTTGTTGGTATTTTTTTTATTGATTTCGCGGCAAGTAAAATGTTTAAAACAATCTTGTTGGTATTTTTTTAATTGATTTCGCGGCAAGTAAAATGTTTAAAACAATCTTGTTGGTATTTTGTTTATTGATTTCGCGACAAGTAAAATGTTTAAAACAATCTTGTTGGTATTTTGTTTATTGATTTCGCGGCAAGTAAAATGTTTAAAACAATCTTGTTGGTATTTTGTTTATTGATTTTGCGGCAAGTAAAATGTTTAAAACAATCTTGTTGGTATTTTGTTTATTGATTTCGCGGCAAGTAAAATGTTTAAAACAATTTTGTTGGTATTTTTTTTATTGATTTCGCGGCAAGTAAAATGTTTAAAACAATCTTGTTGGTATTTTTTTATTGATTTCGCGGCAAGTAAAATGTTTAAAACAATCTTGTTGGTATTTTTTTATTGATTTCGCGGCAAGTAAAATGTTTAAAACAATCTTGTTGGTATTTTTTTTATTGATTTCGCGGCAAGTAAAATGTTTAAAACAATCTTGTTGGTATTTTTTTTATTGATTTCGCGGCAAGTAAAATGTTTAAAACAATCTTGTTGGTATTTTTTTTATTGATTTCGCGGCAAGTAAAATGTTTAAAACAATCTTGTTGGTATTTTGTTTATTGATTTCGCGGCAAGTAAAATGTTTAAAACAATCTTGTTGGTATTTTTTTTATTGATTTCGCGGCAAGTAAAATGTTTAAAACAATCTTGTTGGTATTTTTTTATTGATTTTGCGGCAAGTAAAATGTTTAAAACAATCTTGTTGGTATTTTTTTTATTGATTTCGCGGCAAGTAAAATGTTTAAAACAATCTTGTTGGTATTTTTTTTATTGTTTTCGCGGCAAGTAAAATGTTTAAAACAATCTTGTTGGTATTTTGTTTATTGATTTCGCGGCAAGTAAAATGTTTAAAACAATCTTGTTGGTATTTTTTTATTGATTTCGCGGCAAGTAAAATGTTTAAAACAATCTTGTTGGTATTTTTTTTATTGATTTCGCGGCAAGTAAAATGTTTAAAACAATCTTGTTGGTATTTTTTTATTGATTTCGCGGCAAGTAAAATGTTTAAAACAATCTTGTTGGTATTTTGTTTATTGATTTTGCGGCAAGTAAAATGTTTAAAACAATCTTGTTGGTATTTTGTTTATTGATTTCGCGGCAAGTAAAATGTTTAAAACAATCTTGTTGGTATTTTGTTTATTGATTTCGCGGCAAGTAAAATGTTTAAAACAATCTTGTTGGTATTTTGTTTATTGATTTCGCGGCAAGTAAAATGTTTAAAACAATCTTGTTGGTATTTTTTTATTGATTTCGCGGCAAGTAAAATGTTTAAAACAATCTTGTTGGTATTTTGTTTATTGATTTCGCGGCAAGTAAAATGTTTAAAACAATCTTGTTGGTATTTTTGTTATTGATTTCGCGGCAAGTAAAATGTTTAAAACAATCTTGTTGGTATTTTTTTATTGATTTCGCGGCAAGTAAAATGTTTAAAACAATCTTGTTGGTATTTTTTTTATTGATTTTGCGGCAAGTAAAATGTTTAAAACAATCTTGTTGGTATTTTGTTTATTGATTTTGCGGCAAGTAAAATGTTTAAAACAATCTTGTTGGTATTTTTTTTATTGATTTCGCGGCAAGTAAAATGTTTAAAACAATCTTGTTGGTATTTTGTTTATTGATTTCGCGGCAAGTAAAATGTTTAAAACAATCTTGTTGGTATTTTTTTTATTGATTTCGCGGCAAGTAAAATGTTTAAAACAATCTTGTTGGTATTTTTTTATTGATTTTGCGGCAAGTAAAATGTTTAAAACAATCTTGTTGGTATTTTTTTTATTGATTTCGCGGCAAGTAAAATGTTTAAAACAATCTTGTTGGTATTTTGTTTATTGATTTCGCGGCAAGTAAAATGTTTAAAACAATCTTGTTGGTACTTTGTTTATTGATTTCGCGGCAAGTAAAATGTTTAAAACAATCTTGTTGGTATTTTTTTTATTGATTTTGCGGCAAGTAAAATGTTTAAAACAATCTTGTTGGTATTTTTTTTATTGAGTTCGCGGCAAGTAAAATGTTTAAAACAATCTTGTTGGTATTTTTTTAATTGATTTCGCGGCAAGTAAAATGTTTAAAACAATCTTGTTGGTATTTTGTTTATTGATTTCGCGACAAGTAAAATGTTTAAAACAATCTTGTTGGTATTTTGTTTATTGATTTCGCGGCAAGTAAAATGTTTAAAACAATCTTGTTGGTATTTTTTTATTGATTTTGCGGCAAGTAAAATGTTTAAAACAATCTTGTTGGTATTTTTTTTATTGATTTCGCGGCAAGTAAAATGTTTAAAACAATCTTGTTGGTATTTTTTTTATTGATTTCGCGGCAAGTAAAATGTTTAAAACAATCTTGTTGGTATTTTTTTTATTGATTTCGCGGCAAGTAAAATGTTTAAAACAATCTTGTTGGTATTTTTTTTATTGATTTCGCGGCAAGTAAAATGTTTAAAACAATCTTGTTGGTACATTTTTTATTGATTTCGCGGCAAGTAAAATGTTTAAAACAATCTTGTTGGTATTTTGTTTATTGATTTCGCGGCAAGTAAAATGTTTAAAACAATCTTGTTGGTATTTTTTTTATTGATTTCGCGGCAAGTAAAATGTTTAAAACAATCTTGTTGGTATTTTGTTTATTGATTTCGCGGCAAGTAAAATGTTTAAAACAATCTTGTTGGTATTTTGTTTATTGATTTCGCGGCAAGTAAAATGTTTAAAACAATCTTGTTGGAATTTTGTTTATTGATTTCGCGGCAAGTAAAATGTTTAAAACAATCTTGTTGGTATTTTTTTTATTGATTTCGCGGCAAGTAAAATGTTTAAAATAATCTTGTTGGTATTTTTTTTATTGATTTTGCGGCAAGTAAAATGTTTAAAATAATCTTGTTGGTATTTTTTTTATTGATTTCGCGGCAAGTAAAATGTTTAAAACAATCTTGTTGGTATTTTGTTTATTGATTTTGCAGCAAGTAAAATGTTTAAAACAATCTTGTTTTATTTTTTTTATTGATTTTGCGGCAAGTAAAATGTTTAAAACAATCTTGTTGGTATTTTTTTTATTGATTTTGCGGCAAGTAAAATGTTTAAAACAATCTTGTTGGTATTTTTTTATTGATTTCGCGGCAAGTAAAATGTTTAAAGCAATCTTGTTGGTATTTTTTTTATTGATTTTGCGGCAAGTAAAATGTTTAAAACAATCTTGTTGGTATTTTTTTATTGATTTTGCGGCAAGTAAAATGTTTAAAACAATCTTGTTGGTATTTTGTTTATTGATTTCGCGGCAAGTAAAATGTTTAAAACAATCTTGTTGGTATTTTTTTTATTGATTTTGCGGCAAGTAAAATGTTTAAAATAATCTTGTTGGTATTTTTTTTATTGATTTTGCGGCAAGTAAAATGTTTAAAATAATCTTGTTGGTATTTTTTTTATTGATTTCGCGGCAAGTAAAATGTTTAAAACAATCTTGTTGGTATTTTGTTTATTGATTTCGCGGCAAGTAAAATGTTTAAAACAATCTTGTTGGTATTTTGTTTAATGATTTCGCGGCAAGTAAAATGTTTAAAACAATCTTGTTGGTATTTTTTTATTGATTTTGCGGCAAGTAAAATGTTTAAAACAATCTTGTTGGTATTTTTTTATTTATTTTGCGGCAAGTAAAATGTTTAAAACAATCTTGTTGGTATTTTGTTTATTGATTTCGCGGCAAGTAAAATGTTTAAAACAATCTTGTTGGTATTTTGTTTATTGATTTTGCGGCAAGTAAAATGTTTAAAACAATCTTGTTGGTATTTTGTTTATTGATTTCGCGGCAAGTAAAATGTTTAAAACAATCTTGTTGGTATTTTGTTTAATGATTTCGCGGCAAGTAAAATGTTTAAAACAATCTTGTTGGTATTTTTTTATTGATTTTGCGGCAAGTAAAATGTTTAAAACAATCTTGTTGGTATTTTTTTTATTGATTTTGCGGCAAGTAAAATGTTTAAAACAATCTTGTTGGTATTTTTTTATTTATTTTGCGGCAAGTAAAATGTTTAAAACAATCTTGTTGGTATTTTTTTATTTATTTTGCGGCAAGTAAAATGTTTAAAACAATCTTGTTGGTATTTTTTTATTGATTTCGCGGCAAGTAAAATGTTTAAAACAATCTTGTTGGTTTTTTTTTTATTGATTTTGCGGCAAGTAAAATGTTTAAAACAATCTTGTTGGAATTTTTTTAATTGATTTTGCGGCAAGTAAAATGTTTAAAACAATCTTGTTGGTATTTTTTTATTGATTTTGCGGCAAGTAAAATGTTTAAAACAATCTTGTTGGTATTTTTTTTATTGATTTTGCGGCAAGTAAAATGTTTAAAACAATCTTGTTGGTATTTTTTTTATTGATTTTGCGGCAAGTAAAATGTTTAAAACAATTTTGTTGGTATTTTTTTTATTGATTTTGCGGCAAGTAAAATGTTTAAAACAATCTTGTTGGTATTTTTTTATTGATTTTGCGGCAAGTAAAATGTTTAAAACAATCTTGTTGATATTTTTTTATTGATTTCGCGGCAAGTAAAATGTTTAAAACAATCTTGTTGGTATTTTGTTTATTGATTTCGCGGCAAGTAAAATGTTTAAAACAATCTTGTTGGTATTTTTTTATTTATTTTGCGGCAAGTAAAATGTTTAAAACAATCTTGTTGGTATTTTGTTTATTGATTTTGCGGCAAGTAAAATGTTTAAAACAATCTTGTTGGTATTTTTTTATTGATTTCGCGGCAAGTAAAATGTTTAAAACAATCTTGTTGGTATTTTTTTATTGATTTCGCGGCAAGTAAAATGTTTAAAACAATCTTGTTGGTATTTTGTTTATTGATTTAGCGGCAAGTAAAATGTTTAAAACAATCTTGTTGGTATTTTGTTTATTGATTTCGCGGCAAGTAAAATGTTTAAAACAATCTTGTTGGTATTTTGTTTATTGATTTTGCGGCAAGTAAAATGTTTAAAACAATCTTGTTGGTATTTTTTTTATTGATTTTGCGGCAAGTAAAATGTTTAAAACAATCTTGTTGGTATTTTGTTTAATGATTTTGCGGCAAGTAAAATGTTTAAAACAATCTTGTTGGTATTTTTTTTATTGATTTCGCGGCAAGTAAAATGTTTAAAACAATCTTGTTGGTATTTTTTTTATTGATTTCGCGGCAAGTAAAATGTTTAAAACAATCTTGTTGGTATTTTTTTTATTGATTTCGCGGCAAGTAAAATGTTTAAAACAATCTTGTTGGTATTTTGTTTATTGATTTCGCGGCAAGTAAAATGTTTAAAACAATCTTGTTGGTATTTTGTTTATTGATTTCGCGGCAAGTAAAATGTTTAAAACAATCTTGTTGGTATTTTTTTTATTGATTTCGCGGCAAGTAAAATGTTTAAAACAATCTTGTTGGTATTTTTTTATTGATTTCGCGGCAAGTAAAATGTTTAAAACAATCTTGTTGGTATTTTGTTTATTGATTTCGCGGCAAGTAAAATGTTTAAAACAATCTTGTTGGTATTTTTTTATTGATTTTGCGGCAAGTAAAATGTTTAAAACAATCTTGTTGGTATTTTTTTTATTGATTGCGCGGCAAGTAAAATGTTTAAAACAATCTTGTTGGTATTTTTTTATTGATTTCGCGGCAAGTAAAATGTTTAAAACAATCTTGTTGGTATTTTTTTTATTGATTTCGCGGCAAGTAAAATGTTTAAAACAATCTTGTTGGTATTTTTTTTATTGATTTCGCGGCAAGTAAAATGTTTAAAACAATCTTGTTGGTATTTTTTTATTGATTTTGCGGCAAGTAAAATGTTTAAAACAATCTTGTTGGTATTTTTTTTATTGATTTCGCGGCAAGTAAAATGTTTAAAACAATCTTGTTGGTATTTTTTTTATTGATTTCGCGGCAAGTAAAATGTTTAAAACAATCTTGTTGGTATTTTATTTATTGATTTCGCGGCAAGTAAAATGTTTAAAACAATCTTGTTGGTATTTTTTTTATTGATTTCGCGGCAAGTAAAATGTTTAAAACAATCTTGTTGGTATTTTTTTTATTGATTTCGCGGCAAGTAAAATGTTTAAAACAATCTTGTTGGTATTTTGTTTATTGATTTCGCGGCAAGTAAAATGTTTAAAACAATCTTGTTGGTATTTTTTTTATTGATTTCGCGGCAAGTAAAATGTTTAAAACAATCTTGTTGGTATTTTGTTTATTGATTTCGCGGCAAGTAAAATGTTTAAAACAATCTTGTTGGTATTTTGTTTATTGATTTCGCGGCAAGTAAAATGTTTAAAACAATCTTGTTGGAATTTTGTTTATTGATTTCGCGGCAAGTAAAATGTTTAAAACAATCTTGTTGGTATTTTTTTTATTGATTTCGCGGCAAGTAAAATGTTTAAAATAATCTTGTTGGTATTTTTTTTATTGATTTTGCGGCAAGTAAAATGTTTAAAATAATCTTGTTGGTATTTTTTTTATTGATTTCGCGGCAAGTAAAATGTTTAAAACAATCTTGTTGGTATTTTGTTTATTGATTTCGCGGCAAGTAAAATGTTTAAAACAATCTTGTTGGTATTTTGTTTATTGATTTCGCGGCAAGTAAAATGTTTAAAACAATCTTGTTGGTATTTTGTTTATTGATTTCGCGGCAAGTAAAATGTTTAAAACAATCTTGTTGGTATTTTGTTTATTGATTTCGCGGCAAGTAAAATGTTTAAAACAATCTTGTTGGTATTTTGTTTATTGATTTCGCGGCAAGTAAAATGTTTAAAATAATCTTGTTGGTATTTTGTTTATTGATTTCGCGGCAAGTAAAATGTTTAAAACAATCTTGTTGGTATTTTGTTTATTGATTTCGCGGCAAGTAAAATGTTTAAAACAATCTTGTTAATATTTTTTTTATTGATTTTGCGGCAAGTAAAATGTTTAAAATAATCTTGTTGGTATTTTTTTTATTGATTTTGCGGCAAGTAAAATGTTTAAAATAATCTTGTTGGTATTTTTTTTATTGATTTCGCCGCAAGTAAAATGTTTAAAACAATCTTGTTGGTATTTTGTTTATTGATTTCGCGGCAAGTAAAATGTTTAAAACAATCTTGTTGGTATTTTGTTTATTGATTTCGCGGCAAGTAAAATGTTTAAAACAATCTTGTTGGTATTTTGTTTATTGATTTTGCGGCAAGTAAAATGTTTAAAACAATCTTGTTGGTATTTTGTTTATTGATTTCGGGGCAAGTAAAATGTTTAAAACAATCTTGTTGGTATTTTGTTTAATGATTTCGCGGCAAGTAAAATGTTTAAAACAATCTTGTTGGTATTTTTTTTATTGATTTTGCGGCAAGTAAAATGTTTAAAACAATCTTGTTGGTATTTTTTTATTTATTTTGCGGCAAGTAAAATGTTTAAAACAATCTTGTTGGTATTTTGTTTATTGATTTCGCGGCAAGTAAAATGTTTAAAACAATCTTGTTGGTATTTTGTTTATTGATTTTGCGGCAAGTAAAATGTTTAAAACAATCTTGTTGGTATTTTGTTTATTGATTTCGCGGCAAGTAAAATGTTTAAAATAATCTTGTTGGTATTTTGTTTATTGATTTCGCGGCAAGTAAAATGTTTAAAACAATCTTGTTGGTATTTTGTTTATTGATTTCGCGGCAAGTAAAATGTTTAAAACAATCTTGTTGGTATTTTTTTATTGATTTTGCGGCAAGTAAAATGTTTAAAATAATCTTGTTGGTATTTTTTTTATTGATTTTGCGGCAAGTAAAATGTTTAAAATAATCTTGTTGGTATTTTTTTTATTGATTTCGCCGCAAGTAAAATGTTTAAAACAATCTTGTTGGTATTTTGTTTATTGATTTCGCGGCAAGTAAAATGTTTAAAACAATCTTGTTGGTATTTTGTTTATTGATTTCGCGGCAAGTAAAATGTTTAAAACAATCTTGTTGGTATTTTGTTTATTGATTTCGCGGCAAGTAAAATGTTTAAAACAATCTTGTTGGTATTTTGTTTATTGATTTCGCGGCAAGTAAAATGTTTAAAACAATCTTGTTGGTATTTTGTTTAATGATTTCGCGGCAAGTAAAATGTTTAAAACAATCTTGTTGGTATTTTTTTTATTGATTTCGCGGCAAGTAAAATGTTTAAAACAATCTTGTTGGTATTTTGTTTATTGATTTCGCGGCAAGTAAAATGTTTAAAACAATCTTGTTGGTATTTTGTTTATTGATTTCGCGGCAAGTAAAATGTTTAAAACAATCTTGTTGGTATTTTTTTTATTGATTTCGCGGCAAGTAAAATGTTTAAAACAATCTTGTTGGTATTTTTTTATTGATTTCGCGGCAAGTAAAATGTTTAAAACAATCTTGTTGGTATTTTGTTTATTGATTTCGCGGCAAGTAAAATGTTTAAAACAATCTTGTTGGTATTTTTTTATTGATTTTGCGGCAAGTAAAATGTTTAAAACAATCTTGTTGGTATTTTTTTTATTGATTGCGCGGCAAGTAAAATGTTTAAAACAATCTTGTTGGTATTTTTTTATTGATTTCGCGGCAAGTAAAATGTTTAAAACAATCTTGTTGGTATTTTTTTTATTGATTTCGCGGCAAGTAAAATGTTTAAAACAATCTTGTTGGTATTTTTTTTATTGATTTCGCGGCAAGTAAAATGTTTAAAACAATCTTGTTGGTATTTTTTTATTGATTTTGCGGCAAGTAAAATGTTTAAAACAATCTTGTTGGTATTTTTTTTATTGATTTCGCGGCAAGTAAAATGTTTAAAACAATCTTGTTGGTATTTTTTTTATTGATTTCGCGGCAAGTAAAATGTTTAAAACAATCTTGTTGGTATTTTATTTATTGATTTCGCGGCAAGTAAAATGTTTAAAACAATCTTGTTGGTATTTTTTTTATTGATTTCGCGGCAAGTAAAATGTTTAAAACAATCTTGTTGGTATTTTTTTTATTGATTTCGCGGCAAGTAAAATGTTTAAAACAATCTTGTTGGTATTTTGTTTATTGATTTCGCGGCAAGTAAAATGTTTAAAACAATCTTGTTGGTATTTTTTTTATTGATTTCGCGGCAAGTAAAATGTTTAAAACAATCTTGTTGGTATTTTGTTTATTGATTTCGCGGCAAGTAAAATGTTTAAAACAATCTTGTTGGTATTTTGTTTATTGATTTCGCGGCAAGTAAAATGTTTAAAACAATCTTGTTGGAATTTTGTTTATTGATTTCGCGGCAAGTAAAATGTTTAAAACAATCTTGTTGGTATTTTTTTTATTGATTTCGCGGCAAGTAAAATGTTTAAAATAATCTTGTTGGTATTTTTTTTATTGATTTTGCGGCAAGTAAAATGTTTAAAATAATCTTGTTGGTATTTTTTTTATTGATTTCGCGGCAAGTAAAATGTTTAAAACAATCTTGTTGGTATTTTGTTTATTGATTTCGCGGCAAGTACAATGTTTAAAACAATCTTGTTGGTATTTTGTTTATTGATTTCGCGGCAAGTAAAATGTTTAAAACAATCTTGTTGGTATTTTGTTTATTGATTTCGCGGCAAGTAAAATGTTTAAAACAATCTTGTTGGTATTTTGTTTATTGATTTCGCGGCAAGTAAAATGTTTAAAACAATCTTGTTGGTATTTTGTTTATTGATTTCGCGGCAAGTAAAATGTTTAAAATAATCTTGTTGGTATTTTGTTTATTGATTTCGCGGCAAGTAAAATGTTTAAAACAATCTTGTTGGTATTTTGTTTATTGATTTCGCGGCAAGTAAAATGTTTAAAACAATCTTGTTGGTATTTTTTTTATTGATTTTGCGGCAAGTAAAATGTTTAAAATAATCTAGTTGGTATTTTTTTTATTGATTTTGCGGCAAGTAAAATGTTTAAAATAATCTTGTTGGTATTTTTTTTATTGATTTCGCCGCAAGTAAAATGTTTAAAACAATCTTGTTGGTATTTTGTTTATTGATTTCGCGGCAAGTAAAATGTTTAAAACAATCTTGTTGGTATTTTGTTTATTGATTTCGCGGCAAGTAAAATGTTTAAAACAATCTTGTTGGTATTTTTTTTATTGATTTTGCGGCAAGTAAAATGTTTAAAACAATTTTGTTGGTATTTTTTTTATTGATTTTGCGGCAAGTAAAATGTTTAAAACAATCTTGTTGGTATTTTTTTATTGATTTTGCGGCAAGTAAAATGTTTAAAACAATATTGTTGATATTTTTTTATTTATTTTGCGGCAAGTAAAATGTTTAAAACAATCTTGTTGGTATTTTGTTTATTGATTTCGCGGCAAGTAAAATGTTTAAAACAATCTTGTTGGTATTTTTTTATTTATTTTGCGGCAAGTAAAATGTTTAAAACAATCTTGTTGGTATTTTGTTTATTGATTTTGCGGCAAGTAAAATGTTTAAAACAATCTTGTTGGTATTTTTTTATTGATTTCGCGGCAAGTAAAATGTTTAAAACAATCTTGTTGGTATTTTTTTATTGATTTCGCGGCAAGTAAAATGTTTAAAACAATCTTGTTGGTATTTTGTTTATTGATTTCGCGGCAAGTAAAATGTTTAAAACAATCTTGTTGGTATTTTGTTTATTGATTTCGCGGCAAGTAAAATGTTTAAAACAATCTTGTTGGTATTTTGTTTATTGATTTTGCGGCAAGTAAAATGTTTAAAACAATCTTGTTGGTATTTTTTTTATTGATTTTGCGGCAAGTAAAATGTTTAAAACAATCTTGTTGGTATTTTGTTTAATGATTTTGCGGCAAGTAAAATGTTTAAAACAATCTTGTTGGTATTTTTTTTATTGATTTCGCGGCAAGTAAAATGTTTAAAACAATCTTGTTGGTATTTTGTTTATTGATTTCGCGGCAAGTAAAATGTTTAAAACAATCTTGTTGGTATTTTTTTTATTGATTTCGCGGCAAGTAAAATGTTTAAAACAATCTTGTTGGTATTTTGTTTATTGATTTCGCGGCAAGTAAAATGTTTAAAACAATCTTGTTGGTATTTTGTTTATTGATTTCGCGGCAAGTAAAATGTTTAAAACAATCTTGTTGGTATTTTTTTTATTGATTTCGCGGCAAGTAAAATGTTTAAAACAATCTTGTTGGTATTTTTTTATTGATTTCGCGGCAAGTAAAATGTTTAAAACAATCTTGTTGGTATTTTGTTTATTGATTTCGCGGCAAGTAAAATGTTTAAAACAATCTTGTTGGTATTTTTTTATTGATTTTGCGGCAAGTAAAATGTTTAAAACAATCTTGTTGGTATTTTTTTTATTGATTGCGCGGCAAGTAAAATGTTTAAAACAATCTTGTTGGTATTTTTTTATTGATTTCGCGGCAAGTAAAATGTTTAAAACAATCTTGTTGGTATTTTTTTTATTGATTTCGCGGCAAGTAAAATGTTTAAAACAATCTTGTTGGTATTTTTTTTATTGATTTCGCGGCAAGTAAAATGTTTAAAACAATCTTGTTGGTATTTTTTTATTTATTTTGCGGCAAGTAAAATGTTTAAAACAATCTTGTTGGTATTTTTTTTATTGATTTCGCGGCAAGTAAAATGTTTAAAACAATCTTGTTGGTATTTTTTTTATTGATTTCGCGGCAAGTAAAATGTTTAAAACAATCTTGTTGGTATTTTTTTTATTGATTTCGCGGCAAGTAAAATGTTTAAAACAATCTTGTTGGTATTTTTTTTATTGATTTCGCGGCAAGTAAAATGTTTAAAACAATCTTGTTGGTATTTTTTTTATTGATTTCGCGGCAAGTAAAATGTTTAAAACAATCTTGTTGGTATTTTGTTTATTGATTTCGCGGCAAGTAAAATGTTTAAAACAATCTTGTTGGTATTTTTTTTATTGATTTCGCGGCAAGTAAAATGTTTAAAACAATCTTGTTGGTATTTTGTTTATTGATTTCGCGGCAAGTAAAATGTTTAAAACAATCTTGTTGGTATTTTGTTTATTGATTTCGCGGCAAGTAAAATGTTTAAAACAATCTTGTTGGAATTTTGTTTATTGACTTCGCGGCAAGTAAAATGTTTAAAACAATCTTGTTGGTATTTTTTTTATTGATTTCGCGGCAAGTAAAATGTTTAAAATAATCTTGTTGGTATTTTTTTTATTGATTTTGCGGCAAGTAAAATGTTTAAAATAATCTTGTTGGTATTTTTTTTATTGATTTCGCGGCAAGTAAAATGTTTAAAACAACCTTGTTGGTATTTTGTTTATTGATTTCGCGGCAAGTAAAATGTTTAAAACAATCTTGTTGGTATTTTGTTTATTGATTTCGCGGCAAGTAAAATGTTTAAAACAATCTTGTTGGTATTTTGTTTATTGATTTCGCGGCAAGTAAAATGTTTAAAACAATCTTGTTGGTATTTTGTTTATTGATTTCGCGGCAAGTAAAATGTTTAAAACAATCTTGTTGGTATTTTGTTTATTGATTTCGCGGCAAGTAAAATGTTTAAAATAATCTTGTTGGTATTTTGTTTATTGATTTCGCGGCAAGTAAAATGTTTAAAACAATCTTGTTGGTATTTTGTTTATTGATTTCGCGGCAAGTAAAATGTTTAAAACAATCTTGTTGGTATTTTTTTTATTGATTTTGCGGCAAGTAAAATGTTTAAAATAATCTTGTTGGTATTTTTTTTATTGATTTTGCGGCAAGTAAAATGTTTAAAATAATCTTGTTGGTATTTTTTTTATTGATTTCGCCGCAAGTAAAATGTTTAAAACAATCTTGTTGGTATTTTGTTTATTGATTTCGCGGCAAGTAAAATGTTTAAAACAATCTTGTTGGTATTTTGTTTATTGATTTCGCGGCAAGTAAAATGTTTAAAACAATCTTGTTGGTATTTTGTTTATTGATTTTGCGGCAAGTAAAATGTTTAAAACAATCTTGTTGGTATTTTGTTTATTGATTTCGCGGCAAGTAAAATGTTTAAAACAATCTTGTTGGTATTTTGTTTAATGATTTCGCGGCAAGTAAAATGTTTAAAACAATCTTGTTGGTATTTTTTTTATTGATTTTGCGGCAAGTAAAATGTTTAAAACAATCTTGTTGGTATTTTTTTATTTATTTTGCGGCAAGTAAAATGTTTAAAACAATCTTGTTGGTATTTTGTTTATTGATTTCGCGGCAAGTAAAATGTTTAAAACAATCTTGTTGGTATTTTGTTTATTGATTTTGCGGCAAGTAAAATGTTTAAAACAATCTTGTTGGTATTTTGTTTATTGATTTCGCGGCAAGTAAAATGTTTAAAATAATCTTGTTGGTATTTTGTTTATTGATTTCGCGGCAAGTAAAATGTTTAAAACAATCTTGTTGGTATTTTGTTTATTGATTTCGCGGCAAGTAAAATGTTTAAAACAATCTTGTTGGTATTTTTTTTATTGATTTTGCGGCAAGTAAAATGTTTAAAATAATCTTGTTGGTATTTTTTTTATTGATTTTGCGGCAAGTAAAATGTTTAAAATAATCTTGTTGGTATTTTTTTTATTGATTTCGCCGCAAGTAAAATGTTTAAAACAATCTTGTTGGTATTTTGTTTATTGATTTCGCGGCAAGTAAAATGTTTAAAACAATCTTGTTGGTATTTTGTTTATTGATTTCGCGGCAAGTAAAATGTTTAAAACAATCTTGTTGGTATTTTGTTTATTGATTTCGCGGCAAGTAAAATGTTTAAAACAATCTTGTTGGTATTTTGTTTATTGATTTCGCGGCAAGTAAAATGTTTAAAACAATCTTGTTGGTATTTTGTTTAATGATTTCGCGGCAAGTAAAATGTTTAAAACAATCTTGTTGGTATTTTTTTTATTGATTTCGCGGCAAGTAAAATGTTTAAAACAATCTTGTTGGTATTTTGTTTATTGATTTCGCGGCAAGTAAAATGTTTAAAACAATCTTGTTGGTATTTTGTTTATTGATTTCGCGGCAAGTAAAATGTTTAAAACAATCTTGTTGGTATTTTTTTTATTGATTTCGCGGCAAGTAAAATGTTTAAAACAATCTTGTTGGTATTTTTTTATTGATTTCGCGGCAAGTAAAATGTTTAAAACAATCTTGTTGGTATTTTGTTTATTGATTTCGCGGCAAGTAAAATGTTTAAAACAATCTTGTTGGTATTTTTTTATTGATTTTGCGGCAAGTAAAATGTTTAAAACAATCTTGTTGGTATTTTTTTTATTGATTTCGCGGCAAGTAAAATGTTTAAAACAATCTTGTTGGTATTTTTTATTGATTTCGCGGCAAGTAAAATGTTTAAAACAATCTTGTTGGTATTTTTTTTATTGATTTCGCGGCAAGTAAAATGTTTAAAACAATCTTGTTGGTATTTTTTTTATTGATTTCGCGGCAAGTAAAATGTTTAAAACAATCTTGTTGGTATTTTTTTATTGATTTTGCGGCAAGTAAAATGTTTAAAACAATCTTGTTGGTATTTTTTTTATTGATTTCGCGGCAAGTAAAATGTTTAAAACAATCTTGTTGGTATTTTTTTTATTGATTTCGCGGCAAGTAAAATGTTTAAAACAATCTTGTTGGTATTTTTTTTATTGATTTCGCGGCAAGTAAAATGTTTAAAACAATCTTGTTGGTATTTTTTTTATTGATTTCGCGGCAAGTAAAATGTTTAAAACAATCTTGTTGGTATTTTGTTTATTGATTTCGCGGCAAGTAAAATGTTTAAAACAATCTTGTTGGTATTTTGTTTATTGATTTCGCGGCAAGTAAAATGTTTAAAATAATCTTGTTGGTATTTTGTTTATTGATTTCGCGGCAAGTAAAATGTTTAAAACAATCTTGTTGGTATTTTGTTTATTGATTTCGCGGCAAGTAAAATGTTTAAAACAATCTTGTTGGTATTTTTTTTATTGATTTTGCGGCAAGTAAAATGTTTAAAATAATCTTGTTGGTATTTTTTTTATTGATTTTGCGGCAAGTAAAATGTTTAAAATAATCTTGTTGGTATTTTTTTTATTGATTTCGCCGCAAGTAAAATGTTTAAAACAATCTTGTTGGTATTTTGTTTATTGATTTCGCGGCAAGTAAAATGTTTAAAACAATCTTGTTGGTATTTTGTTTATTGATTTCGCGGCAAGTAAAATGTTTAAAACAATCTTGTTGGTATTTTGTTTATTGATTTTGCGGCAAGTAAAATGTTCGAAACAATCTTGTTGGTATTTTTTTATTGATTTTGCGGCAAGTAAAATGTTTAAAACAATCTTGTTGGTATTTTTTTATTTATTTTGCGGCAAGTAAAATGTTTAAAACAATCTTGTTGGTATTTTTTTATTGATTTCGCGGCAAGTAAAATGTTTAAAACAATCTTGTTGGTATTTTTTTTATTGATTTTGCGGCAAGTAAAATGTTTAAAACAATCTAAAATGTTTAAAACAATCTTGTTGGTATTTTTTTTATTGATTTTGCGGCAAGTAAAATGTTTAAAACAATCTTGTTGGTATTTTTTTTATTGATTTTGCGGCAAGTAAAATGTTTAAAACAATTTTGTTGGTATTTTTTTTATTGATTTTGCGGCAAGTAAAATGTTTAAAACAATCTTGTTGGTATTTTTTTATTGATTTTGCGGCAAGTAAAATGTTTAAAACAATCTTGTTGATATTTTTTTATTTATTTTGCGGCAAGTAAAATGTTTAAAACAATCTTGTTGGTATTTTGTTTATTGATTTCGCGGCAAGTAAAATGTTTAAAACAATCTTGTTGGTATTTTTTTATTTATTTTGCGGCAAGTAAAATGTTTAAAACAATCTTGTTGGTATTTTGTTTATTGATTTTGCGGCAAGTAAAATGTTTATAACAATCTTGTTGGTATTTTTTTATTGATTTCGCGGCAAGTAAAATGTTTAAAACAATCTTGTTGGTATTTTTTTATTGATTTCGCGGCAAGTAAAATGTTTAAAACAATCTTGTTGGTATTTTGATTATTGATTTCGCGGCAAGTAAAATGTTTAAAACAAACTTGTTGGTATTTTGTTTATTGATTTCGCGGCAAGTAAAATGTTTAAAACAATCTTGTTGGTATTTTGTTTATTGATTTTGCGGCAAGTAAAATGTTTAAAACAATCTTGTTGGTATTTTTTTATTGATTTCGCGGCAAGTAAAATGTTTAAAACAATCTTGTTGGTATTTTTTTATTGATTTCGCGGCAAGTAAAATGTTTAAAACAATCTTGTTGGTATTTTGTTTATTGATTTCGCGGCAAGTAAAATGTTTAAAACAATCTTGTTGGTATTTTGTTTATTGATTTCGCGGCAAGTAAAATGTTTAAAACAATCTTGTTGGTATTTTGTTTATTGATTTCGCGGCAAGTAAAATGTTTAAAACAATCTTGTTGGTATTTTGTTTATTGATTTCGCGGCAAGTAAAATGTTTAAAACAATCTTGTTGGTATTTTTTTATTGATTTCGCGGCAAGTAAAATGTTTAAAACAATCTTGTTGGTATTTTTTTTATTGATTTCGCGGCAAGTAAAATGTTTAAAACAATCTTGTTGGTATTTTTTTTATTGATTTCGCGGCAAGTAAAATGTTTAAAACAATCTTGTTGGTATTTTTTTTATTGATTTCGCGGCAAGTAAAATGTTTAAAACAATCTTGTTGGTATTTTTTTTATTGATTTCGCGGCAAGTAAAATGTTTAAAACAATCTTGTTGGTATTTTGTTTATTGATTTCGCGGCAAGTAAAATGTTTAAAACAATCTTGTTGGTATTTTGTTTATTGATTTCGCGGCAAGTAAAATGTTTAAAATAATCTTGTTGGTATTTTGTTTATTGATTTCGCGGCAAGTAAAATGTTTAAAACAATCTTGTTGGTATTTTGTTTATTGATTTCGCGGCAAGTAAAATGTTTAAAACAATCTTGTTGGTATTTTTTTTATTGATTTTGCGGCAAGTAAAATGTTTAAAATAATCTTGTTGGTATTTTTTTTATTGATTTTGCGGCAAGTAAAATGTTTAAAATAATCTTGTTGGTATTTTTTTTATTGATTTCGCCGCAAGTAAAATGTTTAAAACAATCTTGTTGGTATTTTGTTTATTGAATTCGCGGCAAGTAAAATGTTTAAAACAATCTTGTTGGTATTTTGTTTATTGATTTCGCGGCAAGTAAAATGTTTAAAACAATCTTGTTGGTATTTTGTTTATTGATTTTGCGGCAAGTAAAATGTTTAAAACAATCTTGTTGGTATTTTGTTTATTGATTTTGCGGCAAGTAAAATGTTTAAAACAATCTTGTTGGTATTTTGTTTATTGATTTTGCGGCAAGTAAAATGTTTAAAACAATCTTGTTGGTATTTTTTTTATTGATTTTGCGGCAAGTAAAATGTTTAAAACAATCTTGTTGGTATTTTGTTTATTGATTTCGCGGCAAGTAAAATGTTTAAAACAATCTTGTTGGTATTTTGTTTATTGATTTCGCGGCAAGTAAAATGTTTAAAACAATCTTGTTGGTATTTTTTTATTGATTTCGCGGCAAGTAAAATGTTTAAAACAATCTTGTTGGTATTTTGTTTATTGATTTCGCGGCAAGTAAAATGTTTAAAACAATCTTGTTGGTATTTTGTTTAATGATTTCGCGGCAAGTAAAATGTTTAAAACAATCTTGTTGGTATTTTTTTATTGATTTTGCGGCAAGTAAAATGTTTAAAACAATCTTGTTGGTATTTTTTTTATTGATTTTGCGGCAAGTAAAATGTTTAAAACAATCTTGTTGGTATTTTTTTATTGATTTTGCGGCAAGTAAAATGTTTAAAACAATCTTGTTGGTATTTTTTTATTTATTTTGCGGCAAGTAAAATGTTTAAAACAATCTTGTTGGTATTTTTTTATTGATTTCGCGGCAAGTAAAATGTTTAAAACAATCTTGTTGGTATTTTTTTTATTGATTTTGCGGCAAGTAAAATGTTTAAAACAATCTTGTTGGTATTTTGTTTATTGATTTTGCGGCAAGTAAAATGTTTAAAACAATCTTGTTGGTATTTTGTTTATTGATTTCGCGGCAAGTAAAATGTTTAAAATAATCTTGTTGGTATTTTGTTTATTGATTTCGCGGCAAGTAAAATGTTTAAAACAATCTTGTTGGTATTTTGTTTATTGATTTCGCGGCAAGTAAAATGTTTAAAACAATCTTGTTGGTATTTTTTTTATTGATTTTGCGGCAAGTAAAATGTTTAAAATAATCTTGTTGGTATTTTTTTTATTGATTTTGCGGCAAGTAAAATGTTTAAAATAATCTTGTTGGTATTTTTTTTATTGATTTCGCCGCAAGTAAAATGTTTAAAACAATCTTGTTGGTATTTTGTTTATTGATTTCGCGGCAAGTAAAATGTTTAAAACAATCTTGTTGGTATTTTGTTTATTGATTTCGCGGCAAGTAAAATGTTTAAAACAATCTTGTTGGTATTTTGTTTATTGATTTCGCGGCAAGTAAAATGTTTAAAACAATCTTGTTGGTATTTTGTTTATTGATTTCGCGGCAAGTAAAATGTTTAAAACAATCTTGTTGGTATTTTGTTTAATGATTTCGCGGCAAGTAAAATGTTTAAAACAATCTTGTTGGTATTTTTTTTATTGATTTCGCGGCAAGTAAAATGTTTAAAACAATCTTGTTGGTATTTTGTTTATTGATTTCGCGGCAAGTAAAATGTTTAAAACAATCTTGTTGGTATTTTGTTTATTGATTTCGCGGCAAGTAAAATGTTTAAAACAATCTTGTTGGTATTTTTTTTATTGATTTCGCGGCAAGTAAAATGTTTAAAACAATCTTGTTGGTATTTTTTTATTGATTTCGCGGCAAGTAAAATGTTTAAAACAATCTTGTTGGTATTTTGTTTATTGATTTCGCGGCAAGTAAAATGTTTAAAACAATCTTGTTGGTATTTTTTTATTGATTTTGCGGCAAGTAAAATGTTTAAAACAATCTTGTTGGTATTTTTTTTATTGATTTCGCGGCAAGTAAAATGTTTAAAACAATCTTGTTGGTATTTTTTATTGATTTCGCGGCAAGTAAAATGTTTAAAACAATCTTGTTGGTATTTTTTTTATTGATTTCGCGGCAAGTAAAATGTTTAAAACAATCTTGTTGGTATTTTTTTTATTGATTTCGCGGCAAGTAAAATGTTTAAAACAATCTTGTTGGTATTTTTTTATTGATTTTGCGGCAAGTAAAATGTTTAAAACAATCTTGTTGGTATTTTTTTTATTGATTTCGCGGCAAGTAAAATGTTTAAAACAATCTTGTTGGTATTTTTTTTATTGATTTCGCGGCAAGTAAAATGTTTAAAACAATCTTGTTGGTATTTTTTTTATTGATTTCGCGGCAAGTAAAATGTTTAAAACAATCTTGTTGGTATTTTTTTTATTGATTTCGCGGCAAGTAAAATGTTTAAAACAATCTTGTTGGTATTTTGTTTATTGATTTCGCGGCAAGTAAAATGTTTAAAACAATCTTGTTGGTATTTTGTTTATTGATTTCGCGGCAAGTAAAATGTTTAAAATAATCTTGTTGGTATTTTGTTTATTGATTTCGCGGCAAGTAAAATGTTTAAAACAATCTTGTTGGTATTTTGTTTATTGATTTCGCGGCAAGTAAAATGTTTAAAACAATCTTGTTGGTATTTTTTTTATTGATTTTGCGGCAAGTAAAATGTTTAAAATAATCTTGTTGGTATTTTTTTTATTGATTTTGCGGCAAGTAAAATGTTTAAAATAATCTTGTTGGTATTTTTTTTATTGATTTCGCCGCAAGTAAAATGTTTAAAACAATCTTGTTGGTATTTTGTTTATTGATTTCGCGGCAAGTAAAATGTTTAAAACAATGTTGTTGGTATTTTGTTTATTGATTTCGCGGCAAGTAAAATGTTTAAAACAATCTTGTTGGTATTTTGTTTATTGATTTTGCGGCAAGTAAAATGTTCGAAACAATCTTGTTGGTATTTTTTTATTGATTTTGCGGCAAGTAAAATGTTTAAAACAATCTTGTTGGTATTTTTTTATTTATTTTGCGGCAAGTAAAATGTTTAAAACAATCTTGTTGGTATTTTTTTATTGATTTCGCGGCAAGTAAAATGTTTAAAACAATCTTGTTGGTATTTTTTTTATTGATTTTGCGGCAAGTAAAATGTTTAAAACAATCTAAAATGTTTAAAACAATCTTGTTGGTATTTTTTTTATTGATTTTGCGGCAAGTAAAATGTTTAAAACAATCTTGTTGGTATTTTTTTTATTGATTTTGCGGCAAGTAAAATGTTTAAAACAATTTTGTTGGTTTTTTTTTTATTGATTTTGCGGCAAGTAAAATGTTTAAAACAATCTTGTTGGTATTTTTTTATTGATTTTGCGGCAAGTAAAATGTTTAAAACAATCTTGTTGATATTTTTTTATTGATTTCGCGGCAAGTAAAATGTTTAAAACAATCTTGTTGGTATTTTGTTTATTGATTTCGCGGCAAGTAAAATGTTTAAAACAATCTTGTTGGTATTTTTTTATTTATTTTGCGGCAAGTAAAATGTTTAAAACAATCTTGTTGGTATTTTGTTTATTGATTTTGCGGCAAGTAAAATGTTTATAACAATCTTGTTGGTATTTTTTTATTGATTTCGCGGCAAGTAAAATGTTTAAAACAATCTTGTTGGTATTTTTTTATTGATTTCGCGGCAAGTAAAATGTTTAAAACAATCTTGTTGGTATTTTGATTATTGATTTCGCGGCAAGTAAAATGTTTAAAACAAACTTGTTGGTATTTTGTTTATTGATTTCGCGGCAAGTAAAATGTTTAAAACAATCTTGTTGGTATTTTGTTTATTGATTTTGCGGCAAGTAAAATGTTTAAAACAATCTTGTTGGTATTTTTTTATTGATTTCGCGGCAAGTAAAATGTTTAAAACAATCTTGTTGGTATTTTTTTATTGATTTCGCGGCAAGTAAAATGTTTAAAACAATCTTGTTGGTATTTTGTTTATTGATTTCGCGGCAAGTAAAATGTTTAAAACAATCTTGTTGGTATTTTGTTTATTGATTTCGCGGCAAGTAAAATGTTTAAAACAATCTTGTTGGTATTTTGTTTATTGATTTCGCGGCAAGTAAAATGTTTAAAACAATCTTGTTGGTATTTTGTTTATTGATTTTGCGGCAAGTAAAATGTTTAAAACAATCTTGTTGGTATTTTTTTATTGATTTAGCGGCAAGTAAAATGTTTAAAACAATCTTGTTGGTATTTTTTTTATTGATTTCGCGGCAAGTAAAATGTTTAAAACAATCTTGTTGGTATTTTGTTTATTGATTTCGCGGCAAGTAAAATGTTTAAAACAATCTTGTTGGTATTTTTTTTATTGATTTCGCGGCAAGTAAAATGTTTAAAACAATCTTGTTGGTATTTTTTTTATTGATTTCGCGGCAAGTAAAATGTTTAAAACAATCTTGTTGGTATTTTGTTTATTGATTTCGCGGCAAGTAAAATGTTTAAAACAATCTTGTTGGTATTTTGTTTATTGATTTCGCGGCAAGTAAAATGTTTAAAATAATCTTGTTGGTATTTTGTTTATTGATTTCGCGGCAAGTAAAATGTTTAAAACAATCTTGTTGGTATTTTGTTTATTGATTTCGCGGCAAGTAAAATGTTTAAAACAATCTTGTTGGTATTTTTTTTATTGATTTTGCGGCAAGTAAAATGTTTAAAATAATCTTGTTGGTATTTTTTTTATTGATTTTGCGGCAAGTAAAATGTTTAAAATAATCTTGTTGGTATTTTTTTTATTGATTTCGCCGCAAGTAAAATGTTTAAAACAATCTTGTTGGTATTTTGTTTATTGAATTCGCGGCAAGTAAAATGTTTAAAACAATCTTGTTGGTATTTTGTTTATTGATTTCGCGGCAAGTAAAATGTTTAAAACAATCTTGTTGGTATTTTGTTTATTGATTTTGCGGCAAGTAAAATGTTTAAAACAATCTTGTTGGTATTTTGTTTATTGATTTCGCGGCAAGTAAAATGTTTAAAACAATCTTGTTGGTATTTTGTTTATTGATTTTGCGGCAAGTAAAATGTTTAAAACAATCTTGTTGGTATTTTTTTTATTGATTTTGCGGCAAGTAAAATGTTTAAAACAATCTTGTTGGTATTTTTTTATTTATTTTGCGGCAAGTAAAATGTTTAAAACAATCTTGTTGGTATTTTGTTTATTGATTTCGCGGCAAGTAAAATGTTTAAAACAATCTTGTTGGTATTTTGTTTATTGATTTTGCGGCAAGTAAAATGTTTAAAACAATCTTGTTGGTATTTTGTTTATTGATTTCGCGGCAAGTAAAATGTTTAAAACAATCTTGTTGGTATTTTGTTTAATGTTTTCGCGGCAAGTAAAATGTTTAAAACAATCTTGTTGGTATTTTTTTATTGATTTTGCGGCAAGTAAAATGTTTAAAACAATCTTGTTGGTATTTTTTTTATTGATTTTGCGGCAAGTAAAATGTTTAAAACAATCTTGTTGGTATTTTTTTATTGATTTTGCGGCAAGTAAAATGTTTAAAACAATCTTGTTGGTATTTTTTTATTTATTTTGCGGCAAGTAAAATTTTTAAAAAAATCTTGTTGGTATTTTTTTATTGATTTCGCGGCAAGTAAAATGTTTAAAACAATCTTGTTGGTATTTTTTTTATTGATTTTGCGGCAAGTAAAATGTTTAAAACAATCTAAAATGTTTAAAACAATCTTGTTGGTATTTTTTTTATTGATTTTGCGGCAAGTAAAATGTTTAAAACAATCTTGTTGGTATTTTTTTTATTGATTTTGCGGCAAGTAAAATGTTTAAAACAATTTTGTTGGTATTTTTTTTATTGATTTTGCGGCAAGTAAAATGTTTAAAACAATCTTGTTGGTATTTTTTTATTGATTTTGCGGCAAGTAAAATGTTTAAAACAATCTTGTTGATATTTTTTTATTTATTTTGCGGCAAGTAAAATGTTTAAAACAATCTTGTTGGTATTTTGTTTATTGATTTCGCGGCAAGTAAAATGTTTAAAACAATCTTGTTGGTATTTTTTTATTTATTTTGCGGCAAGTAAAATGTTTAAAACAATCTTGTTGGTATTTTGTTTATTGATTTTGCGGCAAGTAAAATGTTTAAAACAATCTTGTTGGTATTTTTTTATTGATTTCGCGGCAAGTAAAATGTTTAAAACAATCTTGTTGGTATTTTTTTATTGATTTCGCGGCAAGTAAAATGTTTAAAACAATCTTGTTGGTATTTTGATTATTGATTTCGCGGCAAGTAAAATGTTTAAAACAAACTTGTTGGTATTTTGTTTATTGATTTCGCGGCAAGTAAAATGTTTAAAACAATCTTGTTGGTATTTTGTTTATTGATTTTGCGGCAAGTAAAATGTTTAAAACAATCTTGTTGGTATTTTTTTATTGATTTCGCGGCAAGTAAAATGTTTAAAACAATCTTGTTGGTATTTTTTTATTGATTTCGCGGCAAGTAAAATGTTTAAAACAATCTTGTTGGTATTTTATTTATTGATTTCGCGGCAAGTAAAATGTTTAAAACAATCTTGTTGGTATTTTGTTTATTGATTTCGCGGCAAGTAAAATGTTTAAAACAATCTTGTTGGTATTTTGTTTATTGATTTCGCGGCAAGTAAAATGTTTAAAACAATCTTGTTGGTATTTTGTTTATTGATTTCGCGGCAAGTAAAATGTTTAAAACAATCTTGTTGGTATTTTTTTATTGATTTCGCGGCAAGTAAAATGTTTAAAACAATCTTGTTGGTATTTTTTTTATTGATTTCGCGGCAAGTAAAATGTTTAAAACAATCTTGTTGGTATTTTGTTTATTGATTTCGCGGCAAGTAAAATGTTTAAAACAATCTTGTTGGTATTTTTTTTATTGATTTCGCGGCAAGTAAAATGTTTAAAACAATCTTGTTGGTATTTTGTTTATTGATTTCGCGGCAAGTAAAATGTTTAAAACAATCTTGTTGGTATTTTGTTTATTGATTTCGCGGCAAGTAAAATGTTTAAAACAATCTTGTTGGTATTTTGTTTATTGATTTCGCGGCTAGTAAAATGTTTAAAATAATCTTGTTGGTATTTTGTTTATTGATTTCGCGGCAAGTAAAATGTTTAAAACAATCTTGTTGGTATTTTGTTTATTGATTTCGCGGCAAGTAAAATGTTTAAAACAATCTTGTTGGTATTTTTTTTATTGATTTTGCGGCAAGTAAAATGTTTAAAATAATCTTGTTGGTATTTTTTTTATTGATTTTGCGGCAAGTAAAATGTTTAAAATAATCTTGTTGGTATTTTTTTTATTGATTTCGCCGCAAGTAAAATGTTTAAAACAATCTTGTTGGTATTTTGTTTATTGATTTCGCGGCAAGTAAAATGTTTAAAACAATCTTGTTGGTATTTTGTTTATTGATTTCGCGGCAAGTAAAATGTTTAAAACAATCTTGTTGGTATTTTGTTTATTGATTTTGCGGCAAGTAAAATGTTTAAAACAATCTTGTTGGTATTTTGTTTATTGATTTCGCGGCAAGTAAAATGTTTAAAACAATCTTGTTGGTATTTTGTTTATTGATTTTGCGGCAAGTAAAATGTTTAAAACAATCTTGTTGGTATTTTTTTTATTGATTTTGCGGCAAGTAAAATGTTTAAAACAATCTTGTTGGTATTTTTTTATTTATTTTGCGGCAAGTAAAATGTTTAAAACAATCTTGTTGGTATTTTGTTTATTGATTTCGCGGCAAGTAAAATGTTTAAAACAATCTTGTTGGTATTTTGTTTATTGATTTTGCGGCAAGTAAAATGTTTAAAACAATCTTGTTGGTATTTTGTTTATTGATTTCGCGGCAAGTAAAATGTTTAAAACAATCTTGTTGGTATTTTGTTTAATGATTTCGCGGCAAGTAAAATGTTTAAAACAATCTTGTTGGTATTTTTTTATTGATTTTGCGGCAAGTAAAATGTTTAAAACAATCTTGTTGGTATTTTGTTTATTGATTTTGCGGCAAGTAAAATGTTTAAAACAATCTTGTTGGTATTTTTTTATTGATTTTGCGGCAAGTAAAATGTTTAAAACAATCTTGTTGGTATTTTTTTATTTATTTTGCGGCAAGTAAAATGTTTAAAACAATCTTGTTGGTATTTTTTTATTGATTTCGCGGCAAGTAAAATGTTTAAAACAATCTTGTTGGTATTTTTTTTATTGATTTTGCGGCAAGTAAAATGTTTAAAACAATCTAAAATGTTTAAAACAATCTTGTTGGTATTTTTTTTATTGATTTTGCGGCAAGTAAAATGTTTAAAACAATCTTGTTGGTATTTTTTTTATTGATTTTGCGGCAAGTAAAATGTTTAAAACAATTTTGTTGGTATTTTTTTTATTGATTTTGCGGCAAGTAAAATGTTTAAAACAATCTTGTTGGTATTTTTTTATTGATTTTGCGGCAAGTAAAATGTTTAAAACAATCTTGTTGATATTTTTTTATTTATTTTGCGGCAAGTAAAATGTTTAAAACAATCTTGTTGGTATTTTGTTTATTGATTTCGCGGCAAGTAAAATGTTTAAAACAATCTTGTTGGTATTTTTTTATTTATTTTGCGGCAAGTAAAATGTTTAAAACAATCTTGTTGGTATTTTGTTTATTGATTTTGCGGCAAGTAAAATGTTTAAAACAATCTTGTTGGTATTTTTTTATTGATTTCGCGGCAAGTAAAATGTTTAAAACAATCTTGTTGGTATTTTTTTATTGATTTCGCGGCAAGTAAAATGTTTAAAACAATCTTGTTGGTATTTTGTTTATTGATTTCGCGGCAAGTAAAATGTTTAAAACAAACTTGTTGGTATTTTGTTTATTGATTTCGCGGCAAGTAAAATGTTTAAAACAATCTTGTTGGTATTTTGTTTATTGATTTTGCGGCAAGTAAAATGTTTAAAACAATCTTGTTGGTATTTTTTTATTGATTTCGCGGCAAGTAAAATGTTTAAAACAATCTTGTTGGTATTTTTTTATTGATTTCGCGGCAAGTAAAATGTTTAAAACAATCTTGTTGGTATTTTGTTTATTGATTTCGCGGCAAGTAAAATGTTTAAAACAATCTTGTTGGTATTTTGTTTATTGATTTCGCGGCAAGTAAAATGTTTAAAACAATCTTGTTGGTATTTTGTTTAATGATTTCGCGGCAAGTAAAATGTTTAAAACAATCTTGTTGGTATTTTTTTTATTGATTTTGCGGCAAGTAAAATGTTTAAAACAATCTTGTTGGTATTTTTTTATTTATTTTGCGGCAAGTAAAATGTTTAAAACAATCTTGTTGGTATTTTGTTTATTGATTTCGCGGCAAGTAAAATGTTTAAAACAATCTTGTTGGTATTTTGTTTATTGATTTTGCGGCAAGTAAAATGTTTAAAACAATCTTGTTGGTATTTTGTTTGTTGATTTCGCGGCAAGTAAAATGTTTAAAACAATCTTGTTGGTATTTTGTTTAATGATTTCGCGGCAAGTAAAATGTTTAAAACAATCTTGTTGGTATTTTTTTATTGATTTTGCGGCAAGTAAAATGTTTAAAACAATCTTGTTGGTATTTTTTTTATTGATTTTGCGGCAAGTAAAATGTTTAAAACAATCTTGTTGGTATTTTTTTATTGATTTTGCGGCAAGTAAAATGTTTAAAACAATCTTGTTGGTATTTTTTTATTTATTTTGCGGCAAGTAAAATGTTTAAAACAATCTTGTTGGTATTTTTTTATTGATTTCGCGGCAAGTAAAATGTTTAAAACAATCTTGTTGGTATTTTTTTTATTGATTTTGCGGCAAGTAAAATGTTTAAAACAATCTAAAATGTTTAAAACAATCTTGTTGGTATTTTTTTTATTGATTTTGCGGCAAGTAAAATGTTTAAAACAATCTTGTTGGTATTTTTTTTATTGATTTTGCGGCAAGTAAAATGTTTAAAACAATTTTGTTGGTATTTTTTTTATTGATTTTGCGGCAAGTAAAATGTTTAAAACAATCTTGTTGGTATTTTGTTTATTGATTTTGCGGCAAGTAAAATGTTTAAAACAATCTTGTTGGTATTTTGTTTATTGATTTCGCGGCAAGTAAAATGTTTAAAACAATCTTGTTGGTATTTTGTTTATTGATTTCGCGGCAAGTAAAATGTTTAAAACAATCTTGTTGGTATTTTTTTATTTAAAGTGCGGCAAGTAAAATGTTTAAAACAATCTTGTTGGTATTTTGTTTATTGATTTTGCGGCAAGTAAAATGTTTAAAACAATCTTGTTGGTATTTTTTTATTGATTTCGCGGCAAGTAAAATGTTTAAAACAATCTTGTTGGTATTTTTTTATTGATTTCGCGGCAAGTAAAATGTTTAAAACAATCTTGTTGGTATTTTGTTTATTGATTTCGCGGCAAGTAAAATGTTTAAAACAAACTTGTTGGTATTTTGTTTATTGATTTCGCGGCAAGTAAAATGTTTAAAACAATCTTGTTGGTATTTTGTTTATTGATTTTGCGGCAAGTAAAATGTTTAAAACAATCTTGTTGGTATTTTTTTATTGATTTCGCGGCAAGTAAAATGTTTAAAACAATCTTGTTGGTATTTTTTTATTGATTTCGCGGCAAGTAAAATGTTTAAAACAATCTTGTTGGTATTTTGTTTATTGATTTCGCGGCAAGTAAAATGTTTAAAACAATCTTGTTGGTATTTTGTTTATTGATTTCGCGGCAAGTAAAATGTTTAAAACAATCTTGTTGGTATTTTGTTTATTGATTTCGCGGCAAGTAAAATGTTTAAAACAATCTTGTTGGTATTTTGTTTATTGATTTCGCGGCAAGTAAAATGTTTAAAACAATCTTGTTGGTATTTTTTTATTGATTTCGCGGCAAGTAAAATGTTTAAAACAATCTTGTTGGTATTTTTTTTATTGATTTCGCGGCAAGTAAAATGTTTAAAACAATCTTGTTGGTATTTTGTTTATTGATTTCGCGGCAAGTAAAATGTTTAAAACAATCTTGTTGGTATTTTTTTTATTGATTTCGCGGCAAGTAAAATGTTTAAAACAATCTTGTTGGTATTTTTTTTATTGATTTCGCGGCAAGTAAAATGTTTAAAAAAATCTTGTTGGTATTTTGTTTATTGATTTCGCGGCAAGTAAAATGTTTAAAACAATCTTGTTGGTATTTTGTTTATTGATTTCGCGGCAAGTAAAATGTTTAAAATAATCTTGTTGGTATTTTGTTTATTGATTTCGCGGCAAGTAAAATGTTTAAAACAATCTTGTTGGTATTTTGTTTATTGATTTCGCGGCAAGTAAAATGTTTAAAACAATCTTGTTGGTATTTTTTTTATTGATTTTGCGGCAAGTAAAATGTTTAAAATAATCTTGTTGGTATTTTTTTTATTGATTTTGCGGCAAGTAAAATGTTTAAAATAATCTTGTTGGTATTTTTTTTATTGATTTCGCCGCAAGTAAAATGTTTAAAACAATCTTGTTGGTATTTTGTTTATTGATTTCGCGGCAAGTAAAATGTTTAAAACAATCTTGTTGGTATTTTGTTTATTGATTTCGCGGCAAGTAAAATGTTTAAAACAATCTTGTTGGTATTTTGTTTATTGATTTTGCGGCAAGTAAAATGTTTAAAACAATCTTGTTGGTATTTTGTTTATTGATTTCGCGGCAAGTAAAATGTTTAAAACAATCTTGTTGGTATTTTGTTTAATGATTTCGCGGCAAGTAAAATGTTTAAAACAATCTTGTTGGTATTTTTTTTATTGATTTTGCGGCAAGTAAAATGTTTAAAACAATCTTGTTGGTATTTTTTTATTTATTTTGCGGCAAGTAAAATGTTTAAAACAATCTTGTTGGTATTTTGTTTATTGATTTCGCGGCAAGTAAAATGTTTAAAACAATCTTGTTGGTATTTTGTTTATTGATTTTGCGGCAAGTAAAATGTTTAAAACAATCTTGTTGGTATTTTGTTTATTGATTTCGCGGCAAGTAAAATGTTTAAAACAATCTTGTTGGTATTTTGTTTAATGATTTCGCGGCAAGTAAAATGTTTAAAACAATCTTGTTGGTATTTTTTTATTGATTTTGCGGCAAGTAAAATGTTTAAAACAATCTTGTTGGTATTTTTTTTATTGATTTTGCGGCAAGTAAAATGTTTAAAACAATCTTGTTGGTATTTTTTTATTGATTTTGCGGCAAGTAAAATGTTTAAAACAATCTTGTTGGTATTTTTTTATTTATTTTGCGGCAAGTAAAATGTTTAAAACAATCTTGTTGGTATTTTTTTATTGATTTCGCGGCAAGTAAAATGTTTAAAACAATCTTGTTGGTATTTTTTTTATTGATTTTGCGGCAAGTAAAATGTTTAAAACAATCTAAAATGTTTAAAACAATCTTGTTGGTATTTTTTTTATTGATTTTGCGGCAAGTAAAATGTTTAAAACAATCTTGTTGGTATTTTTTTTATTGATTTTGCGGCAAGTAAAATGTTTAAAACAATTTTGTTGGTATTTTTTTTATTGATTTTGCGGCAAGTAAAATGTTTAAAACAATCTTGTTGGTATTTTTTTATTGATTTTGCGGCAAGTAAAATGTTTAAAACAATCTTGTTGATATTTTTTTATTTATTTTGCGGCAAGTAAAATGTTTAAAACAATCTTGTTGGTATTTTGTTTATTGATTTCGCGGCAAGTAAAATGTTTAAAACAATCTTGTTGGTATTTTTTTATTTATTTTGCCGCAAGTAAAATGTTTAAAACAATCTTGTTGGTATTTTGTTTATTGATTTTGCGGCAAGTAAAATGTTTAAAACAATCTTGTTGGTATTTTTTTATTGATTTCGCGGCAAGTAAAATGTTTAAAACAATCTTGTTGGTATTTTTTTATTGATTTCGCGGCAAGTAAAATGTTTAAAACAATCTTGTTGGTATTTTGTTTATTGATTTCGCGGCAAGTAAAATGTTTAAAACAAACTTGTTGGTATTTTGTTTATTGATTTCGCGGCAAGTAAAATGTTTAAAACAATCTTGTTGGTATTTTGTTTATTGATTTTGCGGCAAGTAAAATGTTTAAAACAATCTTGTTGGTATTTTTTTATTGATTTCGCGGCAAGTAAAATGTTTAAAACAATCTTGTTGGTATTTTTTTATTGATTTCGCGGCAAGTAAAATGTTTAAAACAATCTTGTTGGTATTTTGTTTATTGATTTCGCGGCAAGTAAAATGTTTAAAACAATCTTGTTGGTATTTTGTTTATTGATTTCGCGGCAAGTAAAATGTTTAAAACAATCTTGTTGGTATTTTGTTTATTGATTTCGCGGCAAGTAAAATGTTTAAAACAATCTTGTTGGTATTTTGTTTATTGATTTCGCGGCAAGTAAAATGTTTAAAACAATCTTGTTGGTATTTTTTTATTGATTTCGCGGCAAGTAAAATGTTTAAAACAATCTTGTTGGTATTTTTTTTATTGATTTCGCGGCAAGTAAAATGTTTAAAACAATCTTGTTGGTATTTTGTTTATTGATTTCGCGGCAAGTAAAATGTTTAAAACAATCTTGTTGGTATTTTTTTTATTGATTTCGCGGCAAGTAAAATGTTTAAAACAATCTTGTTGGTATTTTTTTTATTGATTTCGCGGCAAGTAAAATGTTTAAAACAATCTTGTTGGTATTTTTTTATTGATTTCGCGGCAAGTAAAATGTTTAAAACAATCTTGTTGGTATTTTGTTTATTGATTTCGCGGCAAGTAAAATGTTTAAAACAATCTTGTTGGTATTTTGTTTATTGATTTTGCGGCAAGTAAAATGTTTAAAACAATCTTGTTGGTATTTTTTTTATTGATTTTGCGGCAAGTAAAATGTTTAAAACAATCTTGTTGGTATTTTTTTTATTGATTTCGCGGCAAGTAAAATGTTTAAAACAATCTTGTTGGTATTTTTTTTATTGATTTCGCGGCAAGTAAAATGTTTAAAACAATCTTGTTGGTATTTTTTTTATTGATTTCGCGGCAAGTAAAATGTTTAAAACAATCTTGTTGGTATTTTTTTTATTGATTTCGCGGCAAGTAAAATGTTTAAAACAATCTTGTTGGTATTTTTTTTATTGATTTCGCGGCAAGTAAAATGTTTAAAACAATCTTGTTGGTATTTTGTTTATTGATTTCGCGGCAAGTAAAATGTTTAAAACAATCTTGTTGGTATTTTTTTTATTGATTTCGCGGCAAGTAAAATGTTTAAAACAATCTTGTTGGTATTTTGTTTATTGATTTCGCGGCAAGTAAAATGTTTAAAACAATCTTGTTGGTATTTTGTTTATTGATTTCGCGGCAAGTAAAATGTTTAAAACAATCTTGTTGGAATTTTGTTTATTGATTTCGCGGCAAGTAAAATGTTTAAAACAATCTTGTTGGTATTTTTTTTATTGATTTCGCGGCAAGTAAAATGTTTAAAATAATCTTGTTGGTATTTTTTTTATTGATTTTGCGGCAAGTAAAATGTTTAAAATAATCTTGTTGGTATTTTTTTTATTGATTTCGCGGCAAGTAAAATGTTTAAAACAATCTTGTTGGTATTTTGTTTATTGATTTCGCGGCAAGTAAAATGTTAAAAACAATCTTGTTGGTATTTTGTTTATTGATTTCGCGGCAAGTAAAATGTTTAAAACAATCTTGTTGGTATTTTGTTTATTGATTTCGCGGCAAGTAAAATGTTTAAAACAATCTTGTTGGTATTTTGTTTATTGATTTCGCGGCAAGTAAAATGTTTAAAACAATCTTGTTGGTATTTTGTTTATTGATTTCGCGGCAAGTAAAATGTTTAAAATAATCTTGTTGGTATTTTGTTTATTGATTTCGCGGCAAGTAAAATGTTTAAAACAATCTTGTTGGTATTTTGTTTATTGATTTCGCGGCAAGTAAAATGTTTAAAACAATCTTGTTGGTATTTTTTTTATTGATTTTGCGGCAAGTAAAATGTTTAAAATAATCTTGTTGGTATTTTTTTTATTGATTTTGCGGCAAGTAAAATGTTTAAAACAATCTTGTTGGTATTTTTTTTATTGATTTCGCCGCAAGTAAAATGTTTAAAACAATCTTGTTGGTATTTTGTTTATTGATTTCGCGGCAAGTAAAATGTTTAAAACAATCTTGTTGGTATTTTGTTTATTGATTTCGCGGCAAGTAAAATGTTTAAAACAATCTTGTTGGTATTTTGTTTAATGATTTCGCGGCAAGTAAAATGTTTAAAACAATCTTGTTGGTATTTTTTTTATTGATTTTGCGGCAAGTAAAATGTTTAAAACAATCTTGTTGGTATTTTTTTATTTATTTTGCGGCAAGTAAAATGTTTAAAACAATCTTGTTGGTATTTTGTTTAATGATTTTGCAGCAAGTAAAATGTTTAAAACAATCTTGTTGGTATTTTGTTTATTGATTTTGCGGCAAGTAAATTGTTTAAAACAATCTTGTTGGTATTTTGTTTATTGATTTCGCGGCAAGTAAAATGTTTAAAACAATCTTGTTGGTATTTTGTTTAATGATTTCGCGGCAAGTAAAATGTTTAAAACAATCTTGTTGGTATTTTTTTATTGATTTTGCGGCAAGTAAAATGTTTAAAACAATCTTGTTGGTATTTTTTTTATTGATTTTGCGGCAAGTAAAATGTTTAAAACAATCTTGTTGGTATTTTTTTATTGATTTTGCGGCAAGTAAAATGTTTAAAACAATCTTGTTGGTATTTTTTTATTTATTTTGCGGCAAGTAAAATGTTTAAAACAATCTTGTTGGTATTTTTTTATTGATTTCGCGGCAAGTAAAATGTTTAAAACAATCTTGTTGGTATTTTTTTTATTGATTTTGCGGCAAGTAAAATGTTTAAAACAATCTAAAATGTTTAAAACAATCTTGTTGGTATTTTTTTTATTGATTTTGCGGCAAGTAAAATGTTTAAAACAATCTTGTTGGTATTTTTTTTATTGATTTTGCGGCAAGTAAAATGTTTAAAACAATTTTGTTGGTATTTTTTTTATTGATTTTGCGGCAAGTAAAATGTTTAAAACAATCTTGTTGGTATTTTTTTATTGATTTTGCGGCAAGTAAAATGTTTAAAACAATCTTGTTGATATTTTTTTATTTATTTTGCGGCAAGTAAAATGTTTAAAACAATCTTGTTGGTATTTTGTTTATTGATTTCGCGGCAAGTAAAATGTTTAAAACAATCTTGTTGGTATTTTTTTATTTATTTTGCGGCAAGTAAAATGTTTAAAACAATCTTGTTGGTATTTTGTTTATTGATTTTGCGGCAAGTAAAATGTTTAAAACAATCTTGTTGGTATTTTTTTATTGATTTCGCGGCAAGTAAAATGTTTAAAACAATCTTGTTGGTATTTTTTTATTGATTTCGCGGCAAGTAAAATGTTTAAAACAATCTTGTTGGTATTTTGTTTATTGATTTCGCGGCAAGTAAAATGTTTAAAACAAACTTGTTGGTATTTTGTTTATTGATTTCGCGGCAAGTAAAATGTTTAAAACAATCTTGTTGGTATTTTGTTTATTGATTTTGCAGCAAGTAAAATGTTTAAAACAATCTTGTTGGTATTTTTTTATTGATTTCGCGGCAAGTAAAATGTTTAAAACAATCTTGTTGGTATTTTTTTATTGATTTCGCGGCAAGTAAAATGTTTAAAACAATCTTGTTGGTATTTTGTTTATTGATTTCGCGGCAAGTAAAATGTTTAAAACAATCTTGTTGGTATTTTGTTTATTGATTTCGCGGCAAGTAAAATGTTTAAAACAATCTTGTTGGTATTTTGTTTATTGATTTCGCGGCAAGTAAAATGTTTAAAACAATCTTGTTGGTATTTTGTTTATTGATTTCGCGGCAAGTAAAATGTTTAAAACAATCTTGTTGGTATTTTTTTATTGATTTCGCGGCAAGTAAAATGTTTAAAACAATCTTGTTGGTATTTTTTTTATTGATTTCGCGGCAAGTAAAATGTTTAAAACAATCTTGTTGGTATTTTGTTTATTGATTTCGCGGCAAGTAAAATGTTTAAAACAATCTTGTTGGTATTTTTTTTATTGATTTCGTGGCAAGTAAAATGTTTAAAACAATCTTGTTGGTATTTTTTTTATTGATTTCGCGGCAAGTAAAATGTTTAAAACAATCTTGTTGGTATTTTTTTATTGATTTCGCGGCAAGTAAAATGTTTAAAACAATCTTGTTGGTATTTTGTTTATTGATTTCGCGGCAAGTAAAATGTTTAAAACAATCTTGTTGGTATTTTGTTTATTGATTTTGCGGCAAGTAAAATGTTTAAAACAATCTTGTTGGTATTTTTTTTATTGATTTTGCGGCAAGTAAAATGTTTAAAACAATCTTGTTGGTATTTTTTTATTGATTTTGCGGCAAGTAAAATGTTTAAAACAATCTTGTTGGTATTTTTTTATTGATTTCGCGGCAAGTAAAATGTTTAAAACAATCTTGTTGGTATTTTGTTTATTGATTTTGCGGCAAGTAAAATGTTTAAAACAATCTTGTTGGTATTTTGTTTATTGATTTTGCGGCAAGTAAAATGTTTAAAACAATCTTGTTGGTATTTTTTTTATTGATTTTGCGGCAAGTAAAATGTTTAAAACAATCTTGTTGGTATTTTTTTTATTGATTTTGCGGCAAGTAAAATCTTTAAAACAATCTTGTTGGTATTTTTTTATTGATTTCGCGGCAAGTAAAATGTTTAAAACAATCTTGTTGGTATTTTTTTTATTGATTTTGCGGCAAGTAAAATGTTTAAAACAATCTTGTTGGTATTTTTTTATTGAGTTTGCGGCAAGTAAAATGTTTAAAACAATCTTGTTGGTATTTTTTTATTGATTTCGCGGCAAGTAAAATGTTTAAAACAATCTTGTTGGTATTTTGTTTATTGATTTTGCGGCAAGTAAAATGTTTAAAACAATCTTGTTGGTATTTTGTTTATTGATTTTGCGGCAAGTAAAATGTTTAAAACAATCTTGTTGATATTTTTTTTATTGATTTTGCGGCAAGTAAAATGTTTAAAACAATCTTGTTGGTATTTTTTTTATTGATTTTGCGGCAAGTAAAATGTTTAAAACAATCTTGTTGGTATTTTTTTATTGATTTCGCGGCAAGTAAAATGTTTAAAACAATCTTGTTGGTATTTTTTTATTGATTTCGCGGCAAGTAAACTGTTTAAAACAATCTTGTTGGTATTTTTTTATTGATTTTGCGGCAAGTAAAATGTTTAAAACAATCTTGTTGGTATTTTTTTATTGATTTTGCGGCAAGTAAAATGTTTAAAACAATCTTGTTGGTATTTTTTTTATTGATTTTGCGGCAAGTAAAATGTTTAAAACAATCTTGTTGGTATTTTTTTATTGATTTCGCGGCAAGTAAAATGTTTAAAACAATCTTGTTGGTATTTTTTTATTGATTTCGCGGCAAGTAAAATGTTTAAAACAATCTTGTTGGTATTTTGTTTATTGATTTTGCGGCAAGTAAAATGTTTAAAACAATCTTGTTGGTATTTTTTTTATTGATTTTGCGGCAAGTAAAATGTTTAAAACAATCTTGTTGGTATTTTTTTTATTGATTTTGCGGCAAGTAAAATCTTTAAAACAATCTTGTTTGTATTTTTTTATTGATTTCGCGGCAAGTAAAATGTTTAAAACAATCTTGTTGGTATTTTTTTTATTGATTTTGCGGCAAGTAAAATGTTTAAAACAATCTTGTTGGTATTTTTTTATTGATTTTGCGGCAAGTAAAATGTTTAAAACAATCTTGTTGGTATTTTTTTATTGATTTCGCGGCAAGTAAAATGTTTAAAACAATCTTGTTGGTATTTTGTTTATTGATTTTGCGGCAAGTAAAATGTTTAAAACAATCTTGTTGGTATTTTGTTTATTGATTTTGCGGCAAGTAAAATGTTTAAAACAATCTTGTTGATATTTTTTTTATTGATTTTGCGGCAAGTAAAATGTTTAAAACAATCTTGTTGGTATTTTTTTTATTGATTTTGCGGCAAGTAAAATGTTTAAAACAATCTTGTTGGTATTTTTTTATTGATTTCGCGGCAAGTAAAATGTTTAAAACAATCTTGTTGGTATTTTTTTATTGATTTCGCGGCAAGTAAACTGTTTAAAACAATCTTGTTGGTATTTTTTTATTGATTTTGCGGCAAGGAAAATGTTTAAAACAATCTTGTTGGTATTTTTTTATTGATTTTGCGGCAAGTAAAATGTTTAAAACAATCTTGTTGGTATTTTTTTTATTGATTTTGCGGCAAGTAAAATGTTTAAAACAATCTTGTTGGTATTTTTTTGTTGATTTCGCGGCAAGTAAAATGTTTAAAACAATCTTGTTGGTATTTTTTTATTGATTTCGCGGCAAGTAAAATGTTTAAAACAATCTTGTTGGTATTTTTTTTATTGATTTTGCGGCAAGTAAAATGTTTAAAACAATCTTGTTGGTATTTTTTTTATTGATTTTGCGGCAAGTAAAATGTTTAAAACAATCTTGTTGGTATTTTTTTATTGATTTCGCGGCAAGTAAAATGTTTAAAACAATCTTGTTGGTATTTTTTTATTGATTTCGCGGCAAGTAAAATGTTTAAAACAATCTTGTTGGTATTTTTTTATTGATTTCGCGGCAAGTAAAATGTTTAAAACAATCTTGTTGGTATTTTTTTTATTGATTTTGCGGCAAGTAAAATGTTTAAAACAATCTTGTTGGTATTTTGTTTATTGATTTCGCGGCAAGTAAAATGTTTAAAACAATCTTGTTGGTATTTTTTTATTGATTTCGCGGCAAGTAAAATGTTTAAAACAATCTTGTTGGTATTTTTTTATTGATTTTGCGGCAAGTAAAATGTTTAAAACAATCTTGTTGGTATTTTTTTATTGATTTTGCGGCAAGTAAAATGTTTAAAACAATCTTGTTGGTATTTTTTTTATTGATTTTGCGGCAAGTAAAATGTTTAAAACAATCTTGTTGGTATTTTTTTATTGATTTCGCGGCAAGTAAAATGTTTAAAACAATCTTGTTGGTATTTTTTTATTGATTTCGCGGCAAGTAAAATGTTTAAAACAATCTTGTTGGTATTTTTTTTATTGATTTTGCGGCAAGTGAAATGTTTAAAACAATCTTGTTGGTATTTTTTTTATTGATTTTGCGGCAAGTAAAATGTTTAAAACAATCTTGTTGGTATTTTTTTATTGATTTCGCGGCAAGTAAAATGTTTAAAACAATCTTGTTGGTATTTTTTTATTGATTTCGCGGCAAGTAAAATGTTTAAAACAATCTTGTTGGTATTTTTTTATTGATTTTGCGGCAAGTAAAATGTTTAAAACAATCTTGTTGGTATTTTTTTATTGATTTTGCGGCAAGTAAAATGTTTAAAACAATCTTGTTGGTATTTTGTTTATTGATTTTGCGGCAAGTAAAATGTTTAAAACAATCTTGTTGGTATTTTGTTTATTGATTTTGCGGCAAGTAAAATGTTTAAAACAATCTTGTTGGTATTTTTTTTATTGATTTTGCGGCAAGTAAAATGTTTAAAACAATCTTGTTGGTATTTTTTTTATTGATTTTGCGGCAAGTAAAATCTTTAAAACAATCTTGTTGGTATTTTTTTATTGATTTCGCGGCAAGTAAAATGTTTAAAACAATCTTGTTGGTATTTTTTTTATTGATTTTGCGGCAAGTAAAATGTTTAAAACAATCTTGTTGGTATTTTTTTATTGATTTTGCGGCAAGTAAAATGTTTAAAACAATCTTGTTGGTATTTTTTTATTGATTTCGCGGCAAGTAAAATGTTTAAAACAATCTTGTTGGTATTTTGTTTATTGATTTTGCGGCAAGTAAAATGTTTAAAACAATCTTGTTGGTATTTTGTTTATTGATTTTGCGGCAAGTAAAATGTTTAAAACAATCTTGTTGGTATTTTTTTTATTGATTTTGCGGCAAGTAAAATGTTTAAAACAATCTTGTTGGTATTTTTTTTATTGATTTTGCGGCAAGTAAAATGTTTAAAACAATCTTGTTGGTATTTTTTTATTGATTTTGCGGCAAGTAAAATGTTTAAAACAATCTTGTTGGTATTTTTTTATTGATTTCGCGGCAAGTAAACTGTTTAAAACAATCTTGTTGGTATTTTTTTATTGATTTTGCGGCAAGTAAAATGTTTAAAACAATCTTGTTGGTATTTTTTTATTGATTTTGCGGCAAGTAAAATGTTTAAAACAATCTTGTTGGTATTTTTTTTATTGATTTTGCGGCAAGTAAAATGTTTAAAACAATCTTGTTGGTATTTTTTTATTGATTTCGCGGCAAGTAAAATGTTTAAAACAATCTTGTTGGTATTTTTTTATTGATTTCGCGGCAAGTAAAATGTTTAAAACAATCTTGTTGGTATTTTTTTTATTGATTTTGCGGCAAGTAAAATGTTTAAAACAATCTTGTTGGTATTTTTTTTATTGATTTTGCGGCAAGTAAAATGTTTAAAACAATCTTGTTGGTATTTTTTTATTGATTTCGCGGCAAGTAAAATGTTTAAAACAATCTTGTTGGTATTTTTTTATTGATTTCGCGGCAAGTAAAATGTTTAAAACAATCTTGTTGGTATTTTTTATTGATTTCGCGGCAAGTAAAATGTTTAAAACAATCTTGTTGGTATTTTTTTTATTGATTTTGCGGCAAGTAAAATGTTTAAAACAATCTTGTTGGTATTTTGTTTATTGATTTCGCGGCAAGTAAAATGTTTAAAACAATCTTGTTGGTATTTTTTTATTGATTTCGCGGCAAGTAAAATGTTTAAAACAATCTTGTTGGTATTTTTTTATTGATTTTGCGGCAAGTAAAATGTTTAAAACAATCTTGTTGGTATTTTTTTATTGATTTTGCGGCAAGTAAAATGTTTAAAACAATCTTGTTGGTATTTTTTTTATTGATTTTGCGGCAAGTAAAATGTTTAAAACAATCTTGTTGGTATTTTTTTATTGATTTCGCGGCAAGTAAAATGTTTAAAACAATCTTGTTGGTATTTTTTTATTGATTTCGCGGCAAGTGAAATGTTTAAAACAATCTTGTTGGTATTTTTTTTATTGATTTTGCGGCAAGTGAAATGTTTAAAACAATCTTGTTGGTATTTTTTTTATTGATTTTGCGGCAAGTAAAATGTTTAAAACAATCTTGTTGGTATTTTTTTATTGATTTCGCGGCAAGTAAAATGTTTAAAACAATCTTGTTGGTATTTTTTTATTGATTTCGCGGCAAGTAAAATGTTTAAAACAATCTTGTTGGTATTTTTTTATTGATTTTGCGGCAAGTAAAATGTTTAAAACAATCTTGTTGGTATTTTTTTATTGATTTTGCGGCAAGTAAAATGTTTAAAACAATCTTGTTGGTATTTTTTTTATTGATTTTGCGGCAAGTAAAATGTTTAAAACAATCTTGTTGGTATTTTTTTTATTGATTTTGCGGCAAGTAAAATGTTTAAAACAATCTTGTTGGTATTTTGTTTATTGATTTTGCGGCAAGTAAAATGTTTAAAACAATCTTGTTGGTATTTTTTTTATTGATTTTGCGGCAAGTAAAATGTTTAAAACAATCTTGTTGGTATTTTTTTTATTGATTTTGCGGCAAGTAAAATGTTTAAAACAATCTTGTTGGTATTTTTTTTATTGATTTTGCGGCAAGTAAAATGTTTAAAACAATCTTGTTGGTATTTTTTTTATTGATTTTGCGGCAAGTAAAATGTTTAAAACAATCTTGTTGGTATTTTTTTTATTGATTTTGCGGCAAGTAAAATGTTTAAAACAATCTTGTTGGTATTTTTTTTATTGATTTTGCGGCAAGTAAAATGTTTAAAACAATCTTGTTGGTATTTTGTTTATTGATTTTGCGGCAAGTAAAATGTTTAAAACAATCTTGTTGGTATTTTTTTTATTGATTTTGCGGCAAGTAAAATGTTTAAAACAATCTTGTTGGTATTTTTTTTATTGATTTTGCGGCAAGTAAAATGTTTAAAACAATCTTGTTGGTATTTTTTTTAGAAACGAGGTAGGTTTTGGGACAGGGAAAATATGTGGAAAAAGTGCAAAAAAAATGCAAAAACCCAACATCACGCGGTGTTCCCAGGCGGTCACCCATCCAAGTACTGACCGCGCCCGACCATGCCTGGTAATGTCCCCTACAAGATCGACGACCGTAAGAAATGAATGAAAGATCGATGCTGCGATGAAAAAAAAACACTTGTCAAAATCTATTGTGGCATTGGTCCATTCACTACTTAACGCTCCAACTCCAATCTACGTCACATGACCGTCTGTACGTAGTACATCTATTAAGTGGTCTGTGCGCCCGACGTTGCTTAACTTCGGTGATCGGACGAGAACCGGTGCTTTCAACGTGGTATGGACGTTGGCTAGCGATTGCTGATTTAAATTTGTATGTAAGGTGTAAGGAAGGTGTCGTATTAAAAAAAATGACGTCATACATGCTATTATTTGTTGCACTAGTTACGTACGAGTTCGTGAATCGAGTCAATGTTTCAAATTCTTTTTAATCTGAAGTATGTAGCGTAAACATTAAATACGGTTTTTCTCTATCTCTTTGAAGAGCAGTAGAGTTACATAAAGCTACTTGTTATTGATCCGCCTGGCCGCGGTTTTTTTAATAGACAGCTTATTTAACTGTGGGTGTTGAAAGCTATGTGTAAAATTGGATAATTACGGGTTTTTTGATCGAGCGAAGCGTGATCTCTAAATCAACTTGGGCAAATCGGCGTTGTACCTATGTAGGTGCATAAGTGGTAGGTATGTGTCTGTCCGAGGATATCTTTCGAAGCGTTGATCCGTTAATCGTGAAATTTGATACTTAAGTAGGTAGTGATGACACAATTTTGGTGTGACTAAATGAGCTAAAAATGTTGGGGGATTGTTGAGATATTGGGGTTCAAGAGGGGTAAAAAAAAAAGAAAATGAGACTATTAGTTCAAGTGGAACGTCAAATGAAAGGTCTTTATTAATACATTTAGACTCCGTTTTTATTTCTAGTAAAGTCCTTATAGTTTTTGAGTTATTATATTAGCTATAATAAAAACAGAACTTTCACAAAATTCACAGGGTACACCAGTGACCCCACAATGCTGTAATTTGGCATGCGTATAGCTTAAGTGACACAAATATAGGCAAAGGTCTTAAATTCAGAAAAACTGCAATTTGTACCCCAAAAAGAAACCAGACTACATGAACTCCCGTCACCTGTAATTTGAATGAAACTGTAGCTGAAGTTATATCGTGGCACTATTTTGATACCTAGTCAAAGATTACAAATAAAATGTTTTTAATCGGAGACGCGTGAGATCTCAGTTCGGGGCGAACCACTACATTATTAGTTTTAATTTTTCATTATATTTACTTGTTATTGACCTGCGAGTAAAGTAGGTACGTACGCTTTCCATAATCTTGATAAGCCAAGTCAGGCGCAGAGTGTCGACGGTAGGCACGAGTATAGCAGGGAACTTCATGTCCCTGTCGTGTTTGTACACTGGTACGAGCCACTCCCACGCCTCCCACGACTTACTGCTCAGCTCCAAGCAGTAGTCGTATAGACTCGGGAAACCCATTGGGAAGTGCTCTGAAAAAAATCATTTCATTTATTTGCGAAACTCAGTTAAAGGATTTTAATTTTTTATACGACCTGGAGTTGGACCAAGTTATTGACCTTGTAGGTCACGCATGTTGGATACGTGCCCTACGATGCACTGCCCTGCCTCCAGTAACTTGAGGCACACAGGTGTAAAGCCTCATGTGCCTGTAATTTCACCGGCAACCATACACTTTAAACCGAAACACAGTAATACTGTTTGGCTGGCTAAAAATTGCCTGGAAGAGATCGCTTCGAGCGATAAGGCCGCCCATTGTACCACCATGTATTAGTCTTTAAGTTTTCTAGGTTAAGTTGTTTTAATTTGGTGTAACAATAAAGAATTATCTATCTATCTTTGGCGGCGAAATAAAGGTACCTATGGTGGTAGTAGTAGGATGACAAAGAAGTAAAAATGTACAGCAACGTTTCTGCTTAATAGACTTCTTGACGTTTTAACCCTTTCACACCTCTACTACTAGGTACCTAGTTTTCGATGTTTGAAAATATATATCAATTTACTTGTGGTAGCCTTCTTTTCGGGGTTATCTTCGACAAGCATCATCGGGCAAGCCTTCTTCACATACGTGTCGAAGTCGAAGCGGCCGTCGTCTATGATGGCAGCACCCAGGCTGTTGTACATTGACTGAAAACAAGTTAAAGCCTACGCACTTCTGAAAGGTAAGATTATCTGCCGTCTTACACTATAGAAAATCTAATAAGTCCGATTTGACGTCAATCATTATGCATTCTGCGGTTTATTCTAGAAATCCCCACCGCTACGTCCCCACTGCTGCGTAGAGGCATTGTAACGGGACAATTACTACAAATATACATACATGCTTTAAAACGATAAAAAAATTTAATTTTGGTGACGATTGGGCGGAGCATATAGATCTGTGCCCCGCGCGCAAAAAAGTACAGTGCTATTTACTTGCTTGTGTGAAGAACGAGACATACATGTATTCATAGCCGCGCCGCATTGTCGCAGGAATAAATGACGTAAGCGACAAAAGATAAAATCTCAAATTGCAAGAGAACCAACAAATAAAAAAAAATGCTTTTCCATTAGTTTAGGCACCATAATTAACTACTACTATGTAAAAAAATACATTAAATCTTTTCTAGAGTCGGAGAATGAGAGATATTATTGTTTTAGAAGAGCGGATTATGAAAAATAATTGTATCGAGAAAAGTTTCACTAATTGCGTTTCTGACTTTCATTTAAGTAGTTTAAATCCTCAAGTAAATATTACTTACCTAAATATGAAATCAGTAACATTTTTCGTTATTGAATACGACAGTTACTTATCAGCTCAATTATTTTTACATACCGTCTTAACACGGCCAATTTTTTTACTAAATTATTAGAATACCAATTGCCCGTGTTAAAGCATGTTTGTTTGTAGTAATTGCCCGGTTACATAGCCTCTACGCACCGGTGGGGACGTAGCGGTGGGGATTTCGAGAATATCCTCATTTTGATTGCCGTGATAACTTTGTATGAACGTTTACACAAAAAATCCAAATATCAACAACATAATGCCAATTAATAATTACACTATAATAATGAGTATAATTTTTAAGTGCCTTAGTTTCACTATATGTTAAAATATTACACTCAGAAATATTTCGACAGGACGATATTCAAATGTTATATTATTATCATTTGGTTTTGTTGTTCGTTACAACATAGGTTAGTGTCTAAACGCACATGGGCGCTGATCAAACATAGTTTTTATTCGATTGATTCGATTTAAAAAGTCTAATACCCTAACCGGCCGATGCTAAAAAAACTTTTTTTTTACCTCTTTATAATATTAGCATACACATAGGTATTTAGCTGAATACATACCACCATAAAGACACTTTCGGTAACAGTCCAGTCAATCTCTTCGTTTGTATCCTCCTGGTTAGGCAACAGACCGCTTATCATGTTGCATAGTTGTACGACCTGGAAAAATATAATTGTATAAATAATTATATCTCCGTAGAAAACTTTTGTGATCTATTTTAAATATTATTATATATACGGGATTTATCCCGTACCGTTTTATAGGTGTTTCGACCGACAATGTTTCGGTTCAATTTGTAACCTTCATCACAGTGCGAGTGGAGCGAATCATTGTCGGTCCAAACACCGATAAAACGGCACGTGATAAATCCCGTATTTATAATAATGAATTATATGTACATACGCAAAAATAAAGTAAAATATTTATTTTATGACCTTGACAAAAGATCAAAAATACTACTTGATTGCATCCGCGATTAGTCGTCGAACAAAGCTGGCTGACCATGTTAAAAGGTGTCTGCGTTACGATAGTCTTAAGCGGAGTTTGCTGCTGCAACCAGAACATGCCGTAGACGATGTAATGCTCAAACATTGCTGGCATTCATCGCTAAATGAATCTTAAAGACAGGTTAATAAAGTTCATTCTACATTGAAGAGAGTACTAACTAAGTTCAAAGGAGTCTGCGGTACAATAGTCTTGAGCGGAGTTTGCTGCTGCAACCCGAACATGCCGTAGACGATGTAATGCTCAAACATTGCTGGCATTCATCGCTAAATGAATCTTAAAGACAGGTTAATAAAGTTCATTCTACATTGAAGAGAGTACTAACTAAGTTCAAAGGAGTCTGCGGTACAATAGTCTTGAGCGGAGTTTGCTGCTGCAACCCGAACATGCCGTAGATGATGTAGTTGATGGCGCCCGGTACGTAGTGCTCGAAAAGACCGTTGAGTTTCTCGCGCTCTTCTTCGTTGGTCCGGCCTCTGACCCATCTGAAATTAATTACTTATGTATAACTAACTACATCCGTACTAATGTTCAGGAATGTTTTATTCTTGCCTGAAGAGATTAGAATAACTTTACCGTTATCTTTTAAGGGCGCCCGCTGCGTTGAGCAGGTCCCGCGTGCGGTCTGTTTTGTAGGCAAACAACGGACCCGCGGGCCGGGAAACGAATCGGTGCTCTTTCATTTACCAGAAACAGACAAGCGCGCGGGACCCGGTCAAGGTAGCGGACGCCCTAAGCCTGTCAAAATCTATTCATAACGGAAGTGTTCTATACCACACCGATCTGGCAAACTGGTATTTTAATAGCCCACACTGACCTATGTAACTAGATAACCTAATAACTGGCCCACACGCAGCTTCGCACGCGCGGTTTGTCAATAAAAACATGACCCTCCTTCTGTGCAGCCGTGTAAAAAGTAGCCTATGTCTCAATCCCGGTCATGATATAGGTTCATTTATATTTTATACTAGTGTATTTGTATGTGTTTTTAGTGTACTAGCTGACAAATCCGCAGCTTCGCACGCGTACATTTTCAATAAAAACATTACCCTCCTGCGAAGTTGGGTAAAAAATAACCTATGTCACTCGGGGATAGTGTAGCTTCCCAACAGGGACAGAATTTTTTTAATCGGTGTAGTAGTTTCGAAGCCTATTCAATACAAACAAACAAACAACAAATCTTTCCAGTAGTTAGGTTTTCGCCGGTTCTGGCTCGCGGATCCAGAACCGAGAACCGTCTCTGGCTCGCGGATCCAGAACAGTCGGTTGGATCGAACACGCCTCCTATAAAAAAAAAAAAAAAGTTTGGTGTCTTTTCCTAGGTTTTTGGGGTCGCTGAATCGATATATTGCATTAATTTTTTGATAGCTCGCACGGATCGTGAGATAGGCATGCGATTTAAAGAGCTCCACTACATTGCTAATTAACCTAATTGTTCCCTAATCACTCAGTGAACTCGGTGTGTCATTGTTTGTTAATCACCTGTAATGCTTATCTGAAGCTAATTAGCTTATTAGGGCCAATTCACACATACCACATCACAACAACGCCATGTGGTCGGACGTATATTTTGTATTGAAAATGAATATTACAATTTACACATACCACATTTTACCGTTGTTATCGACCACCTGTGTAATACGACCACAACGCAACCCACATCGCGACAGCAACGCCACCACCAGCGGCAGCACCGTGGCCACATCGCCACGACACGATGTCATCAACAGCGCGCGCCTAGCTGGCGATGTGTAATACGACCACATCGCAACCACATCGCGACGGCAACGCCACCACCGGCGATGGCACCGCGGCCATATCGCCACGACACGACGTCATCAATAGCGCGCGCCTAGCTGGCACCTGCCTGGCGTCCTCCATGACTACGTTCAATCTATCCATGTTTCCTCGACGGCAACGCCACCACCGGCGGCGGCACCGCGGCCACATCGCCACGACACGACGTCATCAACAGCGCGCGCCTAGCTGGCGCCTGCCTGGCGTCCTCCATGACTACGTTCAATCAAGCCATGTTTCCTCGACGGCAACGCCACCACCGGCGGCGGCACCGCGGCCACATCGCCACGACATGACGCCATCAACAGCGCGCGCTTAGCTGACGCATGCCTGGCGTCCTCCATGACTACGTTCAGTCAAGCCATGTTTCCTCTACGAAAGCAGGAGTATACCCGCACGTGACCACGTGGTTACCACATCGCAACGACAGCGACAACGCAACCACATTGACATTTTGTCGGTACCACAACGCAACTGCAAAAAGCCGCTGCGACACTATTCACACATAACCACAGCTTGACCGCATTTTGTCGCTGCGACGTGGTGTGGTTGTGGTACGTGTGAATCGACCCTTAGGATGTTCTAGTAAAACGCTATTTTTGGATTGATCACAAATCTTTATTTTCTTTAAAATAAGTACAAAACAGTTTGTTTAAAAATATATCGTTATTTATTTTATTGCTACTGAATAATTTAATAAAATCCATCATTGTATTTCCATAAAATTTGTTATAAAGATATGTTAGACAATATTGTCCGCAAACTGATGTAAAATCTTGTAATCTATACCTATTAAAATACTAGATTGGAATATGTGTTGATGTATTTATTACAAACACTTATATTTATAGACACTGTTAACTTAACTGCTATAGTCTACGGTTACATTACGGTTCTTATCTATTTCAATAACATTATCAAATTCTGCATAAACAATACAATTTATAGTTTAAGTAAGAGTGGACTCAAAACGAACTTCTAATCTAACACTACCATGTTTTATAAGATTCCAATGTGTGTTTGAATTTGAGCTAAGATCGGTTGTTAGATCAAACGCCAACAAGCAGTATCCTTTTGCATATTTTTCTCTAGATATCCCATTACCTTTATTAAGAAAATTTATACCCGTTCCTGAAAACAATGTGTGATAAGCAGCAGTAAAAATATTACTCTCAAACGATGGTTGCAAAGCTTTTGAAGGTATTTGCTGACCATCAATGTATAAGCAAAAAGTATTTAAATCATAGTTTTCAAAATTGAATGAATTTTTAGTCGGACACCCATTAAACGCTGCATTGTTTACAAATCCAACTATACATCTTTTAGGAACTTGTCCTAGAAAAATATTGTCAAGAGTCTTGCCCTGAATCCCTGAAGGTATGGTTAAAACTTTGACTTCAGCACGAGTAATAGAATATTTAGCGGTAGTAAAGGCTAAAACTTTCTGATGTGCAAGTAAAAATATTACTCTCAAACGATAGCTCTTAAGCAGTCACCATGACAGTTCTTAACAATTTCACTAACGTTATCCAAATTTTGTACAAATAAGGAATGCTGATTGAATGTTGCCCATTAGTCGATTGTTAAATGTACATCACCTAATGATCCTGATAGTGTTGTAAGATATGGCATTGGCTATATAAGTCGTAATTTTTTTCAAACATTCACTGTCGAGTGTTTGTTCGTGCGACTTAGTCTCCAAATTAAATTTTGCGAAGTGTGTGTTTGAAGTGATCTACAGAACAATCGATGTAAATATTTCAATACAGTTCAATAAAACTTAGTTACTTTGCTTTAAATTTTTGTGGATATAGTTTCATAACTTTGATAGTGGTAATTGTATTGTTGCAGAACTCTTTCGAAGAAAATACATTTAAACAATATTTTTACACTTGTTCAGATGATGAAGATAAGACCCAAGAATCCCTTAAAATTTTCGAAGAAAAACCACCTAAGAAGCAGATGAAAAGGAATAAATCAACTGAAAGCTTAGATAATTTATTTGAAGTTAAACAAATAAAGAAGACAAAGTTATCATCATCACTTTCTCGTGCCCACCAAGAAGGTGGAAATGTTTTTATAACTACCAATGAAGACGATGGCCCTCGATCGAATCACATGATAAAAATAGAAGTGTTTAACATGAACAAAATAGACAAAATCACACCTCCAGAACAGTGGAAACACGCAAGCTATATAGTAAAATATTTTACAAATGAATGCAGTGACTCTTCGTATTAGTAGTAGACAATTAGTAATAACAAGTTTTTAATTTAAGATTTTATCTGTTGTCTGCATACTAATATAATTTTGCAATGGATTTAACAAACGTTAGGTTCTTGATTGACATCGATGGTTTTCCAGTTAAAAGTGATATTTACTTTAAAGAAATTGGTATTTATGATTTTTTAACGGGTGAGGTTATATTACTCCATATCAAATTACCCAACTGGTTACTGTTTGGGGGTAGATCAAGGGAAATTAGGTTTGTTGAAAAAAAAGTACACGGCTTAGAATTTAAAAATTTTCAAACAGATTTAAAATATAGTCAAGCTATTAATCAAATTAAAGAATTCGACGTAAAAAATCAATATACATGGTTATATAAAGGGGGAACTGTAGAGCGAAAGCTATTAAATATTTTAGTCATGACATCTTTTAACCTGGAAACCATTGGTTGTCCAAAAGTAGAGAAAATGATTAGTAATTTAAATTTAAACTTTCTACAAAATTGCTCGCGGCACACTCTTTTTAACAGTAAATCCCGCACCTGCCACTGCAGCGGAGCTGAGGTCCTAGCATTCGCTCAGTGGTATAAAAACTATCAAAAAAAATGTATAGTAAATTATTAAGTGTGGACGCAAGTTACTAAGGTTTTTTTAACTACGTCTTAATTGTTTTTTTTTCATTACTATAATTTATATCACATTGTATGTTTTAAACAATAGAAAACATGTATATATTATTATATGTTTAATATAGATATAATTTTGTAAACATTACTAATTTAACATTAATTAACAACATTAATTGTAAACATATACTATAACTAAAATATCTCATTATTCAGTTTTGTTTTTTTTTATCTGAATATCAATTGTATTCATTATTTAGAATGATATTCATATACCTATAGGTAAGTATGTTGTAACACGTTCAATTTCCAAATCAATAATGTGAAACTAAATATTCTACACTACTATTTCTAATTTTGGAATTCAGGTTTTGCAATCCAATCTCGAACACCAAGTATTTTACCAAGATTTTCCCAGTGCGTTAATAGTTTAACATTAACCCTCTTTTCAATATTTTCCATCGTCTTTCCAAAAACAGAATTATTCATTAGTTTGTAAAAATCTTTTTCAAAATCTGATTTAGCAGCTGTTCGTAAAGTAGTATTTAAATCAATATACCGTTTTAACCACGGACGTTGATTGAATTTTAGTATTCTATGAATCTTTGTTAATTTCATACCCATTTCAATAGATTTGATTTTAAGAACACTTTTAAGCATGAACTGTTATTGTTCCAACGAAATAGTAGTATACTACAATACCATGTACGGTTACATGTTGATAATGTTTTAATTATTGAAGTTGTACTTTTTACAATTGGGTGTTGATACTATTTCTTTTGTTATTTTATAAATTGTTTTTTGATGTCTATTGAGCAACTATTTGTTTCATTTGTGTAATATTTAAGTCTGTAGCCAGCATGTTTCCACTGCTCGCTGGGAGCTGATTTTTTTGATTATCAAGTGTTTGTATTCTAATATTTTTTCTTTAAAGATAATTAATGACTAAAATTTGCAAATGAGGGGTAATTGAATCTACTAAGAAAGAAATTATTACGAAACTCATAAACAAAAATTGCAAACTACTATTGTTTATTAAAATGATATTTTTTACATGCTGGGTTTGATATTATTTCTTTTGTTATGTTATATAGGTATATATAGTTTTATTTATACTTTTATAATTTTTATTGCATTCATTTGTAAAATATTTTACTCTATAGCTTGCGTATTTCCACTGTTCTGTTCTGAATATAAAAACATTTCCACCTTCTTGGTGGGCGCGAGAAACTGATGATGATAACTTTGTCTTCTTTATTTGTTTAACTTCAAATAAATTATCTAAGCTTTCAGTTGATTTATTCCTTTTCATCTGCTTCTTAGGTGGTTTTTCTTCGAAAATTTTAAGGGGTTCTTGGGTCTTATCTTCATCATCTGAACAAGTGTAATAATATTGTTTAAATGTATTTTCTTCGAAAGAGTTCTGCAACAATACAATTACCACTATCAAAGTTATGAAACTATATCTATCTATATATAAAAGTAACTAAGTTTTATTGAACTGTATTGAAGTATTTACATCCATTGTTCTGTAGATCACTTCAAACACACACTTCACAAAATTTAATTTGGAGACTAAGTCGCACGAACAAACACTCAACACGATGGATTGCAAAACCAGAATTCCAAAATTCTTCAACATTTGGAGAGAATTTAGTTGCAGTTCAGTTAAGAAGGCTAAAGTTATTTTATAATAAACCCTTAGGTTTCAGTATTTTGGATATATCAAAAACTTTGATGTATGACTTCCATTATAACTACATGATGAACAAGTTCAATAATAAAATAAAATTGCTTTACACCGACACTGATACTTTGATATATCAAGTTTTTACAAATAATTTTTATGAAGATATTAAACCTGATCTGTCTTCAAAATTTGATACTTCCGACTACCCTGATGATAACAGGTTTGGATACCCAAAAATTAATAAAAAAAAGATTGGCTTATTTTAAAGATGAAAATAATGGACGGATATTTAAAAAATTTGTGGGGCTACGATCCAAAATGTATGCTTTAAATGTAGAAAATAAGTTTTCAGCGAAAGCTAAAGGTGTTACAAAATTGACCACAAAAAATATGAAAATGGAAAATTATAAATCATGTCTTTTCGATAAAAATATTCAGTATAACACTATTATTTTATTCAAATCACTAAAACGTAGAATATTAACTCAGCAAGTCAACAAAATATGTTTATCTTATAATGATACTAAACAGTATATTTTACCTAATAATGTTGATACATTAGCTTGGGGCCATTATAAAATAAGTTAGATTATTATTAATAAAATTAGTGTTAATAAATAAAATATTCGTATGCAAGATTAAACCAAATCGTAGATAGTTTTATATGTTGTAATAAAATGAAAAAATCTAACGTAAGGAGTATGTGAATATAATGTAAGTTTATTAGTTAGTAATACTTTTAATCCACAGATATGTAAAGATTTATAAGACAGATATTTTGTATAGAAAACATTTTCAATAATAAATACTAGTTATTTAAAAACAATTGTTCCATTGCTTTCTTATCCTCCTAACAATTAACACATATTTGAAAAAATGTATCATTTCAACCATCCATTTACTGCAATAGTAGCTGGTCCAAGTGGATGTGGGAAATCTTACTTTGTTACGAACTTTATAAAATATGCAACAGAAATTTGTAGTGTGAATTTTATTCAAATAACTTGGTGTTTTGATGAAATGCAACCACTATACAACCTTAAAACTGTAAATATTATTGTCAGGGGATACCTGACCTTAGTATGTTTGATGGAAAAAATCCTCAGTTAGTTATTATCGGACTCAACGCCAATAGCTTCAACCGCTGTTATAGTTCCAATCAACAATTGGCTTCATTCACTCTTCAGTCAGCTTGATGTTTATTTAAATCAAAAACTTGTATCACCTCTAAACAATACATATGCATATCGTGTTTATATGGAAACTTTGTTAAACTATGCACCTGCAGCTAGAAATTATCATCTGACTTGTGTTCTTTGGTATGAAGATACAACAGGAAAAATGGATTCAACTGATGAAAAAAACGTTCCAATTCCAACACACATTGAAACCTTATACAACATGGTAGTGTTAGATTAGAAGTGCGTTTTGAATCGACTCTGACTCAAACTATAAATTGTATTGTTTATGCTGAGTTTGATAATGTAATTGAAATAGATAAAAACTGTAATGTAACCGTAGATTATAGTAGTTAAGACTAAATAAAATTGTATCTAGTGTTTAAGTAATAATAAATAAAATAACAACATGTAGTTTTATTTTATTATTTCCAACTTCTTTCAATAACTCCCTTTTGAAGTAGTGTAGAATATTTAGTTTCACATTATTGATTTGGAAATTGAACGTGTTACAACATACTTACCTATAGGTATATGAATATCATTCTAAATAATGAATACAATTGATATTCAGATAAAAAAAAACAAAACTGAATAATGAGATATTTTAGTTATAGTATATGTTTACAATTAATGTTGTTAATTAATGTTAAATTAGTAATGTTTACAAAATTATATCTATATTAAACATGTAATAATAAATACATGTTTTTTATTGTTTAAAACATACAATGTGATATAAATTATAGTAATGAAAAAAAAACAATTAAGACGTAGTTAAAAAAACCTTAGTAACTTGCGTCCACACTTAATAATTTACTATACATTTTTTTTGATAGTTTTTATACCACTGAGCGAATGCTAGGACCTCAGCTCCGCTGCAGTGGCAGGTGCGGGATTTACTGTTAAAAAGAGTGTGCCGCGAGCAATTTTATTAAATAAAAAAAAAAAAAAAACAAGAAAGTTTAAATTTAAATTACTAATAATTTTCTCTACTTTTGGACAACCAATGGTTTCCAGGTTAAAAGATGTCATGCCTAAAATATTTAATAGCTTTCGCTCTACAGTTCCCCCTCTATATAACCATGTATATTGATTTTTTACGTCAAATTCTTTAATTTGATTAATAGCTTGACTATATTTTAAATCTGTTTGAAAATTTTTAAATTCTAAGCCGTGTACTTTTTTTTCAACAAACCTAATTTCCCTTGATCTACCCCCAAACAGTAACCAATTGGGTAATTTGATATGGAGTAATATAACCTCACCCGTTAAAAAATCATAAATACCAATTTCTTTAAAGTAAATATCACTTTTAACTGGAAAACCATCGATGACAATCAAGAACCTAACGTTTGTTAAATCCATTGCAAAATTATATTAGTATGCAGACAACAGATAAAATCTTAAATTAAAAACTTGTTATTACTAATTGTCTACTACTAATACGAAGAGTCACTGCATTCATTTGTAAAATATTTTACTATATAGCTTGCGTGTTTCCACTGTTCTGAAGGTGTGATTTTGTCTATTTTGTTCATGTTAAACACTTCTATTTTTATCATGTGATTCGATCGAGGGCCATCGTCTTCATTGGTAGTTATAAAAACATTTCCACCTTCTTGGTGGGCACGAGAAAGTGATGATGATAACTTTGTCTTCTTTATTTGTTTAACTTCAAATAAATTATCTAAGCTTTCAGTTGATTTATTCCTTTTCATCTGCTTCTTATGTGGTTTTTATTCGAAAATTTTAAGGGATTCTTGGGTCTTATCTTCATCATCTGAACAAGTGTAAAAATATTGTTTAAATGTATTTTCTTCGAAAGAGTTCTGCAACAATACAATTACCACTATCAAAGTTATGAAACTATATCCACAAAAATTTAAAGCAAAGTAACTAAGTTTTATTGAACTGTATTGAAATATTTACATCGATTGTTTTGTAGATCACTTCAAACACACACTTCGCAAAATTTAATTTGGAGACTAAGTCGCACGAACAAACACTCGACAGTGAATGTTTGAAAAAAATTACGACTTATATAGCCAATGCCATATCTTACAACACTATCAGGATCATTAGGTGATGTACATTTAACAATCGACTAATGGGCAACATTCAATCAGCATTCCTTATTTGTACAAAATTTGGATAACGTTAGTGAAATTGTTAAGAACTGTCATGGTGACTGCTTAAGAGCTATCGTTTGAGAATAATATTTTTACTTGCACATCAGAAAGTTTTAGCCTTTACTACCGCTAAATATTCTATTACTCGTGCTGAAGTCAAAGTTTTAACCATACCTTCAGGGATTCAGGGCAAGACTCTTGACAATATTTTTCTAGGACAAGTTCCTAAAAGATGTATAGTTGGATTTGTAAACAATGCAGCGTTTAATGGGTGTCCGACTAAAAATTCATTCAATTTTGAAAACTATGATTTAAATACATTTTGCTTATACATTGACGGTCAGCAAATACCTTCAAAAGCTTTGCAACCATCGTTTGAGAGTAATATTTTTACTGCTGCTTATCACACATTGTTTTCAGGAACGGGTTTAAATTTTCTTAATGAAGGTAATGGGATATCTAGAGAAAAATATGCAAAAGGATACTGCTTGTTGGCGTTTGATCTAACAACCGATCTTAGCTCAAATTCAAACACACATTGGAATCTTATAAAACATGGTAGTGTTAGATTAGAAGTTCGTTTTGAGTCCACTCTTACTTAAACTATAAATTGTATTGTTTATGCAGAATTTGATAATGTTATTGAAATAGATAAGAACCGTAATGTAACCGTAGACTATAGCAGTTAACAGTGTCTATAAATATAAGTGTTTGTAATAAATACATCAACACATATTCCAATCTTGTATTTTAATAGGTATAGATTACAAGATTTTACATCAGTTTGCGGACAATATTGTCTAACATATCTTTATAACAAATTTTATGGAAATACAATGATGGATTTTATTAAATTATTCAGTAGCAATAAAATAAATAACGATATATTTTTAAACAAACTGTTTTGTACTTATTTTAAAGTTCCCCCTCTATATAACCATGTATATTGATTTTTTACGTCAAATTCTTTAATTTGATTAATAGCTTGACTATATTTTAAATCTGTTTGAAAATTTTTAAATTCTAAGCCGTGTACTTTTTTTTCAACAAACCTAATTTCCCTTGATCTACCCCCAAACAGTAACCAGTTGGGTAATTTGATATGGAGTAATATAACCTCACCCGTTAAAAAATCATAAATACCAATTTCTTTAAAGTAAATATCACTTTTAACTGGAAAACCATCGATGACAATCAAGAACCTAACGTTTGTTAAATCCATTGCAAAATTATATTAGTATGCAGACAACAGATAAAATCTTAAATTAAAAACTTGTTATTACTAATTGTCTACTACTAATACGAAGAGTCACTGCATTCATTTGTAAAATATTTTACTATATAGCTTGCGTGTTTCCACTGTTCTGAAGGTGTGATTTTGTCTATTTTGTTCATGTTAAACACTTCTATTTTTATCATGTGATTCGATCGAGGGCCATCGTCTTCATTGGTAGTTATAAAAACATTTCCACCTTCTTGGTGGGCACGAGAAAGTGATGATGATAACTTTGTCTTCTTTATTTGTTTAACTTCAAATAAATTATCTAAGCTTTCAGTTGATTTATTCCTTTTCATCTGCTTCTTAGGTGGTTTTTATTCGAAAATTTTAAGGGATTCTTGGGTCTTATCTTCATCATCTGAACAAGTGTAAAAATATTGTTTAAATGTATTTTCTTCGAAAGAGTTCTGCAACAATACAATTACCACTATCAAAGTTATGAAACTATATCCACAAAAATTTAAAGCAAAGTAACTAAGTTTTATTGAACTGTATTGAAATATTTACATCGATTGTTTTGTAGATCACTTCAAACACACACTTCGCAAAATTTAATTTGGAGACTAAGTCGCACGAACAAACACTCGACAGTGAATGTTTGAAAAAAATTACGACTTATATAGCCAATGCCATATCTTACAACACTATCAGGATCATTAGGTGATGTACATTTAACAATCGACTAATGGGCAACATTCAATCAGCATTCCTTATTTGTACAAAATTTGGATAACGTTAGTGAAATTGTTAAGAACTGTCATGGTGACTGCTTAAGAGCTATCGTTTGAGAATAATATTTTTACTTGCACATCAGAAAGTTTTAGCCTTTACTACCGCTAAATATTCTATTACTCGTGCTGAAGTCAAAGTTTTAACCATACCTTCAGGGATTCAGGGCAAGACTCTTGACAATATTTTTCTAGGACAAGTTCCTAAAAGATGTATAGTTGGATTTGTAAACGACGTCGTGTCGTGGCGATGTGGCCGCGGTGCCGCCGCCGGTGGTGGCGTTGCCGTCGAGGAAACATGGATTGATTGAACGTAGTCATGGAGGACGCCAGGCAGGTGCCAGCTAGGCGCGCGCTATTGATGACGTCGTGTCGTGGCGATATGGCCGCGGTGCCATCGCCGGTGGTGGCGTTGCCGTCGCGATGTGGTTGCGATGTGGTCGTATTACACATCGCCAGCTAGGCGCGCGCTGTTGATGACATCGTGTCGTGGCGATGTGGCCACGGTGCTGCCGCTGGTGGTGGCGTTGCTGTCGCGATGTGGGTTGCGTTGTGGTCGTATTACACAGGTGGTCGATAACAACGGTAAAATGTGGTATGAGTAAAATTGTAATATTCATTTTCAATACAAAATATACGTCCGACCACATGGCGTTGTTGTGATGTGGTATGTGTGAATTGGCCCTAATAAGCTAATTAGCTTCAGATAAGCATTACAGGTGATTAACAAACAATGACACACCGAGTTCACTGAGTGATTAGGGAACAATTAGGTTAATTAGCAATGTAGTGGAGCTCTTTAAATCGCATGCCTATCTCACGATCCGTGCGAGCTAGCAAAAAATTAATGCAATATATCGATTCAGCGACCCCAAATTTTTTTTTTTTTTTTTATTTTTTTTTTTAGGCGGCGTGTTCGAGCCAACCGACTGTTCTGGATCCGCGAGCCAGAGACGGTTCTCGGTTCTGGCTCACGGATCCAGAACCGGCGAAAACCTAACTACTCTTTCCTCTTTATAATATTAGTAAAGATATAAAAACATCCAGACCCAGAACAAATATCTGTAGAACATACAAACATTTATTCCGCGGTGGGAATCGAACCCGCTACCTTCTGCGTTTCAGCCGGCTGCGTTTCAAACAAACAAATCTTTCCTCTTCATCGTTTGAAACAATAAAAGCTTTATTATTTTATTCCTATTGGCCACTGACCTGTCCCAGAAAGGCTGATAGCCCAAATTCTTAGGGTCAACGAAAACCATCCCGGCTCGGCTCACAGTCGCAGGCGATGCGTAGTTCAGATCGCCCACCTCGAAGAGCAGCGAGCAGTACGACGCCAGGCGAATGCGCTCGCCGTTCGCGAGCGTCAGCAACTTGTTATCGTCCATTACCGAGTTCATGTTCTCTATCCAGAGGGCGTCTACGTCGCCGTCGAAGAGGGAGTAGCGGCGCTCGTTTTCTTCCGCTGGTCTGTGTAACACGAGAGTTGATATTGACTGCGGTTGTTAAATTTGTAAATTTCATACCAGAGAATCACTAGGCCAGTATTTCAAACTAGGATAGCAAGCTAGTTATACAATATCCTATCCTGGCTTTCTGTCCGGTTTAGTACAAGCTAGCTAGAGCGTTTCACATGATGGCGTAAAGTTAGAGATGATCTTCTCTCGGAAACCCATGGTCAGCGGACTGGAACAAAACGCTTAGCCATTGCGCACTAGCCAATCGTATACTAGCTTGGACGGCCACACGAAGCTAGCACACAAGCCATAGTAAAATTTGTGGTGGGGGTCGTTACTAGCTCAAAAAAAAACGAGTGTGCTTTAGAGCACACGACTGAAGTAAAACTTCTTTAGCTCCATCTATATGTATGTATAAAACGAGTGTGCTTTAGAGTTTAGAGCACACGGCTGAAGTAAAACTTCTTTAGCTCCATCTATATGTATGTATAAAACGAGTGTGCTTTAGAGCACATGACTGAAGTAAAACTTCTTTAGCTCCATCTATATGTATGTATAAAACGAGTGTGCTTTAGAGCACACGACTGAAGTAAAACTTCTTTAGCTCCATCTATATGTATGTATAAAACGAGTGTGCTTTAGAGTTTAGAGCACACGGCTGAAGTAAAACTTCTTTAGCTCCATCTATATGTATGTATAAAACGAGTGTGCTTTAGAGCACACGACTGAAGTAAAACTTCTTTAGCTCCATCTATATGTATGTATAAAACGAGTGTGCTTTAGAGCACACGACTGAAGTAAAACTTCTTTAGCTCCATCTATATGTATGTATAAATATGTATGTATATACATATATGTATAAAATAATGCTTCAAGGAAATGTCAACCTTATTTCGAGGCGCATACATACAGTAAGTAAATAAGTTATTTTCTGCTGCTGTCTGCTATCTATTGTGGAATAGCTGAACTTTTTCGTAAATCGAAGCTGGTAGATTCAAAACGCGAAACGTCGTACATACCTATTTTTTATCTTTATCAAAATGAACTGTATTATACAGCATGAAGGGGTGTTTTGTTTTTGTAGTTTGTATAATTTAGGCTATTTTGGGATAGGAGATATGCGACAAATCAACTGGCTATGAGAGACAGAGAGAAAGAAAATGTGTGCTCGCACCTCTCTCTCTCTTGCCCCTACAGTAATATACGAAACGTAGCTCTCTCTCTTTCTATCTTCAATAACTTATATCTCCCTGTCAACTTCCATTCACACTTTTCGTAACGCATTCACCAGACCAGCTTACTCCCCAAGTCAAGCGTTAGTAAAAAAATTTTACTTCAAAAATACAACCCCATTTCCTTGCTCGAAACGCAAGCTAACTTTCTCGCTAACTTACTAGCTTATACACGAAGCCAGAGTTAGCATGAAATACTAGCCTCGTGTATCCCGGGCATAACGCACAAATTATCAAAACCAACTGTAGTTTGACATACGTAATCTCTAAACCAGGGATTCACAAAGTGGTCCTAGGGGTCCTAGGGGTCGACATAAACGAAAACTGATTTTGGGGGTCGACGAGGTCTAAAAATCGACCCCTATTTAATTAACACAAGTTCTTATTTAAATCTTTCAAGATAGGTAGGTAGGTACTGTATTGTTTATGTTGTGTTACGTGTACTAAGAATAATTAATATTTTTGTAGGAAATAGCATTGTTGTAGTAATGTAAAGTCTCAAGTTCGGATGAAAAACTCGGCAAGTCTGTGTGGACAAGTTTGTGCAAGATAATGAGTTCGGGCGTACGTCTTTCAGGCGCGTTTTGACTTGCTCTGTATTTGACGCTTACGCGATTAAATACGAACGAATTCATGATCAAGTTGCAAGTCCAAACATGTTCCTGATATTTTACTATTTAACTAGCTTGCACTTAGGTTGAAAGTTCATTTGCGTTTTGAAATTCGTTGGAGCTTGAACGATAATAACTCATATAAGTACTCATTTATTTCAAGAGATTACAAAGTTACAACATAGCTAAATTAAGTGAAGTAAAGTGATTGAAAAAGAATTTACAAAATGCTGAGCTCCCTACGCGAGTTAAGAGCGTAACCATACAATATCTGCAGTTTAAGGAAAATTAACACGGTAAGTACCAAACAGTTTTTATCCGGCACAGCGCATCAGCATTGCCATACAATAGGGCAATGCAGCCAGCGTCTTGGGGGCGCTGTCTGCATTGCCCCACTGTGTGATAGTGATCAGTTGAGCTATGTGTAAATTGTTTGCAACAGTTTGCAGTTGCCTCAGTTGCAGTGGCGTAGCGTGCCTTGTCGGGGCCCCGTATAAAAATTTTTTTGGAGGCCCTTATATGGAGGTAAAGATTTTTCACAATAGAAAAAAAATATTGTGAGAAGTAATATTTATTTATCACATAATTTACCCATTTTACAAATAAAAATCGAATTTTAAATATTCACTCTCCTTGCCTTTTTATCGGCAAACTGATTTATTAAATCATTTATGGCTGATGATGATTTTAGTTTTTCTAAAGTTTCTGCCTCTATGGACAATAGTGAGATGTCTGACAGCCGTTCTTGTCCCATCGAAGTTCTTAAGTAATTTTTTATTAGTTTTAATTTTGAAAAACTTCTTTCTGCCGTTGCGGTTGTAACTGGAAGGGTCAAGAATAAAAAGCATGCTGTGATTACCTCGGGAAAACTGGATGCAAGACTATTGAATTTTACTAGCAATAATTCAATGAGTTCTTTAATGGAATAATTTTTTTTAATTTCAGAATTTAAGCATGTTTTTAGAGCCTTTAATTGGTCACAAAGATTAAGTGAGATGTCTTTACTGTATTTAGCAGACAGTTTTCCGGAAGCGTTTAATATCTCTTCGCTTGAAGAAGATAGGAGTTTCTCCGGTTGTAATATTTCGAATATACTACTCAGGTTGCCAAGGCTCTGAAATCTTTCTTTAGTTTGAGAAATTAATATATCTAAACAGCAATAGTATACATTGACTTTGAAATAGGATTCCGGGTCGGAAATTCTCTCATCTTGTGATAACTCATCAAAAAAACGCTTCGTTATCTTTCGCCTACTGTTTTTAAAAACAGTTGTTACCCCCCACTTTTTTGCTAAATCTTTGGATTCATTTAGCAAACTATTAAATGAATTCTGATTTCTTAATTGGCACAGTCTATTTAAAAGATTACTTAATAAAATACTAGATTTCTGTAAGTCATTATTTTCATGCTGTAGAGCTTTAGAAACAGGATTAATAATTTCAAATAGTGAAGAAAAAAATGTAACGAGCACTAAGAAATCAAAACTCTCTAAAATATTAATTATACTTTTACATTCTTCACGTTCATCTTTTTTATTTGAAATTAAATTTAGTTGGTACAAAGTCTTCATGATTAGTAAAAAATTTTTCTTTACTGCTAATAAAGCGTCGTTCCTAGAAGACCATCTGGTAGGACATACCTTTTTAAGGGTAATCAAATATTTTTCAGATGAATCGTCACTTAGCATAGCCCAGCGTTTTATACTATTGCCAAAAAAAGTATATATTTTTTCTAAATTATCGAAAAAAGTCGATACTTCACGAACATGTCTCGCAGCATCGTTCAAAACCAAGTTTAAAGCGTGCGCAGCACAATGAACATAATCGGCATTTGGAGCATGCTCTTTTATTAGGGTTTGTAATCCTCCATACACACCCGACATAACATTTGCTCCATCGTATCCCTGTCCTCTACATTTAGTCAAATCAATTCCATATTCTTTAGTCAAATTTAAAATGACAGTTTTCAGACCTGCAGCACTGCAATCGGTTACTGCTATGAATCCTAAAAAGGACTCACAGATTTTTATTTCTTTAGGCACATTATCATCATTTTCTGTAACCGAGATATATCGAAAAACTACAGATAGTTGGTAAATTTTTGACAAGTCTTGTGTTGTATCCAGAATTATTGTCAGAAATGGAGCTTTTTTAATTTCTGAGATAATACTGTTCCTAACGTTAGTACCAAGCAAACTAATAATTTCGTTTTGAATCGTAAGGCTTAAATAATTTATTTCACCTTTCGGTTTTAGAAAAAGTTCTTTTAAAGTTGCATCATAGTTAGATAGCAGACGTGAAATTGCCATAAAATTGCCAGAATCAGAATCATGCCCCCTCAAAGGTAGATTACAAGATACTAAAGTAATTATAACATTAATTATACGATGCAGTACATCTCTCCAGAATGTAATTTTACTATCGATTTCACTTTTCAATAGAGTATCGATGGTATTTCCTTGCAACCAATTATTATAAGAGAGTGAGGCACTAATATGCTGCTGTGACTTTTCATGGTCAAGAATAGTTTGTGTGAAATTGCTTCTAACCGAAACACCGTTAACCCAAGCAGAGGAGTACGATTTGTTTTGACGATCTGCTAATAACCAACAGAAGTGACAGTACGGTTTGTTTAAAACGTTAGAATAACATAACCATGGTCTTATAATTTTTATGCCTGCCTGATTGAAATATGAATAATAATAAGCTGAAAAAGGTCGGTTATTTTCTGAAACTTTTGGAAATGGTCCTTGTGGTTTAAATGGACCCAATTCAAAAATTATTTTTCGTTCGCATTCAGTTAAATTGTCACCAAAATTTCCTCTATCTGATGAAATTATATTACAATCTGCATTATCTGCAGATATATCAGAATAGTTGACTTGGGGTTCCTCGATTTCTGGATGGACATCCGATAAAGTATGTGCTTGGCTTTCTTCTATTTCCGGATGGATATGTGACGAAGAACATGCTTCAGAAGAATCTAAAAATAAACGAGTAATTGTTAAAAAATAAATACGAATGCTTTGATACTAAACTAAAAAGAGTTATATATAAATAAATAACGTTACTAAGGGTCACAGTTAGAGAGTGTTCAGTTCAGATGCACACAGATTCTACGCGGATTGTGCTCGTACCTATTAGTAGATACAAAATCACCTGCAGCCCGTCCGTGCATTACTATACACCTGCGTGCTATTTAAACGCAGCGCGTAGTGTAGTGGCCATACAAAACGAGAACCCGAAAGCGAGTCTGCACATCTGAAGTTCTCAACACGCAATTAACGATACGATACGGACTGATAAACAAACAACAAAACAAATCGATCCTATAGATAAGTTAGAATTTTGTTTTTTTTAATCAAGGCACGGAACCCTAAAAACAGTATAATTGTGAAAATCGAGGGGGGAGACAACTTTTTGTGACGGACAGATGGACAGACCGAAATTAAAAGATTTCCTTGTTTATCACTACGGGCCCCTAATAAATGGGTTGGGTAGTAGTGTAGTACTTACCTTTCCAATCTAAATCACTCACAGTATCTTGTCTCTGAAAAAATGAAGAAATTTTGGGCACTTTTTTTATAACCTCGTCCCTTTTCTGTTTAATTTTTCTTTTCTCAGCGCCGCTGGGATAATCTCTTTTCCTTTCACTCATTTCTTTTACAAATCGTTACTAATACTGCTAAACCAGAAGAACAATATTGTTTGTACTGAATTACAATGTAATGCACATTTATATAAAGCGCGTAAATAAACAGTGCACTGCACTCCGTGGTTTAACATCCAATGCAAAGTACAACAACGTACACGTACATCGCGATATCGATGAAGGATTCCCGGGGATTCCCCGCTGAGTTGAAGATGAAGTAAGTAAAACGGGGAAGTCCCGCCATAACGATGTAGTGTTGCCAACTTTTGAACGCACGCTTAAGGCGGGAAAAAAAGGAATTGCTTTATAGAATTTTGTCATTTGTAAAATAAAATAAATTAGAAAGTTTTTATTCTTTTTCCTTACACACTTTGGGGGCCACCGTGGCCCGGGGGCCCCGTATAATTGATACGGCAAATACGGCGGTAGCTACGCCCCTGCTCAGTTGTTTCAATTGTAAAAAAATACCAGTAAATTTAACAGTTTATTTTTGTTTTTTATTTAGGTAATTTCTTATTTTTTTATTTGCAGGATTACTGAGAGTTTTATGATGGCAAACACGAAAAAAAAATGCAGACAATACAGTTTGGACTACTTGAAGTTCGGATTTATTGCATCTCCATCAAATCAACACGTGCCGATGTGTCTCATATGTGAAAAAGTATTCAGTAACGATGCCATGAAGCCTTCAAAAATGGGTGACCACTCATCAAGAGTACATGCTGACAAAAAAAGTAAGCCCTTGTCATATTTTCAAGCACTTAAAGAAAAACTAGACAAAAGACCATCCATAAGATCGATGTTTGCGTCATCATCTATTAAAGACGATGATGGTTTACGAGCGTCCTATAATATATCTTTACTAATAGAGAAGTCGGGGAAACCCCACACAATTGGAGAGCAGCTTATCTTACCAGCCATTGCGGAGGTCCTTAACAATGTATTGCACAAACCCGCACATGATATTTTAAAGAGAATACCTTTGAGCAATAACACCGTTCAGAGACGCATAGACGAGATGGGATGGGATGTGGAAAACATTTTATGCAAGTTCTTACAGACCAACAGATTCTCTCTCCAGTTGGACGAGTCTACATTACCCGGCAATGAAGCTCTGTTGTTAGGATATGTTCGATATATCAAAGATGAAAATATGTGCCAAGAACTGCTTTTTGCTACATATTTAGAGACTGATACCAGAGGAGAATCGATTTTTCAGGCCGTGGAACATTTTTGTACTGACAAAGCTATTCCATGGAAAAACATTGTTTCTGTTGCGACTGATGGTGCACCGTCTATGGTTGGTCGTCATCGTGGTTTTATAGCTCACTTAAAGCGAGTTGTCGCTTTAAGTGAGCTATAAAATGTGTACCTGGTGTACTGGTCATTCACTGCGTGATTCACAGGCAGCATTTAGTAGCAAAAAAGCTGAGTCCTAGATTGCATAAGTCTTTACAAAAATATGTAATAAATGCGATCAACAAGATTCGAAGCAATTCCTTGAACTCTCGGTTATTTGCTCGGCTATGTGAAGAAAACGACGAAGTCTTTACTCGATTACTTCTGCACACTGAAGTTCGCTGGCTATCAAGATGCTCTTGCTTAGAAAGATTTTCAGGCATTTTTGAATCTGTGTTGAAGTTTTTACAAGAAAAAGATCCGAATTTGAAAGAAAATCTGAACAATTGTAAAACAGATATTTATTACTTAACTGATATCTTTGGAATATTCAACAACGTTAATTTGCAGCTGCAGGGTGACGATTTTAACTTGATTAAAACAAAATCAATAATATTGGCCTTCGTGGGTAAACTAATCCTTTATATAAACAAAATTTAGGCAGAAAAGAATATTCGCAGTTTCCGCATTTGTCAAAATTACCAGTAATGCTTCAAGATGATGACATTTTATTATATGTCACTCACTTGGACGCATTACACAAGAATTTTACGGAGAGGTTTGAGGATCTTTTAAATTTACAAATTCCTCAATGGATAATAAATCCGTATAAAACCACCGCCATAGAAGAAGCCAATGTGATAATGCAAGAAGAGTTGATTACCATCAGCACAGACGAAAAGCTTAAGCAGAAGTTCAACCAAGGCTATCAGAAGTTCTGGTTGCAACGCAACATTGAAACACAGTATCCTACATTGTGGAACATTGCTGAAAAATACCTTATCGCTTTTCCATTATCATACCTAGTTGAAAAAAGCTTCAGTGTGGTAACAAACATTTTGACGAAACAAAGAAACCGTTTGAAAATCAACGAACGTGGAGATTTAAGGCTACAACTCACCAATATTGAACCGGATGTAGCTAGATTGGTAGATAGTCACCAGGTTCATCCATCACACTGAATGTTTTATTTTCTCTTTGCGAATTAATACTTTTTTAAATATAATTTCCTACCTACTTAAGATTCTTTAAGTACTTAATTTGTAATAATCATTATAAATTAAACTTGATATTTACTGAATTGTATGTCTTTTTATTTTGTTAAAATTTTGATGAAGTCAACTTTATTCACTTAACCAAGTGCAAAGTTTTCCAATTGGTACCTTAGTACCTAGGTATTTTGTATCAATAGGAAAAAACGAAAGATAGGCCCCCTTATTCATAATAGTCTGCTAACTAATTTAAAGCATTGCTAATTCTCACTCTGTCTTCTTCTATTGACCTAAGTCAGAATGAAAAATAACACTCTGTATCAGCTGTTTTAAGTTAGCGGACCATTATGAATAAGGGGGTTGATCTTAAAAACAGGTAATTTGGCCATGGGGGTCTGAGGTAACAGTTCATTTTGGAAAAGGGGTCACTTGTCCAAAATAGTTTGGGGATCCCTGCTCTAAACTTTAAGGCACGAGAAGTGAAGTGATAATATATCGATAATTGTAAGTTGAAAAGCCAATCATATAGAGGATTACATTGTTAAATCTTTACCTGTTCATCTCTCTGAATATCTTCGAGTATAATCCGTCCGTCCAGTCTCTTGTCACTGGGTCGAGAATGCCATATAGCTCAATCACAGAGCACGCCTGAAAAGATACATCGGTAACAGGGTCTAGACTAGACAGACGGACTGCATCATAATTCATAACTGTACGCTGCCAACATTGTGCTCAGTCCGTTTGCAGTTGGCGAACTGTTCTTACATAAGGTTGGTAGTTTCGATGCAGTGCAGTTAAGATGCAGTCCGTCTGTCTAGCTAGACCCTTACTTGTAATTTTTATTAATGGTTTCTTAGTGTTATAATAGTCTACCTACACGAATCTTAACATTTTCGATAACGAAAAGAAATTATCGTGATAAATTTTAATCATTATTATAAATACGGGTTTTATCACAAATTTAACCGAAACATTGTCGGTCGAAACACGGATAAAACGGTACGTGATAAATCCCGTATTTATAACAATGATTGAAATAGTTCCAATTAGCGTAATAGGTGGCGCTCTCTGGAGTTAAGCCGTAAACAACTGACAATCTCAATAAAAAAAAACTCAATCTGTTAGTTTGGATACTAACACATTTTTTTCAAGGTCCTCAATCCTCAACATTGACACGGCAATTGGCATTGACAATTCACTTTTGTTATCAGCTTATGACATAGCAGCGCAATCTGTTAGAAGTTCCAAAACTGGCCGTGAAAACCCATCAGTAAGTACATTACTAGCAAAAACGTAGTTTTCTGTTTAAATTACCTTAGGATTGACCACTTGAAGTTTGGTCGGTAAACCAAGATTGGTCTGTGCCTTGACTAAAGTCGCCAAAATAACAGACTTCCCACCGCCAGTCGGGCCGACTAACATGGTGCAATGTCGCGTCATCATCGTCTCGTACAGTTGAACCACTTTGTCCACCTAGAAATTAAAAACCAATATGTATTATTATGCTATGCTCGTGGTCTATACTATTATTATTATATTTAATTAAAAAAACGGAGTGCAAAAAGCCAACATCACGCGGTGTTCCCAGGCGGTCACCCATCCAAGTACTGACCGCGCTCGACGTTGCTTAACTGCGGTGATCGGACGAGAACCGGTGTTTTCAACGTGGTATGGACGTTGGCGAATCATTTTTTATATTTGTAAAACAGTTTCATGATTTATTTTTCGATGACAACGTTGACGTCATAAAAAGAACGCAACACGAATAATAGTTATATATAATAATTTACAGGTAAACAAAATTAAGACTTTATAATTCGCAGACCAAAATGAGTGTGGCTATTTGAAATAACATACTAATGTTTATAACCTTGGATGGTTTTAAATTAACATCAACATGTTTAATATTTATTGCTACCTACGCTATAAGAAAACTGATCTAAAAATTTCATCTAACTGTCGCCAACGTCCATACCACGTTGAAAACACCGGTTCTCGTCCGATCACCGAAGTTAAGCAACGTCGGGCGCGGTCAGTACTTGGATGGGTGACCGCCTGGGAACACCGCGTGATGTTGGCTTTTTGCACTTACAAATTCCTATATCTTTATCTGTTCCATTTTGATTCTATGACAACATGAAATAATCAAAACTTCGATTCTAAGTTATTATTGGCTACTCGACTATACGGCTGGACCGTTTACGTTGTAAATTGGTTTACAGGTGGATTGGGATTGGGACGTAGTCTATTCTTGACTCGCAATTGACATCAACTTAATATTTTATTAGTTTTGTATATTTATATACTAGGTATAATTTATGTATAATATTTAGTTTTGTATAACTGACGTGCTATGTGATTATTATCATTGTACCAACTACCAACCTCAGGTACCTATTTTATTGGAAAACTAGTGTATGCCCTCGAGTACGTCCGCAATTTTCTAGAACTCGACAACAGCGCCACCTACCGGGTCCAATTGTGAATCTAAACCATCCAGGGATTTATTTTAATGGATCCCTGGATGATTTAGATTAATAGACATAAAAAGTTTCATTAAAATCGGTTCAGCCGATTTTGAGTTTTAGCGAGACTAGCGAACAGCAATTTATTTTTATAAATACATATATTATAGATAGATGATTTGTAATTAATTTTTTTACCAATATACGTACTTATAACTATAAAGTTTTAAATACCTGATGATCTAGTATGATGTAGCCATCACTCTCTAGAACGTCAACGACAGCTGCGTTGAACTGCGGGTACCCCACGCGTGGACACTCCAGTCCAGGGAACAAGTCCTTGATCAGTCCTAGGAATAGTGGCACGTCCTCAAACACGAATTTAGGGTAGTTCATATCTCTGTAATAGAACGCGATACATTACAATTACAATACACTTTGACGCCTATGTCTGTGTGTATGTCTGTCTGTTGGGACGCAATCTTTTTTAAAAGAAGCTAGTATAGCTGGGTTGGTTCTTATCTGTGTGGTGTGGTGAAGAGATCAGGTCAGCGGATACAAATATTATCAGCAGTTTTGCTTTTTGATGATGGGATCGCAGCTGTTTAACAGAAATTCGTAATAAACTTCGGTTTTATGGCCGTCAGTTCTTTGAGTTGCACAAGATCGCTCTGGATATTTATGTGGGAGGCCTCTGTTCAGCAGTGGACGTTCTATGACTGATATGACGATGATGATGATGATGAGTATATTAGTATAGATTGTTAGATGTAATTGTTCAGTACCTGAGTAATCCCGTCGTAGACACGTTCTCGGTGATCTTGATGAGAAAAATCACCTCTGCTAACGGGGAGGAGATTTTAGCCTCTCTACAGAGAAAACTCTTCACAGATACACCGACCTCGCCGGCGAGGTCGACGAGTCCCTTCAGTTGCCGCCTACACAAGGTACAGACGTGCACCTACGATTTGTCTAATAACCCCATCCTAGCAACGGCCCACAAGTCGAAGTTCGTACCTAAACCCGTGTCGGTAACAGAAGGCACGGCTCAAGGCTCGGTCCTAGGTCCTCTACATTTCCTGTCCTACGTAAATGACATGAACAACTGCATTACTAACTGCTCATGCTACCAGTTTGCAGATGACACATGCCTAGTAATCGCTGATAAAAATCCACAATATGCCTGTGAACTTTTGCAATCGGACCTAGATACTCTAACTAAATGGGGCCACGATCCTGGCCTTGTTCTTAACGCTAGCAAAACCAAATTATTAATCATTAAATCACCGTATATAAAGCATTCTCCTGTTCAAAACCTAGTGGCCCGTGACCATAGCTGCTTGCATGCTGTTAGTGTGGCTTGCAGTTGTCCATTAATAGATATTGTTGATAAACAAACATACCTTGGTCTGATAATTGATCACAAGTTTAACTGGAGCCATCACATTGAACGCGTTTGTAATAAATTGAGACAATTCCTTGCGAACATCTCAATCCTCAAAAACCGCATTCCGTATAAGATAATGCTATACAATGCACTGACAGAGTCATACATACAATATGGTCTCAGCAGCTATGGTAGAACCTACAAAACGTATCTCGATGATATTTATAAACTACAGTTTAAAATTTTAAAAAAATTAGTGCCGCCTAAAATTGAAAATCAATTTCATGAAAATGACTGTGGTCTATTCATTTATTGCAAAGTTTTGCCAGTTCACACACAGGTTCATTATTTACTGCTGAGAGAACATTTTTTTAATGAATCATTAAAAAACAAAATCGAACACCCAGTATACACTTGAGCTATTTCTAGGAATCGGCTTTGCACATCGCGCGCTACCAATGCCTACGGCGAACGGACGGCCAGCTACCTGGTTCCTCGGCTTATCAACACCCTACCCTCTGACGTACGTGATAATTTAAAACCTAAAAATATAAAATTTAAACTAAGGAACTACTTTATGAGTCAAGTCTAGTTTTCCTTGCTCATTCATAACATTACTAATCTAAACCATAAACAAAAGTACGTTACCTGGCTCCTGCTTAGTTACCTACTTACATTTTTATATAATTTTTATTGCTAAGTAAAAAACACCTAGTGATGTAAACCCACGATAGCCCCGACACAAACCTCACTGGTTTTTAGATGCTATAATTGTAACATATAATTGTAATCTTTGTTAAAATAGTAAATAAATAAAAAAAAAAAAGAATCTAAGTGGTGCCCTTGCGCTAGTTGCCTCATCAAAACTTACAGGGCTGAGCACTTTCTGCGCTCGCCAAAAGTTCGGTTAAGCTGCATCGGCCTCAGAGGTCAACAGGGAGTTAGTCCTTCAGACAAAAAAAACAGTAGGTTACCTGAGTGCTCTCATGAGCACCATGATCTCGCTGAGTCCGGCGGACTCGCGCCTCAGCTTGCCGCACATGCGCAGCACGGCCGTCAGCGCGCGCAGCCCCCAGTCGTAATGAGACTGCTTCGATAGTTGCTCGCGCGCCACTTTGTAGAGCACTGTCATTTTCTTGGCTAAGACCTGTAGAAAGATACTTTCCTAATACAATTTTCGTGAATAATCCAAACTTAAGACCAAGTTAGGTACCTAATAGTCTTTTTTTTTAGTTTTATATTACCTGGATGGAGCAGGCATACCTATGTATGACCCACCTAATGGTAAGTGGTAACCATCGCCTATACAAAGTATTGCCTCGTAGGTCACGCACCTTAGAAACTTGCCCTACGTCCATCAACTTTAGGCATACAGGTCTCATGTGCCTGTAATTTCACCGACAACCATACCCTTCAAACCGAAACACAGCAAGTAGTAGACCCAACGCAAGGGGTGGCGAGGCGTGTTATAGGTTTGATGCCTATGTCTGCCTGTGGTGGCAACGCAAGGGGTGGCGAGGCGTGTTATAGGTTTGATGCCTATGTCTGCCTGTGGTGGCATCGCAAGGTGTGGCGAGGCGTGTTATAGGTTTGATGCCTATGTCTGCCTGTGGTGGCATCGCAAGGGGTGGCGAGGCGTGTTATAGGTTTGATGCCTATGTCTGCCTGTGGTGGCATCGCAAGGGGTGGCGAGGCGTGTTATAGGTTTGATGCCTATGTCTGCCTGTGGTGGCATCGCAAGGGGTGGCGAGGCGTGTTATAGGTTTGATGCCTATGTCTGCCTGTGGTGGCATCGCAAGGGGTGGCGAGGCGTGTTATAGGTTTGATGCCTATGTCTGCCTGTGGTGGCATCGCAAGGGGTGGCGAGGCGTGTTATAGGTTTGATGCCTATGTCTGCCTGTGGTGGCATCGCAAGGGGTGGCGAGGCGTGTTATAGGTTTGATGCCTATGTCTGCCTGTGGTGGCATCCTAGTTTCCGACCCAATAGCAGTTTTTAACAGAAATCTAGGTTAGATATGTCAGTTTTTAGCGACGCAAAAAGAAGGGGCCGGTAATTTTATTTTCTTAAATTCAACTTTTATTATTTTCACTAAAGACTTCCGTGGTCAGTCCAGCTGTATGAACGTAAATATTATTTACCTTAGCGGTGAGAAAACCATCTGAGAAGAGCGAGATCATGCAGATCATCTCAAGGTCCGGCAGGATGCAGACGACGGGACGGAACAGCGCCTTCACGGATTCCGGCAACTCCGTGCGGCCCGCATACCCGGGGTTCATGGTAATGAAAATGCCCACTTTGCTGTCCATCGCTATCTCTTGCCCTTCAAACTGAAAGAATAATAACTTATGAGTAAACAATCATATCAGCCATAGGACGTCTACTGCTAAACATGTTCCCGTAGATTTCCAGAACTAACGATCTTGTGCGGCATGTACCCATCGGCTCCCAGCAACCTTTATTACATGTGTACAGTATGTGAGAAATGAAAAATTGAGATTAGAAACAGCTGCGACAGTACTGAGTTGGCGATGCGGTTGAACTCGTCGAAGCAATCCCAGACCCCGCATTGGCATAGCCCAGCTAGGATCTGTATCTGTGACGTCACTAGGACTGCAAGCTCACTGTGAACCGCTTGAGCTTCATGAGCAGCGCGCTGCGAATGCACTGCAGCTGCGTGGAAATGACGGACAGAACTGAGATGTCGATGCGGTTGAACTCTTCGAAGCAATCCCAGGCTCCGCATTGGCATAGCCCGGCTAGGATCTGTATCTGTGACGTCACAAGGACTGCAAGCTCACCCTGAACCGCTTAAGCTTCATGAGCAGGGCGCTGCGGATGCACTGCAGCTGCGTGGAGATGACGGACAGTACTGAGTTGGCGATGCGGTTGAACTCGTCGAAGCAATTCCAGGCTCCGCATTGGCATAGCCCGGCTAGGATCTGTATCTGTAACGTCACTAAGGCTGCAAGCTCACCGTGAACCGCTTCAGCTTCATGAGCAGGGCGCTGCGGATGCACTGCAGCTGCGTAGAGATGACGGACAGAACTGAGATGTCGATGCGGTTGAACTCGTCAAAACAGCCCCAGGCTCCGCATTGGCATAGCCCAGCTAGGATCTGCCCGACTGCGCGGAAGTCCATGCCTTCACCGCAGTTTGTTACTACGCAGAGTAGACCGAGGGCTTTGGCGAGGTCTTTTGTTGTTTCTGTCTTCCCGGTGCCGGCTGGACCTGAAACATAATTTATAGCAATAATATCACTAAAAATAGGTTATTTTTTTATTTGACTTAACATGCGCCTTAGTCGGCTATTCTCCCACTGCGCCACGGATGACAGAGGTCATCATACACATCTAGGAATGTACCTACACCTTTTGGATTAAAAAAACTGACAAGAGCTTTTTCTAGAGATTTAAAATTATTACGAGAAATTGTCAAAGCCAAAGGTTTTGGTTTACGAGAGAACTTGCATCGGACCACAATAAAACAGCAAATAATAGATTACCAGCAGGCGCTCCGCCTAGCTGCATAGTCAAAGCCTGCGTGATGGTGAGGTAGATACGGTCAGTGAGCGGAGTGACTACCAGCCGCCCGTTCAGACCCATGTACTCGTAGCCGTATTCAAATACACCTGAAATAATCATTAAACAAGTAAGTTAACGATAATGATCAATTTATTCGCAGAAGGTAAGTTCTTGATTAACATTCTACCAGATAATGGCCTGGTGTAACTTTGATATATAACAAGGATAAAAAAACTCAGGACAATCTAAATTTTCCTTTGCCAAAAGAAAACAATGATTCATTTGTTCATCCAAAGGTCGTCAGGCAAAAACAGCATTTTTAGCGATAAGACCGCTCAATATGCATCTGAAGTTTGTTCTATCAATCAAATACAATTTGTATTAAGGAGTTCATTAAAGAATTTTTATTTATTGTTTCAATCTGTATTTTTTATAACCTTTCTTGTTCTACTTCTGTGCAATGTTCTTCTCCTATTTAATTACTTTGAATACGCCTAACAAAATGGAATAGCTAGCATTTTTCATTTAAAATTAAGTAAATACAAAATATAAGCTGAGTAGAAGATAATTAGTAGGTAGGAAATACTTTTTTTTGCAATAAGAAGTTTTATGTATCTATGGAAGATACAAAAAATAAACCAATTCCCATGCAATGTGCGGGATACGTTAGTTTTTGAATTTTTGAAGTTCAACACGGAACCTCTAAATCAGAGGTTCCCAACCTTTTTTTTCTCAAAGACCTGTGATGAGCTGTGAGTGGATGCAAGAAAAGTAAAGTTGGCCAATAAAAAAATCGATTCCATCCAACTTTACTTTTTTGACATCTACTCACAGCCAGCACAAGAAACCAATCAATTCTCAATTATTTTATTTTAGCTTTAGTTCTTCGCTATCGAAACCAGATTCATTTTCGTGGACCCCCGCTTACGAATTGTGAACCCCCATTTTTTTGTCAAACCAACGTAGACCCCCGTCGAGTCACCCGTGGACCCCTGGGGGTCCACCTGGACCACTTTGTGAATCAATGCACTAAATTGATGGCTAAAACTTGATGGTCGGAGCCATCGCGCGAGTTGCGAGAAGGCAATGGATGCGCTTGGCACAGGACCGGAGAGAGGGGCGTGATTAGGAGGAGCCCTATACCCAGCAGTGGGCGGATGTGGGCTGAGATGATAATGACGTCTCTACATTCTACATTTATTTAGTCTTGGTGTTTTTCTATATAAATTATAATTAAAATCTACCTACTCATATTATAAAGAGGAAATATTTCTATTTTTGTATGCTTGTAACGAATAAACTAAAAAACTATAAGCCCGATTTCAAAAATTCTTTCACCATTAGAATGCTACATTTACCCTCGGTAACATAGGCTACTTTTTATCTAACTACGCAGAAGGAGGGTAACGTTTTTTTTAAAAACTACCCGAGCGAAGCAGCGGATTGGTCAGCTAGTAACTTGTGAATACCTATGTATTTACCAAACAAATATTGCATTTATGTATTGTATCACTTATCTGGTTGCCATAATACAAGATTGACTTAGTTTGGGAGTAGATAACGCTGTGTGAAATGTCCAGCATCATTTATTTATGTTAGATTATCAAATAAGAAAGTTAGAACTAGCACGCAAGTAACGCCACGAGAGAATAAACTTACCGGTGCACTGTCTAATCCACAAGTTATCATCCTTCTTCAGCCAATAGAACCGAAGCTGGCTCTCCCATTCAAACTCAGTGGCTTCAGTGACATTGTCCCTGACGAATCCTTCTATAATATCACGCGCGTGTATATCTATTGTAGCTATTGTGCGGTACTTTAGACGATCGTTGGAGGCTAAATCTGAAATTAAAAATTTGTTTTTTGTATTTCTATATAATTTTCGTAAAAGAAAAAATAGGTGCAAAAAGCCAACGTCACGCGGTGTTCCCAGGCGGTCACCCATCCAAGTACTGACCGCGCCCGGCATTGCTTAACTTCGGTGATCGGACGAGAACCTGATTTCAACGTGGTATGGACGTTGACGATAACTTTCTAATATTTTTGAATTAGATAAATTAATACATATTATACATGATAAATGAAGTCAAAGTAATGTTTCTTCGAAATCAGGCAACCCTTATGGTTTCATATTAAAAATTATGCAAGTGAACAATTTCTCCTAATTTGATTTTCAAAGTATCGAGTCGTTTGTTAGTAATATGGAAATAGAGTATTTAAATAAATTGTAATGCTGAAAATAAATATGATTCCAACAATATAAAATCACAAAAACTTGAGTGCAACAAGTCAACATCACGCGGTGTTCCCAGGCGGTCACCCATCCAAGTACTGACCGCGCCCGACATTGCTTAACTTCGGTGATCGGACGAGAACCGGGTGCTTTCAACGTGGTATGGACGTTGGCGTTATCTTACTAATATTTGTGTATCAAAATACAGTGTAAACTCCATGTAACGTCACTCGTTTTAACGACAAACTCTCTAAAGCGTCGAAATCACTCGGCTTTGGTTGGTTTAGCTTGTCTTGCATACAATGCTACACTCTGTATAGCATTACACCCACTCGCAATAACGACAACAATTTTTAATAAAAAGTTTTTTTTAAGTTGCCAAATTAGTAAAAACTGCGCAGCTGTGTATATCCTTTTGTCGTTTTATTATCCTAGACCATAATAAACTCTACCATCGGCACACCAAACTTTCTAAGAAATCCGTTCTTTTGTTTACAAAATGGGATTGCTTGCACGTGTAGCTGCAGACTGTTGTTAGTAGAAGTGATGGATTTTATCTATACGTTGTCATATTCTTAGTAGCTCACAAACTTTCAAATTGTAAACATGGCTAGTAAGAGAAAATCACTGTGTATTGACGAAAAAGTTTTGATGATACGCGCGATAGAGGCGGGAGAGAAAATTAAAACAGATTTTTATTGTAGGTACTATTTAACAAGACAAATCAGAAATAAACGTTTTCTTTTTCTAATACAGATTTTACTTCTCGCTATTTGACGACAACTCTCTATAACGTCAAAATATGCTCAGTCCTTTGAGTGTCGTTATATAGAGTTTACACTGTATACTTAAATTATTCATTGATTTTCAAAGCATCGAGTAGTTAGTAGCAATATGGAAATTCAATATTTGATCGAGCGAATCGAGATCTCCTAATCAACTTGGGCAAATCGGCGTTGTATGTATGTATGTTTATTTGTCCAAGGTTAACTTTCGAAGCGTTGATCCAATCATCGTGAAATTTGGTAGGTATAGGTAGGTAGTGATGGCACAATTCTGGTGTGACATAATGAGCTAAAAATGTGGAGGGGTTGTAGAGATATTAGGGTTCAAGATGGGTAAAAATAACCAAAATGGGACTATCCGGTCAAGTAGTCTCTGTGTGTACATTTTGACCCCGTTTTTATTTTTAGTTCATACCGTGTAGTTTAAAAGTTATTGGTCAAAAACTGAACTTTGACATAATTCAAAGGGTTACACCAGTGACCCCACAGTGCTGAAATTTGGTATGCGTGTAGCTTTAGTGACACAAATATAGGGAAAAGTCTGATATCCAAAATAACGACTATTTCTACCCCAAAAAATGTAACCAAAAACATGAACTGTCGTTACCTGTAATTTGAATGAAACTGTAGGTAAGATTCGTAAAGATTACAAAAAAAAATTTTGTTTTTGTCGGAGACTCCCGAGATCTCAGTTCGGAGCGACACTAGTTAAACAAATTACAATGCATACAGTTAATATGATTCCAACAACATAAAAACTTAAAAATCAAAACTCTAGAATGCAAAAAGCCAACATCACGCGGTGTTCCCAGGCGGTCACCCATCCAAGTACTGACCGCGCCCGACGTTGCTTAACTTCGGTGATCGGACGAGAACCGGTGCTTTCAACACGGTATGGACGTTGGCTACAGTTTACCATAATTTTTAAATTCGTATCTTACCTTGTCTCACTTTCACTACCAGCCCATCTAACTGATCATTCTGTTCCGCCAAATGTTCCTTCATAGCTCTCTTATTCCCTTTTCGGATTCTCACGAAGGTTTCTTCTGTTTCTGCGGTCCACCACACTCCGTTGGCAGCTAGGCACACCATGCCTATGTATTCTAAGATCCAGTCGGTTCTATTAACAGAATAAATGGATGGTAGTATTTTACGACACCACACTTGTTTTTTGCTCGGCTCTTATATTCTCTGTCTCGAAAATGAGTTAATTCGTAATTCAAGGTGGTCTGATAGAGATCGTTTCTAAGCATTAAGACTCGTACTTTTTGCTTTTCTAATTCGTTTATTTTTTATTGAAGGGAAAAATTTAAAGCATTCATCTTCGACACTACTATTGAGAATTACATTTACTATTGAGAATTTGTAAGGCGTATTAGTCGACACCAAATACCAGATAAAACATTGTCTTCCTACACGGTAGCATCTAGACACGGTACCGCGAGAGCTGGCGACTAGCACCCTCTGTAAAATTACACGAACCATTTCGAGCCAATTTTGACCGCTCAAAAACTATTTCACATAAACATGTAAAATTTGGCTCATATATTGAAACTTGCGAGATACATAATGTGCTCTAAATTTAATAAACACACCTCATCTGTTTTCTATTTCTGTTTGTTATATTGCTACTCCTACTGTTGTATTATTTAATAAACACACCTCATCTGTTTTCTATTGTTGTTTGTTATATTGCTACTCCTACTGTTGTATTATTTAATAAACACACCTCATCTGTTTTCTATTGTTGTTTGTTATATTGCTACTCCTACTGTTGTATTATTTAATAAACACACCTCATCTGTTTTCTATTGTTGTTTGTTATATTGCTACTCCTACTGTTGTATTATTTAATAAACACACCTCATCTGTTTTCTATTTCTGTTTGTTATATTGCTACTCCTACTGTTGTATTATTTAATAAACACACCTCATCTGTTTTCTATTGTTGTTTGTTATATTGCTACTCCTACTGTTGTATTATTTAATAAACACACCTCATCTGTTTTCTATTGTTGTTTGTTATATTGCTACTCCTACTGTTGTATTATTTTTGTTACTGTGTATGTCTTTGTTTTGTTATGTCTGCAAATAAATGTATTTTCTGACTACCTCCGTGGCACAATGGGCGAATAGCCGGCTGAGACGCAGGAGGTAGCGGGTTCGATTCCCGCCGCGGAACAAATGTTTGCATGCTCTACAGATACTTGTTCCGGGTCTGGATGTTTTCTATATATGATAAGTATGTATTTACAAAAAAAAAGTATTTAAGTAAGTATTCTATCAGTTATCTGGTTCCCATAGTACAAGCTCTGCTTAGTTTGGGGCGGGATAGCGCTGTGTGACATGTCCAGCAATATTTCTTTCTTTCTTTCTTTCATCTATATAACCATATTTAGTTAGTAATGTCCAAAAATCGATATTTGTATCACTGACTGACCGGCCTATAGATAGATCAAAACTCTAACCCAGTGCCAGATGACCTAGAAAGTTCAAAGGCATCCAGCAGATAGGTAGTTGGGTGAATACAAAGGAATAAATCAGAAACTAGTAAATTTTTATGTGTTTAATTATAATTTTTCAATTAATTGATTCTAGATTTTTCTTATAGTGCCTGTAATGTAAGACTTAACTATCAAAATTGATTGTTCATAGAAAATACAAAAAAATGAACAATTTTACCCTGTAGTTAAATACAGTGGAATAACAAAAACCATTTGGTGTTAATTATATGATGAATAATTAATTATTATATTAACAACATAAATGTGAAATGAGAGCCAAGTTCAATATATGCCTTGGTTGTTGACTTCAACAACATTAGAAGTGAGATCTAAATGGGTGCCAAGTTCAATAGTCAGTCCTGAATTTTTTTTATAACAACAAAATATTTTATAACAACTTAAAATACCATTTTTTCTTATAACTTAGGATAATACATATTATTGGAATAAATAAATATATTAATAAATAATAAATATGAATACATATATTAATACATTTATTGTATATTGAAGCTTAAGGTCTGAGTTGGCTAGTTTTCATGTACGTATTATATTATAGCCTTCGCAAGTTCTAAAGCTGTAAGTTCTTATTTTATTCTTGCGAAAATTTGGCTTCCTGCTGGTAGAAACTAGCCATCGAACATAGAGCTCTTCTATGACTGTTTAGTAGGTACATAATAGTTATTCGTATATGAGAACTAGCCAGACTTTAGGCATCAATATATAATCCTAAGTTATAAGAAGAAATGAAATTTTAAGCAGTTATAAAATAATTTATGTTGTTATAAATAAATTTAATGACTGACCATTGGAAATTGGCACCCATTTAGATCTCACTTCTTTTGTCGTTGAAGTCAACAACCAGGGCATATATCATAATATTAAAAATTTAGTTTTGTTTGTGGCGACATAAATCGCCTCTACTATCTACCAAACTGTAGTAAGAAATGATACCTTGGAACTCTCCAATTCCGTCCATAATAGAAAATAGCTTTTTTCGTAATGAACTTGTTACTGTTTCGCATTTCGATGAGAACTAGGTTCATCCAGTCTTCGACTCTGCCTTCTGTGTATACCACTTTGCGGAACTCCATTATCTAGAACAAATTAAAATATCATGATATATATTTATATATAAATATAAATTTTGTAGTAGACAGTACTAGTCGATTAACATAACTCAATACTGTCACTGACATTCTGACTATTGAAATTTTGTAGTAGACAGTACTAGTCGATTAACATAACTCAATACTGTCACTGACATTCTGACTATTGAAATTTTGTAGTAGACAGTACTAGTCGATTAACATAACTCAATACTGTCACTGACATTCTGACTATTGAAATTTTGTAGTAGACAGTACTAGTCGATTAACATAACTCAATACTGTCACTGACATTCTGACTATTGAAATTTTGTAGTAGACAGTACTAGTCGATTAACATAACTCAACACTGTCACTGACATTCTGACTATTGAAATTTTGTAGTAGACAGTACTAGTCGATTAACATAACTCAATACTGTCACTGACATTCTGACTATTGAAATTTTGTAGTAGACAGTACTAGTCGATTAACATAACTCAATACTGTCACTGACATTCTGACTATTGAAATTTTGTAGTAGACAGTACTAGTCGATTAACATAACTCAATACTGTCACTGACATTCTGACTATTGAAATTTTGTAGTAGACAGTACTAGTCGATTAACATAACTCAACACTGTCACTGACATTCTGACTATTGAAATTTTGTAGTAGACAGTACTAGTCGATTAACATAACTCAACACTGTCACTGACATTCTGACTATTGAAATTTTGTAGTAGACAGTACTAGTCGATTAACATAACTCAACACTGTCACTGACATTCTGACTATTGAAATTTTGTATTAGACAGTACTAGTCGATTAACATAACTCAACACTGTCACTGACATTCTGACTATTGAAATTTTGTATTAGACAGTACTAGTCAATTAACATAACTCAACACTGTCACTGACATTCTGACTATTGAAATTTTGTAGTAGACAGTACTAGTCGATTAACATAACTCAACACTGTCACTGACATTCTGACTATTGAAATTTTGTAGTAGACAGTACTAGTCGATTAACATAACTCAACACTGTCACTGACATTCTGACTATTGAAATTTTGTAGTAGACAGTACTAGTCGATTAACATAACTCAACACTGTCACTGACATTCTGACTATTGAAATTTTGTAGTAGACAGTACTAGTCGATTAACATAACTCAACACTGTCACTGACATTCTGACTATTGAAATTTTGTAGTAGACAGTACTAGTCGATTAACATAACTCAACACTGTCACTGACATTCTGACTATTGAAATTTTGTAGTAGACAGTACTAGTCGATTAACATAACTCAACACTGTCACTGACATTCTGACTATTGAAATTTTGTAGTAGACAGTACTAGTCGATTAACATAACTCAACACTGTCACTGACATTCTGACTATTGAAATTTTGTAGTAGACAGTACTAGTCGATTAACATAACTCAACACTGTCACTGACATTCTGACTATTGAAATTTTGTAGTAGACAGTACTAGTCGATTAACATAACTCAACACTGTCACTGACATTCTGACTATTGAAATTTTGTAGTAGACAGTACTAGTCGATTAACATAACTCAACACTGTCACTGACATTCTGACTATTGAAATTTTGTAGTAGACAGTACTAGTCGATTAACATAACTCAACACTGTCACTGACATTCTGACTATTGAAATTTTGTAGTAGACAGTACTAGTCGATTAACATAACTCAACACTGTCACTGACATTCTGACTATTGAAATTTTGTAGTAGACAGTACTAGTCGATTAACATAACTCAACACTGTCACTGACATTCTGACTATTGATATTTTGTAGTAGACAGTACTAGTCGATTAACATAACTCAACACTGTCACTGACATTCTGACTATTGAAATTTTGTAGTAGACAGTACTAGTCGATTAACATAACTCAACACTGTCACTGACATTCTGACTATTGAAATTTTGTAGTAGACAGTACTAGTCGATTAACATAACTCAACACTGTCACTGACATTCTGACTATTGAAATTTTGTAGTAGACAGTACTAGTCGATTAACATAACTCAACACTGTCACTGACATTCTGACTATTGAAATTTTGTAGTAGACAGTACTAGTCGATTAACATAACTCAACACTGTCACTGACATTCTGACTATTGAAATTTTGTAGTAGACAGTACTAGTCGATTAACATAACTCAACACTGTCACTGACATTCTGACTATTGAAATTTTGTAGTAGACAGTACTAGTCGATTAACATAACTCAACACTGTCACTGACATTCTGACTATTGAAATTTTGTAGTAGACAGTACTAGTCGATTAACATAACTCAACACTGTCACTGACATTCTGACTATTGAAATTTTGTAGTAGACAGTACTAGTCGATTAACATAACTCAACACTGTCACTGACATTCTGACTATTGAAATTTTGTAGTAGACAGTACTAGTCGATTAACATAACTCAACACTGTCACTGACATTCTGACTATTGAAATTTTGTAGTAGACAGTACTAGTCGATTAACATAACTCAACACTGTCACTGACATTCTGACTATTGAAATTTTGTAGTAGACAGTACTAGTCGATTAACATAACTCAACACTGTCACTGACATTCTGACTATTGAAATTTTGTAGTAGACAGTACTAGTCGATTAACATAACTCAACACTGTCACTGACATTCTGACTATTGAAATTTTGTAGTAGACAGTACTAGTCGATTAACATAACTCAACACTGTCACTGACATTCTGACTATTGAAATTTTGTAGTAGACAGTACTAGTCGATTAACATAACTCAACACTGTCACTGACATTCTGACTATTGAAATTTTGTAGTAGACAGTACTAGTCGATTAACATAACTCAACACTGTCACTGACATTCTGACTATTGAAATTTTGTAGTAGACAGTACTAGTCGATTAACATAACTCAACACTGTCACTGACATTCTGACTATTAAAATTTTGTAGTAGACAGTACTAGTCGATTAACATAACTCAACACTGTCACTGACATTCTGACTATTGAAATTTTGTAGTAGACAGTACTAGTCGATTAACATAACTCAACACTGTCACTGACATTCTGACTATTGAAATTTTGTAGTAGACAGTACTAGTCGATTAACATAACTCAACACTGTCACTGACATTCTGACTATTGAAATTTTGTAGTAGACAGTACTAGTCGATTAACATAACTCAACACTGTCACTGACATTCTGACTATTGAAATTTTGTAGTAGACAGTACTAGTCGATTAACATAACTCAACACTGTCACTGACATTCTGACTATTGAAATTTTGTAGTAGACAGTACTAGTCGATTAACATAACTCAACACTGTCACTGACATTCTGACTATTGAAATTTTGTAGTAGACAGTACTAGTCGATTAACATAACTCAACACTGTCACTGACATTCTGACTATTGAAATTTTGTAGTAGACAGTACTAGTCGATTAACATAACTCAACACTGTCACTGACATTCTGACTATTGAAATTTTGTAGTAGACAGTACTAGTCGATTAACATAACTCAACACTGTCACTGACATTCTGACTATTGAAATTTTGTAGTAGACAGTACTAGTCGATTAACATAACTCAACACTGTCACTGACATTCTGACTATTGAAATTTTGTAGTAGACAGTACTAGTCGATTAACATAACTCAACACTGTCACTGACATTCTGACTATTGAAATTTTGTAGTAGACAGTACTAGTCGATTAACATAACTCAACACTGTCACTGACATTCTGACTATTGAAATTTTGTAGTAGACAGTACTAGTCGATTAACATAACTCAACACTGTCACTGACATTCTGACTATTGAAATTTTGTAGTAGACAGTACTAGTCGATTAACATAACTCAACACTGTCACTGACATTCTGACTATTAAAATTTTGTAGTAGACAGTACTAGTCGATTAACATAACTCAACACTGTCACTGACATTCTGACTATTGAAATTTTGTAGTAGACAGTACTAGTCGATTAACATAACTCAACACTGTCACTGACATTCTGACTATTGAAATTTTGTAGTAGACAGTACTAGTCGATTAACATAACTCAACACTGTCACTGACATTCTGACTATTGAAATTTTGTAGTAGACAGTACTAGTCGATTAACATAACTCAACACTGTCACTGACATTCTGACTATTGAAATTTTGTAGTAGACAGTACTAGTCGATTAACATAACTCAACACTGTCACTGACATTCTGACTATTGAAATTTTGTAGTAGACAGTACTAGTCGATTAACATAACTCAACACTGTCACTGACATTCTGACTATTGAAATTTTGTAGTAGACAGTACTAGTCGATTAACATAACACTGTCACTGACATTCTGACTATTGAAATTTTGTAGTAGACAGTACTAGTCGATTAACATAACTCAACACTGTCACTGACATTCTGACTATTGAAATTTTGTAGTAGACAGTACTAGTCGATTAACATAACTCAACACTGTCACTGACATTCTGACTATTGAAATTTTGTAGTAGACAGTACACTAGTCGATTAACATAACTCAACACTGTCACTGACATTCTGACTATTGAAATTTTGTAGTAGACAGTACTAGTCGATTAACATAACTCAACACTGTCACTGACATTCTGACTATTGAAATTTTGTAGTAGACATTACTAGTCGATTAACATAACTCAACACTGTCACTGACATTCTGACTATTGAAATTTTGTAGTAGACATTACTAGTCGATTAACATAACTTAACACTGTCACTGACATTCTGACTATTGAAATTTTGTAGTAGACAGTACTAGTCGATTAACATAACTCAACACTGTCACTGACATTCTGACTATTGAAATTTTGTAGTAGACAGTACTAGTCGATTAACATAACTCAACACTGTCACTGACATTCTGACTATTGAAATTTCGTAGTAGACAGTACTAGTCGATTAACATAACTCAACACTGTCACTGACATTCTGACTATTGAAATTTTGTAGTAGACAGTACTAGTCGATTAACATAACTCAACACTGTCACTGACATTCTGACTATTGAAATTTTGTAGTAGACAGTACTAGTCGATTAACATAACTCAACACTGTCACTGACATTCTGACTATTGAAATTTTGTAGTAGACAGTACTAGTCGATTAACATAACTCAACACTGTCACTGACATTCTGACTATTGAAATTTTGTAGTAGACAGTACTAGTCGATTAACATAACTCAACACTGTCACTGACATTCTGACTATTGAAATTTTGTAGTAGACAGTACTAGTCGATTAACATAACTCAACACTGTCACTGACATTCTGACTATTGAAATTTTGTAGTAGACAGTACTAGTCGATTAACATAACTCAACACTGTCACTGACAGTCTGACTATTGAAATTTTGTAGTAGACAGTACTAGTCGATTAACATAACTCAACACTGTCACTGACATTCTGACTATTGAAATTTTGTAGTAGACAGTACTAGTCGATTAACATAACTCAACACTGTCACTGACATTCTGACTATTGAAATTTTGTAGTAGACAGTACTAGTCGATTAACATAACTCAACACTGTCACTGACATTCTGACTATTGAAATTTTGTAGTAGACAGTACTAGTCGATTAACATAACTCAACACTGTCACTGACATTCTGACTATTGAAATTTTGTAGTAGACAGTACTAGTCGATTAACATAACTCAACACTGTCACTGACATTCTGACTATTGAAATTTTGTAGTAGACAGTACTAGTCGATTAACATAACTCAACACTGTCACTGACATTCTGACTATTGAAATTTTGTAGTAGACAGTACTAGTCGATTAACATAACTCAACACTGTCACTGACATTCTGACTATTGAAATTTTGTAGTAGACAGTACTAGTCGATTAACATAACTCAACACTGTCACTGACATTCTGACTATTGAAATTTTGTAGTAGACAGTACTAGTCGATTAACATAACTCAACACTGTCACTGACATTCTGACTATTGAAATTTTGTAGTAGACAGTACTAGTCGATTAACATAACTCAACACTGTCACTGACATTCTGACTATTGAAATTTTGTAGTAGACAGTACTAGTCGATTAACATAACTCAACACTGTCACTGACATTCTGACTATTGAAATTTTGTAGTAGACAGTACTAGTCGATTAACATAACTCAACACTGTCACTGACATTCTGACTATTGAAATTTTGTAGTAGACAGTACTAGTCGATTAACATAACTCAACACTGTCACTGACAGTCTGACTATTGAAATTTTGTAGTAGACAGTACTAGTCGATTAACATAACTCAACACTGTCACTGACATTCTGACTATTGAAATTTTGTAGTAGACAGTACTAGTCGATTAACATAACTCAACACTGTCACTGACATTCTGACTATTGAAATTTTGTAGTAGACAGTACTAGTCGATTAACATAACTCAACACTGTCACTGACATTCTGACTATTGAAATTTTGTAGTAGACAGTACTAGTCGATTAACATAACTCAACACTGTCACTGACATTCTGACTATTGAAATTTTGTAGTAGACAGTACTAGTCGATTAACATAACTCAACACTGTCACTGACATTCTGACTATTGAAATTTTGTAGTAGACAGTACTAGTCGATTAACATAACTCAACACTGTCACTGACATTCTGACTATTGAAATTTTGTAGTAGACAGTACTAGTCGATTAACATAACTCAACACTGTCACTGACATTCTGACTATTGAAATTTTGTAGTAGACAGTACTAGTCGATTAACATAACTCAACACTGTCACTGACATTCTGACTATTGAAATTTTGTAGTAGACAGTACTAGTCGATTAACATAACTCAACACTGTCACTGACATTCTGACTATTGAAATTTTGTAGTAGACAGTACTAGTCGATTAACATAACTCAACACTGTCACTGACATTCTGACTATTGATATTTTGTAGTAGACAGTACTAGTCGATTAACATAACTCAACACTGTCACTGACATTCTGACTATTGAAATTTTGTAGTAGACAGTACTAGTCGATTAACATAACTCAACACTGTCACTGACATTCTGACTATTGAAATTTTGTAGTAGACAGTACTAGTCGATTAACATTACTCAACACTGTCACTGACATTCTGACTATTGAAATTTTGTAGTAGACAGTACTAGTCGATTAACATAACTCAACACTGTCACTGACATTCTGACTATTGAAATTTTGTAGTAGACAGTACTAGTCGATTAACATTACTCAACACTGTCACTGACATTCTGTCTATTGAAATTTTGTAGTAGACAGTACTAGTCGATTAACATAACTCAACACTGTCACTGACATTCTGACTATTGAAATTTTGTAGTAGACAGTACTAGTCGATTAACATAACTCAACACTGTCACTGACATTCTGACTATTGAAATTTTGTAGTAGACAGTACTAGTCGATTAACATAACTCAACACTGTCACTGACATTCTGACTATTGAAATTTTGTAGTAGACAGTACTAGTCGATTAACATAACTCAACACTGTCACTGACATTCTGACTATTGAAATTTTGTAGTAGACAGTACTAGTCGATTAACATAACTCAACACTGTCACTGACATTCTGACTATTGAAATTTTGTAGTAGACAGTACTAGTCGATTAACATAACTCAACACTGTCACTGACATTCTGACTATTGAAATTTTGTAGTAGACAGTACTAGTCGATTAACATAACTCAACACTGTCACTGACATTTTGACTATTGAAATTTTGTAGTAGACAGTACTAGTCGATTAACATAACTCAACACTGTCACTGACATTCTGACTATTGAAATTTTGTAGTAGACAGTACTAGTCGATTAACATAACTCAACACTGTCACTGACATTCTGACTATTGAAATTTTGTAGTAGACAGTACTAGTCGATTAACATAACTCAACACTGTCACTGACATTCTGACTATTGAAATTTTGTAGTAGACAGTACTAGTCGATTAACATAACTCAACACTGTCACTGACATTCTGACTATTGAAATTTTGTAGTAGACAGTACTAGTCGATTAACATAACTCAACACTGTCACTGACATTCTGACTATTGAAATTTTGTAGTAGACAGTACTAGTCGATTAACATAACTCAACACTGTCACTGACATTCTGACTATTCAAATTTTGTAGTAGACAGTACTAGTCGATTAACATAACTCAACACTGTCACTGACATTCTGACTATTGAAATTTTGTAGTAGACAGTACTAGTCGATTAACATAACTCAACACTGTCACTGACATTCTGACTATTGAAATTTTGTAGTAGACAGTACTAGTCGATTAACATAACTCAACACTGTCACTGACATTCTGACTATTGAAATTTTGTAGTAGACAGTACTAGTCGATTAACATAACTCAACACTGTCACTGACATTCTGACTATTGAAATTTTGTAGTAGACAGTACTAGTCGATTAACATAACTCAACACTGTCACTGACATTCTGACTATTGAAATTTTGTAGTAGACAGTACTAGTCGATTAACATAACTCAACACTGTCACTGACATTCTGACTATTGAAATTTTGTAGTAGACAGTACTAGTCGATTAACATAACTCAACACTGTCACTGACATTCTGACTATTGTTTTGTAGTAGACAGTACTAGTCGATTAACATAACTCAACACTGTCACTGACATTCTGACTATTGAAATTTTGTAGTAGACAGTACTAGTCGATTAACATAACTCAACACTGTCACTGACATTCTGACTATTGAAATTTTGTAGTAGACAGTACTAGTCGATTAACATAACTCAACACTGTCACTGACATTCTGACTATTGAAATTTTGTAGTAGACAGTACTAGTCGATTAACATAACTCAACACTGTCACTGACATTCTGACTATTGAAATTTTTTTAACCCTCTATGCCAATAAGGGGTATTGGTTGACGCCTACGTCTATATGTCCCGTCTGTGGCATCGTAGTTCCCAAACGGATAGACCGATTCGGAAATCGTTTTTAGAGTTTTATACCTTAAAAGGAAAACAGCTACCCTCGTAGGATCACTTCGTTGTGTGTTTGTCTGTCTGTTTGTCAAGACCCTATTTCTCAGGAACCTTTTTTTCTGGAGGTTAATTTGTAGTTTTTTACTAGCCTAAATTTTTCCACTGCCGGGCAATAGCCTCCCCCACCTCCTTTGCGATAGGTGCGATAGGTGGAAACCTATCGGAATCCTTGGCATTCCCACCATTCCTTCTCGAATCCACTGATGTCGTCGCGCCAACGCTTTCGCGGCCGACCCCGACGTCGTTGTCCATCCTCCGGTACCCAAGGTGCTACGATGTTGGCCCATTTCTCCGAAAGCATTCGACTTACGTGCCCGGCCCAATCCCACTTGAGCTTCGCGGTTTTGTCTCCCACATTTATAATATTTACGGAGCCCTCGGTGCGCGAGTCAGACTACCACTTTATTTTATTTGGAAACAAATTTTATTTTTTTAATAATGATTGACATTTCTCACAACTCCATCTATCCCCAAAACTAAGCAAAGCTTATACTATGTGAACATGATAACCGATAGAATACTTATATACTTTTTTTTGTAAATACATACTTAAAATATATGCAGCAACAACCAGACCCGGAACAAATTTTTGACGACCTCCGTGGCGCAGTGGGCAAATAGACGGCTGAGACGCAAGAGGTAGCGGGTTCGAATCCCACCGCGGAACAAATGTTTGCATCATCTACAGATATTTGTTCCGGGTCTGGATGTTTTACGATGTATTGTAAGTATGTATTTACAAAAAAAAAGTATATAAGTATTCTAACAGTTATCTGGTTCCTATAGTACAAGCTCTGCTTAGTTTGGGGCTAGATATCGCTGTGTGAAATGTCCAGAAATATTTATTTATTTAAATATCTGTAGATCATGAAAACATTTTGTTCCGGGTTGCAACCTCCTGCGTTTTAGGCGGCTAGATGCCGACTGCGCCATGGAGGTCGTCTGGAAATTAAAAGTGTGAATTGGCCCACCCTAACCCAAAATAGTCCCATCGTTAAACTAGTGAATGGAACAACTGGGACCAAGCGTAAAAGAGAAGGCCTTTCGGAACTTTTCGGAATTCCATTTGTTAGACTCACCTCGCCCTCAGCGGAAATCATTTTGGCTGCGACCGGTCTCTTTGTGTGGTCCACGTACAAATCTAGTGATTTAATATTGTCGTACATCTGGAAGCATGCAAAATGTTTTATTCGTTTTCGAAACTAAAAAAGCCAGTAAAATGTTCTTAAGGTTTTTGTAAAAAAGTTGTTAGCTCTCGAGGGAAAACTAGGGGTGCTGTTAGTTAGAAACCTATATATGTATAAATAATGTATAATGCATAAATAAACAACATTTCATATTAAACTAGCTGACCCGGCGAGCTTCGTACCGCCATGACATGCATATGACGCGGGCTGCCAATGTGACATTAGCCCCGGCACAGGTTGTCAATCGGCCACCATTCGCTGCATCAATGTATGAGAAAAATAACTTTCTTCATAATTTCTTTTTGCATGAATTTTCCCGATATTTTAATAGTTGTTCTGCTATTCGGGGCGGAGACAAATTCAACAAATCAAAGATCATCGAAATCGGTTCAGCCGTTCTTGAGTTATAAATGGTGATTATAAAGTTATAAACTAACCGGACTTTGTTTTATATAACATTATATGGATTATGAACCATAGCGACATGATGAAAACGAAGCAAGGCGATAAGTGAACATGCTTTTAGCGCTGACAATCCATACTAGGTAATATTTTAAGTTCAAAAGTAGTTTTGTCGAATAAGCGGCCGATTTCGATGAAGTTTGGTATACTTACAGATAGATTATGACCAGGATTGGGACATAAGGCTACTCTTTATACAACGCAGCAGAAGCAGGGTGATGTTTTTATTGACAAACAATGCGTGCGAAGCCGCGGGCGGCAACTAGTAATGATATAGTTTATCAGGTAAAACCGTACCTTAATCATATGCTCTTGCACGCAACTACATTCACTGCTGCCGAGGATAGACAGCAACTCATCAGTAGATATGAAGAAGAACCGGGGAAATATCCGTCTCTTTGAGTCCAGGTAATCGTTCAAAGACTTCTGGCACCTGATAATAGTCATATAAATTAATGATACATGTAACTTTTTAACAGAATTATAACCGACTTAAGAAAAACCAAAATCAAAAAATGTCCAGATGTCTTTGCAAATGGAAGTGTTTGATCATTTTCTCATGGATCCCATTATAAGATCTTGACCAAACTATACTATAATACCCACGAGGGACCACTTACACGCTCCTGGTAGACGGGGTCATAAAACGTGGAACAAACGACGATTATACATCTATCTCGCTCGCTCTTGCAGCCCTTACGGGAGCCGTTAGTGATGCGCCGAGTACCTACCTATCGGTAACACTAATTACCAGTAATTGTATTGAAAAGGAAACAAACACGTTTTCACACCACCTGCTCGACAATGTCAAATTATATGTCATGTAAGCCTCATCGAAAGCAGGTGATTAAAGTTCTACGGCATAGCCGGGCGTAAAGTTTGAATTTCATTATGCCCTCGCGGGCATTATGTGTTTTGAATTTGGATCCTCATAACAAGAACTTATTCTTATATCGAACTAACCTCTGCACAGAATGCACCAACCTACATTTGGTTTTTATTGTTTCGCAGAAAGTGTGAAAAGTAGAGGATTCTCCACGTGGATAAAGCTGTCTGTATATTGGGCGTACTTATTACCTCTCCTATCACTCTACTCTCTCTCTCTCTCGCGTACCTCTCTGCACTCAGGATTCTAGTAACTCCCGCGCTCCGCTCGTGAGTTAATTCTAGAATCCTTTGTTGCGTTCGGGATTCAATATAGCGTCCGTGACGCAAAACACTGCGTTAGCCCCTTACAACTCGTCATTACGTCGTCATACGATTGGTTCATCTCGTCTGCCACGGATCTTGGCGTATACCTACTATAATCGTTGTTAACATCAACTAAGCCACGATAATATTATGGGCTAAAAACTCCTAACAACACCAAGGATGGCTTGGTGATTCACTCAAGCGAAAGATACTTCATTTTGCTTCTTTATTTAATTTTAGTTTAGTTTTAGAAGACGGGTTTTAGACTATGAATGAATGAATGAATGAAATACTTTTTATTGCATACCAAACAAAAATACAGTAATAATGGAAATACACATTAAATAAAGGTACAGTGGGCGTCTTATCGCTAAAAGCGATCTCTTCCAGACAACCTTTGGATGGACAGGATAAACAAAATCAAAAGACGGCGGCGTAAGAGTACAGACATAAACAGAACCCATAAAATAAAATATACCTATTGATTATAAACATAAACTTAAATACATACAAATAATATATAAATAAACTACACTACATAAAGAGGATAAATAACATAAACACTAACTAGCAGTTACGAGACAACGAAAGGAAATGGTTGTGCCTATACATTGACTTTGAAAATAGGAAGAGATCGGGACGACCTTATAGACAAAGGTAAGGCGTTCCACAGTCGCACAGCTTGTACTGTGAAGTAGTCACCATAAAATTGTGAACTATGGACGGGAGTTAGAAGCTGTAGAGTTTCGGAAGAACGAAGGGTTAGAGTGTGTCTAATACAGAAACTTGAAACGCTCCTTTAGATAAGAAGGTTTCATGTTTGCTTACTTTTGCAGTCCCAATCCTAAATTGACAAACTCTTCCAGTCTGCCGCTGATGGTGCAACAATCAACAACGATCAATCGCTTTGCTGTATCCAACATTATCTGCAAGCAACGAGTTAATTTTAATACAACTTAAAAAATCTAAAATTCAATCAATCGATTAATTTATTGCGAATATGGGTTAGTAACAGGTGGTTGGTTTTGATACAGTTTGAGTTTTAGATACAGAGAGAGTTTGAGCTAATCAGCGTTTATCGCATGCAATTTTCATCAGCGTTCTATCATAGAAAAAAATATTTATTTATTTGGAACCTGTACCACTGCAGGGCAAAGGCCTCCCTTCCTTCCTTCCACTCCACTCTATCATGCGCGCGTGTAGTCCAGTCTTCCATATACGAGTCGAGTTCATCTTTCCATCGGCGTCGTGGTCTGCCACGTGGTCGTTTTCTGTCTTTTGAGATCCACTCGGTGGTGGATTTTGCCCATAACTCCTCTGACATGCGGCAGAGATGGCCCGGCCCGCCCAGTCCCACTTTCACTTGCCTACTTTTCACTGTTTCTTCTGCAGTTCACTGTTTCTAAAGCGGTCTGTTAGTTTGACTCCTAGGATACTGCGCTCCATGGCTCGCTGTCAACCCCCGATTTTAAACTTTTGTTGATCCGCCAAAGACCAGGTTTGAGCGCCATAGGTAAGGATGGGGAGAATGCAAGCGTCCATGAGGTTACGTTTGAGTGTGAGTGGAAGGTTACAAAATGTAACTTTATTGAAATATTTATCATGTAATTGACTGAATTGAAAATGATGATATTATTTAATATTATCCAATATTCATTTATTAATTATTATCACATCAAATCACAAGGATCACTTTGAAACACCAATTTTGCGGCCCTTTCCTCAGCGACCGCACATACCAGAGAACCACCCCCAATTAAACTAGCTTTCTGTTAATAAAAACCGCGTCCAAATCAGTCTATCATCCATAGACAGACATACATAATCGTCAAACTTATAACATCCTTCTTGTTGCGTCGTGGGTTAAAAATATCCAATTAGGTACTAGATTAAAATACGTAGCCTAGAGAGGATTAGCAAGCTGAATTGACAATGGGCGGGGCACAAAGCTCGAAGAACCGAAGGCCGCTGTGGCAGAAGACCACGCTAAAGTTATCCTAAAGTTGTCTATTGGCCGCCACGGCAACAGAGTCTCCTATTGGCCGCCACGGCAACAGAGTTTCCTATTGTCCGCCACGGCAACAGAGTTTCCTATTGGCCGCCACGGCAACAGAGTTTCCTATTGGCCGCCATGGCAACAGAGTTTCCTATTGGCCGCCACGGCAACAGAGTTTCCTATTGGCCGCCACGGCAACAGAGTTTCCTATTGGCCGCCACGGCAACAGAGTCTCCTATTGGCCGCCACGGCAACAGAGTTTCCTATTGTCCGCCACGGCAACAGAGTTTCCTATTGGCCGCCACGGCAACAGAGTTTCCTATTGGCCGCCACGGCAACAGAGTTTCCTATTGGCCGCCACGGCAACAGAGTTTCCTATTGGCCGCCACGGCAACAGAGTTTCCTATTGGCCGCCACGGCAACAGAGTTTCCTATTGGCCGCCACGGCAACAGAGTTTCCTATTGGCCGCCACGGCAACAGAGTTTCCTATTGGCCGCCACGGCAACAGAGTTTCCTATTGGCCGCCACGGCAACAGAGTTTCCTATTGGCCGCCACGGCAACAGAGTTTCGCATCCAGTGGAACTTTTTAAGACTTCAAGAAGACCACACCATCACCAGGCCTCTGACACTCCATACAAACGAACTGATTTACTTAACGGTCAACTAAATGTCCATTATCAAAATCTGTATTAGGTACTTAGTTAAAGTGCCACTATTTCTTTCATCTTTTATTCGGTACATATGTATCTATGTTATAGTAAGCAGGCGGGCCACATTGCCGCGACAGATATTAAGGGCGTTTCCACAAAAAAAGTTAAACAAACGATAAACACTGTTTAAAAAATCCTATACAAATATTGGTAAACATTCTTTTAAACATGTGTTAAACGGGGTTTAACGTTTTTTGTGGTAACAAGGTAGACGTTTAGCACTAGTGGTTCGCCCCGAACTCGCTAGTCTTCCGTAAAAACAAAAATATTATTCGTAATCTTTGACTATCAAAATAGTGCCAACAAAATTGACCTACAGTTTCATTCAAATTACAGGTTACGGGAGTTCATGAAACTTGGTTATCCTTTTTTGAGGTAGAAATCGCAGTTATTCTAGATTTCAGACTTTTGCCTATATTTGTATCAGTAAAGCTATACGCATACCAAATTTCAGCACTGTGGGGTCACTGGTGTACTCTGTAAATTTTGTCAAAGTTCAGTTTATATTATGGCTAATAACTTAAAAACTACAAGGTTTAAACTAAAAATAAAAACGGGGTCGAAATGTACCTACTTTAGTTTAGTTATTTCAGATAGTTTAATTTTGTTTTTTTACTCCTCTTGAACCCCAATATCTCAACAACCCCCCCCCCCACCATATTTTTAACTTATTAATTCACACCACAATTATGACATGACTACCTACCTATATAACAAATTTCACGATGATGATCGGACAAACAAACATATGTACAAACATACTACGCCGATTTGTTGATTTGGAGATCTCGTGTCGCTCGATCAATCACATAATGTAGGTAGATTCAATTTGGTTCAAGTTCAGTGCTATGTTCGTTAGTTTGTCATATACGGTAATGTAACTGAGAATCTATAAACAAATAAAATTTTATATTAAAATAAATATTAAATATATAAAACATGGCATTCTTGTACCTTTCTAAAAGCCTTATCGATATCATCAAACTTCTTCGCCTCCTCAGGTAGTTGGACTCTGATATCGCCGCCTACGAAAATACCCTCCAAGTAGAGCCACTTGCGCTGCGTCGCCAGCCATTCCTCAATGATCTCCGATATAAGGGAGAGACGACGCTCCCATGTCTGAACAACGGTTAGGAATGGTCCAATGAATCTGGAATAAGGTTACATATCAAGCTTTAAATTTCCAGTATAAGCTTACCTTTCATTGTTAGGAAAGCCTACGCAAGGCGAGGTCATCTTATCATCAACCTATAACAGTCCACTGCTGGACGTAGGTCTCTCCCAGGGTGCGCCTTTGAGCCCGATCCTCAGCTCTTATCATCCAATCCTTGCCAGCCACAGCGCGCAAATCGTCACTCCGTCTAGCCGGAGGGCTGCCTATACTCCGCTTGTCTAGACGCGGTCTCCAATCCAGAACACGTTTACCCCAACGGAAATGTACGGTCATCTTAAATCTGAAATGTACTATAGCTTGATGAGTAGCCTTGTTGAAATGTACTATAGCTTGATGAGTAGCCTTGTTGAAATGTACTATAGCTTGATGAGTAGCCTTGTTGAAATGTACTATAGCTTGATGAGTAGCCTTGTTGAAATGTACTATAGCTTGATGAGTAGCCTTGTTCAAATGTACTATAGCTTGATGAGAAGCCTTGTTGAAATGTACTATAGCTTGATGAGTAGCCTTGTTGAAATGTACTATAGCTTGATGAGTAGCCTTGTTGAAATGTACTATAGCTTGATGAGAAGCCTTGTTGAAATGTACTATAGCTTGATGAGTAGCCTTGTTGAAATGTACTATAGCTTGATGAGTAGCCTTGTTGAAATGTACTATAGCTTGATGAGTAGCCTTGTTGAAATGTACTATAGCTTGATGAGTAGCCTTGTTGAAATGTACTATAGCTTGATGAGAAGCCTTGTTGAAATGTACTATAGCTTGATGAGTAGCCTTGTTGAAATGTACTATAGCTTGATGAGTAGCCTTGTTGAAATGTACTATAGCTTGATGAGTAGCCTTGTTGAAATGTACTATAGCTTGATGAGTAGCCTTGTTGAAATGTACTATAGCTTGATGAGTAGCCTTGTTGAAATGTACTATAGCTTGATGAGAAGCCTTGTTGAAATGTACTATAGCTTGATGAGTAGCCTTGTTGAAATGTACTATAGCTTGATGAGTAGCCTTGTTGAAATGTACTATAGCTTGATGAGTAGCCTTGTTGAAATGTACTATAGCTTGATGAGAAGCCTTGTTGAAATGTACTATAGCTTGATGAGTAGCCTTGTTGAAATGTACTATAGCTTGATGAGAAGCCTTGTTGAAATGTACTATAGCTTGATGAGTAGCCTTGTTGAAATGTACTATAGCTTGATGAGTAGCCTTGTTGAAATGTACTATAGCTTGATGAGTAGCCTTGTTGAAATGTACTATAGCTTGATGAGAAGCCTTGTTGAAATGTACTATAGCTTGATGAGTAGCCTTGTTGAAATGTACTATAGCTTGATGAGTAGCCTTGTTGAAATGTACTATAGCTTGATGAGTAGCCTTGTTGAAATGTACTATAGCTTGATGAGTAGCCTTGTTGAAATGTACTATAGCTTGATGAGTAGCCTTGTTGAAATGTACTATAGCTTGATGAGTAGCCTTGTTGAAATGTACTATAGCTTGATGAGTAGCCTTGTTGAAATGTACTATAGCTTGATGAGTAGCCCTTTTGAAATGTACTATAGCTTGATGAGTAGCCTTGTTGAAATGTACTATAGCTTGATGAGTAGCCTTGTTGAAATGTGCTATAGCTTGATGAGTAGCCTTGTTGAAATGTGCTATAGCTTGATGAGTAGCCTTGTTGAAATGTACTATAACTTGATGAGTAGCCTTGTTGAAATGTACTATAGCTTGATGAGTAGCCTTGTTGAAATGTACTATAGCTTGATGAGTAGCCTTGTTGAAATGTACTATAGCTTGATGAGAAGCCTTGTTGAAATGTACTATAGCTTGATGAGTAGCCTTGTTGAAATGTACTATAGCTTGATGAGTAGCCTTGTTGAAATGTACTATAGCTTGATGAGTAGCCTTGTTGAAATGTACTATAGCTTGATGAGAAGCCTTGTTGAAATGTACTATAGCTTGATGAGTAGCCTTGTTGAAATGTACTATAGCTTGATGAGTAGCCTTGTTGAAATGTACTATAGCTTGATGAGTAGCCTTGTTGAAATGTACTATAGCTTGATGAGTAGCCTTGTTGAAATGTACTATAGCTTGATGAGTAGCCTTGTTGAAATGTACTATAGCTTGATGAGTAGCCTTGTTGAAATGTACTATAGCTTGATGAGTAGCCTTGTTGAAATGTACTATAGCTTGACGAGAAGCCTTGTTGAAATGTACTATAGCTTGATGAGTAGCCTTGTTGAAATGTACTATAGCTTGATGAGTAGCCTTGTTGAAATGTACTATAGCTTGATGAGTAGCCTTGTTGAAATGTACTATAGCTTGATGAGTAGCCTTGTTGAAATGTACTATAGCTTGATGAGTAGCCTTGTTGAAATGTACTATAGCTTGATGAGTAGCCTTGTTGAAATGTACTATAGCTTGACGAGAAGCCTTGTTGAAATGTACTATAGCTTGATGAGTAGCCTTGTTGAAATGTACTATAGCTTGATGAGTAGCCTTGTTGAAATGTACTATAGCTTGATGAGAAGCCTTGTTGAAATGTACTATAGCTTGATGAGTAGCCTTGTTGAAATGTACTATAGCTTGATGAGTAGCCTTGTTGAAATGTACTATAGCTTGATGAGAAGCCTTGTTGAAATGTACTATAGCTTGATGAGTAGCCTTGTTGAAATGTACTATAGCTTGATGAGTAGCCTTGTTGAAATTTCACACTTGTTTTTTTTCTTTATTCTACTAGGTATACCCATCGCTTCACTATGAAAATGGTAGTTATAGTCGAAAAATCGCCACTATAGATACCTTTTGGTATTTTACTAACACAATCTTGTTTCAATGACCGCCGTTGCTATGAGTTGAAAATTAGGCAGCTTATGGCAGGAACAACAATACAATCGTTAAATAATGGTTCGGCTCCAGAATCGTTTTTCTTATAAATTAGCAAAATTGGGCTCCCGACCTCAACTAATCGACACTCAGGCATAATTATGAAAGCTATTTTATTGAAAACTGTCAAAAAATTTACGCTCGGTTCTAAATTTGCATTTGAACTTAGTCCTAGAATATGGACCTAAGATTCCTGTACGGTGGATCTTAGGAACCATAGTACACAAAATCTAGAACCAGAACAAATATTTGCAGATCAGGCGAACATTTATTTAGTAGCGGGTATCGAACACGCACCTTCTGAGCCTCAGCTGAGACTGAGACTGGATAGCTGGGAATTAATGGCCGAAAGTGATTATACACCCTCTGAACCCCCATTAAATAACAAGGTCAAGGCTTTTTAGAAGGAAGCGATCAGTTGAATATGGTTTCAAAAATCATCTATCCCAGTGCTAACCGAGATAATTATCAAGACAGAATAAACGTAGACACAAAATGAATACTCTTCTATTCAGGTATTCGTATAAGTCGGGCTATCTGGCCATTTACGTACCAGAATCAACAGTTTCTGGTACGTACTTTTCAATTATAGACCAGCCTGTGACTTCAAATTCAAGTACTTGTAATCCATTTGTTCAGCAGTCTAAATCATAATCATTAATTGCCAGAATATAGGTTTTATACAGAAAGATGTCACATTTAATTGATCAAGCAAAGCGAGATCTCTAAATCAACTTGGGCAAATCAACATTGTGTGTATGTATGTTTGTCCGAGGATAACTTTCGAAGCGTTGATCTGATTATCGTGAAATTTAATAAATCGGTAGGTAGTGATGGCACAATTTTGGCGAGACTCTCTCTTTCTTCCCAGCTATGTATCCCACATGGTGGTGGGGTCAGCTTGTCTGGTCGTTCTTCTCCACTTCGCTCTATCCTCGACGTCGTCATCAGAAACCTGGCACTCTCTCATGTCTTTTGACACTACATCTCTCCACCTTGTCTTGGGTCTACCTCTAGATCTTCGACCGGGGATGGAAAGTTGTAGTGCCAAATTCCCTACGTAGTTATGTGGCCTATTTTTTTGGTGTGACTAAATGAACTAAAAATGTATGGGGGTTGTTAAAATATTGGGGTTCAAGTGGGGTAAAAAAAAATGAAAATGAAGCAAGAATTAGGTCAAGTGGGACGTCAAATAAAAGGTATTCATTAGTATATATATTTAGATTTCGTTTTTATTTTTCGTAAATTCTTTATAGTTTTTGAGTTTTTGAGCCATAATAAAAACTAAACTTTGACAAATTTTACAGGGTACACCAGTGACCCCACAGTGCTGTAATTTGGTATGCGTGTAGTTTAAGTGACACAAATATAGGCAAAAGTCTGAAATCAAGAATAACTGCAATTTGTACCCCAAAAAAGTGGTTCCACATTACATGAACTCCCGTTACCTGTAATTTGAATGAAACTGTAGGTCAAGTTAGTTGGTTAATTATGTCGTGCGTGGCACTATTTTGATAGTCAAAGATTACAATTATTATGTTTTTGTTTTAATCTGAGACTCGCGAGTGAGATCTCGCGAGTTCGGGCCGAACCACTAGTTTAAATCATGTAGTATCACTATACTCTACCCCACTCAGGGGCGTGCAATAACCTTGCAAAGCTTTCATATTTGTTCACTTCTATAAATAATATTGGTTTAAAGATTACATTACACTATTTATGTCAAACATTTGGTATTCAAGTATAATTATTCTCTGTCAAATTAATCATGTCATTATTTATTATAGTATTCTGCTAATGTATAAAAGGTCTTATCTAAAGGCTATAATTTTAATTTGTACCTAAATTTAAGAAGTGGCAGCTCTTGAATGTCCTTTGGTAAATTATTAAATGAACTTCAGCCATTACATTATACATTATTTTTATAAACATCAAGTTTGCAATGTGGTAGATAAAGTCTATTGTGATGTCTTGTATGCCTAATGAAGTAGAGTTTACTTCATTAGACTGCTGAAAAAACGTATTACAAGTTTTACTGGTGGTAGAGCTTTTGTGAACGGGCTCGAGGAAGTGGGCACCACAGCCTTACCTTTATCTGCCGCCAAATAGCAGTACTTGTGCTGCTGTGTTCCGGTTAGATGGTAATGGTATGTTCCTGTAATTACTGGCACATAGGCATAACAGCTTAGTCCTATAGTATGGCAACGTATCCACATAGAGATCAAGACAACATAATAGCTTGTTTTGAATTCTATGTGGATATCCATGGGCTGCAGTAGCCACTTAACATCTGGTGGACTGCATGCTCGTTTGCCATATAAGTAGTATAAATATATAAAAAAAAGATATAATTACTGTGAAGCAGCCATGCTCTGCAGCGACATTGCGTCATCGTCCAGTTTGACGAGGATCTCATCGCACGGGCTAAGCGTGTAGCCGCGGTCTTCCCCGCGGTTGAAGTGACGCATCACTGAGAATGATATCGTTGCCCATGTTTCTTGAACATCTTTCACGCCTCGCTCGATGGCCAGCTCCTGAAACAATACAAGTTGCTTTTTAACAATAATATAAACGACTTCAGTAAACAAAAATGTACAGGTGCCTTTGCAAATTGAAGCGATGCCACATCCATCGAATATTTGGGTCTAGAACATGCCGATTTCCTCAGGATATTTTTATTCACCGGTTTGAGCAAGTTTCACAAATGTCTAAACTCGACAACTGCGGTCGCCGCGCCGCCTTGAACTGCGTTCAGTGTATGGAGCTCCGAGCGACAGCGCGCAGAGTCTCGGAATGTCTCTCATAAAAATACATACATATTACAAACCACAAGTGCCACTGCGGCCGACTTCGTTCAGCCGCGGCACTTGCAGTTGCAGTCTGCAGCGTCACTCGGAATATTACCTCAAATGCCTATTTCCGAGTACCTTTAATTGACGGCTAAAATTCATTCTCTCTTTATCTGTTTTCATGTAAAAACAAATGACGTATATTTTTTTTAATCCATACGATAGGTTTAATCAGAGGTGGTCGGTCATGCACTAATATGAAGGTTTTATGTTTGTATGCTTACTTTGATAGCATGGTTGACGATTTCTTCAGCAACGTCTTGGTACTTGTGTAGCTCCATGGCGAACATGTTTTCAAGCGTGAATCTATCCGCTGACATGTCGAAGTCCTGATCTGTAACCGTGTTTAGAGGACACATTAGGAGTGTTATACTAACTAAAACAAAACCGGCCAAGTGCGAGCCGGACTCGTTCACGAACCATTATCTATATAAATGGCAAAAATATCATGTCTGTTGTACTCCCGGGAACTCCTCTTAAATATTTATTTTATTCAATAACACAATTTTATTTATTTACTTACCTTATTTGAGGTTGTTGCCGATTAAGCTAGTCCTCTAAATTGTATGTGCGCCCATACAACTCAGAGGATCTCAATTGGCGTCAATTATGTATGTATGGGGACACCTTTTTATTTTCATCTTTTTATATTTTTTGGAATTTTTCCTTTAGTTGTGCTGTAAGACTTTACTTTTTGCCAAATTTCGTGATTCTAGGTCAACGGGAACTACCATATAGGTTTTCGACCCATATACTTTAAGGTACTTCCGGTTGACCTAGAATTGTCAATTTTGATTAAAAGCAAGGTCTTACAGCGCAAACAAAGGAAAAATTCCGAAAATCAAAAAAGTTGAAAATTAAGGTAAAACTTTGATACTTACAAGTTTTCGTAAAAATCTAAATTTGCCCATATCTCTTTATCGTGTTGACTCAGGACCTTAATTTTTATACATTTAATAGGAATTATAGACTTCAGTATCTGGTAAAAATTTCAACTTGCTAGGTCCACCCATTCCTGAGAAAATCGGTGGTGACATACGGACATACAGGCGGACAAGAGAGTGATCTTATCTTTTTTTACCTTTTGAGGTACGGAACCTTAAAAACCGGTCAAGGCCTTTCTTCGCCGATTCAGTCTGGCCAAGTTGGGGCTACTTAGGCTCGCGAATTACACCTATTCCAGATTCGCCTAAAACCAGATGTGATCTACCTATGTTTAGCCTCTATGTTTAACCTACCAGGTTACCTACAGAGTTACCAGGCCTCAGGCTTGTGCAACTCCGGTAGGTTTTTTATACCAGGCGCACCTAAGCAGGTTATTTAAATTGCACTAATACGTACTAGTTTTGAACATAAGCTCTTTCCAATGGCGTTCCCGCATCGCTTCGTTCTTGAGAGACACCATCAATGGAACCACTCCCTTGAATTGTTTCATCTTCAAATCGAGCGTCAAGCCTGTCGGGCTCAGACGAACTGCCTTTGCTAGTTTTCTGCAATATCAATCACATTTGAATCAGCAAGAGTTACATTAGGTTTGGTAACAGATGGTGTAGTCAGTTGTATTCGTACGATTATAAAAGTCTAAGAAAAGCAAGAGTTATGTTTAATGAATTATATAAAAGAACTGCTTGACGAGCTAAATACCTGTATTCCTTGAAGAATTGTTCAATCCCGTCAACCAACGCTTGCGGGTTCAGATTCACCCACAGCGTCCTAGCCCACAGTTCCCTAGCATTCTTCTGTGCTTTATAAATCTTGTAGATTTGATCCATAGCATTGAAGTCAGTCTTTGCTCGGTTATAGTTAGAGAAATCTGCTAAGGGGTTGTCGAATAGCTGCTCCGCGGCTTGTAACACCCTTTTACGGGATTCAAACTCGTCGAAGTATTTTGCGTATTCCTATAAGGAAATACATTTGTCTATAAGATACGTTATAGTTATATACATGCTCTTTATAATTATATGTCTATCAATCAAATAACATTACTGACGAGCTAAGCAAAAAGCTAAGAAAACGTTACTGGCAAGCTAAGCAAAAAGCTAAGAAAACGTTACTGGCAAGCTAAGCAAAAAGCTAAGAAAACGTTACTGGCAAGCTAAGCAAAAAGCTAAGAAAACGTTACTGGCAAGCTAAGCAAAAAGCTAAGAAAACGTTACTGGCAAGCTAAGCAAAAAGCTAAGAAAACGTTACTGGCAAGCTAAGCAAAAAGCTAAGAAAACGTTACTGGCAAGCTAAGCAAAAAGCTAAGAAAACGTTACTGGCAAGCTAAGCAAAAAGCTAAGAAAACGTTACTGGCAAGCTAAGCAAAAAGCTAAGAAAACGTTACTGGCAAGCTAAGCAGGCCGTTTACATTTGACGAGAGCGATCATATTCATGATCTTGTAGGGAGAAAATTTATCTCAGTGAAAAACTGACAGTAATTTGCAAGTCACGAATACTGTCAAACAAACAAGACAAACAACGTTTTTGATGTGAAACATCTACATATTGGCGCGCCTTCAGGGTAAGACATGCGTCCAATAACAAAAGAGGTAAGATGTAAGTAAGATTGGGAGAAAGATGTCGTGTATAAATTATTGTCGAAAGTCAATAGTCATGTATCAATAATGTTCAAAACTCGGAAAATGAATGGTTTTCCATCACGCGTCTTTATTTTGCTTAAGATCAGATCATATGATGATAAACGGTTATCTTTGATTATAAATTCTTTCAATAATAAATAATTTAGATATTATCCGGGCGTCCCGTGAAGGCCACATATTTTTTTGATGTTATAGCCATTTTTTTAATGTAAACGCGTTTGATCCCTCTCTCGCTGTTGGTGAGCGACAATGCGGTCTACGATGGACCAAGCTGGCCTAGAAGAAACCTGTTCACCCGCGATTTGAAGAAGGTTGTAGTTATCAGGAAACACAGACTCAGGTAAGGCGTTCCACTGTTAGGCGGTGCGCGTAATAAAGGTAGATGAGATCCGCTTTGTGCGTATGAGAGGTATGTCTACCAAGTAGCGGTGGCGTACAGTGGAGCTTCTGGTTGTTTGATGATAGAATAGTGGGATCAAATTGAACAGTTCCACCGCACACTCCAAAATGTATCAGATTAAAAACCGAGGGTGGGAAAGTCACTGTTGAACAAATGCGCAACAGATTACCAGAGCGAACTATCAACCAACCACTCCACGCCCCCCAGCAAGCTTTATAAAGTCGAATTTCTGTATAGATCGTCTGCGCTTTCCAAGTTCTCCACTGAAGAACCGCTCAACAGTAGTCAGTTCAGAAAAGTATAAAAACCCTTTATTTCTCACTAGCTAACCAATCCGCAGCTTCGCACGCGTAGTTTTTCAATAAAAACATTAACCTCCTTCTGCGCAGTTGGGTAAAAAAGTAGCCTATGTTACTCAGGGATAATGTAGCATTCTAATGGCAAAAGAACTTTTGAAATCGGACCAGTAGTTTTTGAGTTTATATGTTACAAATATACATATCTTTTTTCTTTCTAATATTATTATAGATTGTATTACCTCCATCAACACCAGTCCCCCGTCCATATCATCTCCCACTATCGCCGGGCCCTCATTATCAAACTTCTCAACAAACTCATCCAGTTCTCTTAGGAAGTTCGATATCTCCACAACGTTTAGTTTCGAGAACTTTTCCTTGGTCTGTTCGAGCGTGTTTCCTCTGAAGATAGAGGTCTGGTAGAGACTGCCCCAGGAAGATTCTAGGCTTTTAACAAAGGCTATGTCTTCGTTAGATACCTGAAGAGATGAGGTAACATTGTAGTTATTGTTATTTTACTGACAAATAATTCAGAACGGTTGTTTTTCAGTTTAATAGCAAGTACGATAGATAATTATATTTTACGACCATTATTTTTATACTATTTATTGGGCTCTCTATCTCTCTCTCTCTAACACTATAAAATAATAATTCTATCACTTATCTAGTTCCCATAGTGCAAGTTTTGCTTAGTTTGGGGGCTAGATGACGCTGCGTGAAAAGTCCAGCATTATTATTATTATTTAGCGGTATTGCAGCCGCGGCGCGTGTATGAAATCACTCATACAAATACATGGTCAACTACAAAGGCAGCACCGCGTGTCTATCTAACCTAAAGCCAATTAAAATTGTACTGACTTCAATTCCATGTTGTTTCAACATGTAGAACACCTCCATCATACCGTGATACTTCACTTCAGCTGTGATGGTCATGGCTTGAATTTGTGTTATCGTAGCCATCACAAGTTTAAAGTCTTCCAGGCCTTTTATGTTCATGTTCATTGTCATTCGGAGCGACTGAAAAATAATATCGATATTTGTAAAGTTTACTCCTAACCAACTATACAACGTTTGACAATAACTTCTAAGGTGGCTTAGGGCCGTCGCTGATGACGGCATGGCATGGCAAAGGATTTTTGTACGCGGAAATTGATTTGTAATTTATTTATTTTCAGTGAACATTTTTACATGTGAATTAAAACAATGTGAACACTGAAAAATTAATTAGTAAAATACTGTGTGGCAGTTTCCAGTGCCCGATGATTTTGAATCTTATTTTAACACACTTAGCACTCACATTTCAGGATGCCACGGTATGTCACTGCCTACAGCGGCATCCCTTGTGATATCAACAAAATGCGAGTTCTAAGGGTATTAAAATAAATTTCAAAATAATTTCCGCGTACATAAAATCCTTGTCATGCCGTGCCGTCAGTCAGACAGCGCTGCCCTTATCGGTCAGATACCACAACCTTAAAAACAATGTATTCGCGAGATCCTTGACTGGTTAGGGCCATCGCCAACTGGGCGACTCGTCGCCGCGACTAGACGCGGAGCTATCGCTTGCGTCGCCGACCAGTCGTTACGATAGACGACGTGCAGGAAGCGATCATTAGTACCTAGTAGAGAATTCGAGAGAGATGGCCGTGTTGTTCATCTTGTGAGTGATTATGGAGCTTCTAGTTGCACTTGCCTTGGTGCTTATCTTGCGAATGCGAAGGCGCAGAGTACGACGAATCCATCGCCGTTATTGGGTTCATTCAATACTAACATCTCGCTAAGAACGTGGGCAGTTTTCTCTGCTTTTTGCTGAGTTCAAAATGCACCATGGAATTTTTTTCGAAAGTAGCGAGCGCGCGCTCCTCCCCTAGCTTGTCGTCGCGACTCCGCAACTCTGACGCCAAGTGTGCGGAGCTTTGAACAAAATATATGAAAATCGTTGGCCGCAGCCTATCGTCGCGTCTAGTCGCCGAGCTGTCGCTGTCACGTGTCGCCTAGTGTGCGCCTACACTTTGGTGTTGTGGTTTGTTGAAGCTTAAATTATGATTATGAGCTGCCATGAGATTAAAATGAACTTTATCATGGCTAGTCTACTAATAATTATCGAAAAGTTGTCCACAATCTTGTGCTTCATCATCAGATTAGATCAAACTAGTCACACTAATACTGCATTGTGACTATTTGTAACCATAACTTTACAATCAGTTCAACCGAATTAAGGAAATGGAGACCAGCTAGCTTGCAATTGACATGGTTTCCCCTAGTACGGATATTGGCTGAACACTTTTGCGTACACCATAAGTTTTATAAATGGAAGTAAGTGATGACCTCTGTGGCGCAGTGGGCGAATAGCGGGCTGAGACGCAGGAGGTTGCGGGTTCGATTCCCGTCGCGGAACAAATGTTTGTATGATTTACTTTACATATATTTGCTCCGGTTCTGGTTGTTTTTCTGTATATTATAAGTATGTATTTACATAAAAATATTAATAGGTATAAGTATTCTATCAGTTATCTGGTTCCCATAATACAAGCTTGACTTAGTTTGGGGTTAGATAGCGCTGTTTGAAATATCCAGCATTATTTATTTATATTATTTTTAAATCACAAACCCAAATTAGTCAAGTCTAAACCCATTGACCTCACCTCAATCTGATTCTTCAAATCATACATATTCATTCTTGTTTTCGAAGAGATACAATTCCCCAGTGTATTCTTCCACTCCTGCGCATGATCCTGCACTTGCTTTATAATAGGTCTGAGATTCACTCTTATAGCTCCAACGTCTACATACTTCAAGTGTTCGTTTAGATCAGCTATAATGTCTTCGAAGAAGAAGAATTTCTCGTCGTACTTCTGTATCTGCTCGTACTTTTGAACGTACTTCTCGCAGGAATGGTGCTTGTCGAAACCCCATAGGTGTTGGTACTTCTGCCATCTACAAATATAATACCATTATTGTGATTTTTTCATTCTGACAGTTTCTATGTAATACAAATAATACTATAATGTATGTTGGTTTTAATATATACAGGTAGGGGCAAAATTTTACCTCATTGAGGGCAGCTCTCTTATCTTTTGCAGTTAGAAGATTCTGTTCTTAAACAACTAAACTTAACAAATAAAATTAAACGCAGTTTAATGCGTGTTTAAAAATATCCTAAACAGTTGTTTTTTGTGGTAACAAGGTATTATAGGTTCATTTTGAAGATATAAAAATATATGTACCTATAGGTAACCTAGAAAATGACATATTTGTCAAATAAAACAAGTTGGTCTCAATGAGCACTAAGTATTTGCCACCAGGAACACTTTTCCCAAAATACCAAATCAAATCGCAAGATTTTGCAACAGATTAAAAAAAAATGTTTTCGATTGCTGAACAACCTAAGGATATTTTTGAATTAAGAAAAAAAGTGAACTGAATTTTCTAACAAATAGTACTCACTTCTGGACATATACATTGATATCCTGCGTAAGTCGATAGATAGTGTCCTGAATAAGCAGTGTAACGTCATTGATGGAGACTACTCGTAGAATATCTTCGAAGTAGGAAAACACATAGAACTCGTTGCCAGTTGCTTCCTCAATGCGTTGCGGCGGACAGGGGAGACAGGTCTGTTTCATCCAGCGAGAGAATGCAGTCAATCTGAATTCAAAATGGTTAGATAGTGATATACTTTTTTAGCTAACCTCACCATCCCACTGCTGGGGAAAGGTCTACCACAAGTCCTTTCCAGCATCACTATCCTTGAATATTTTCCATCTTCTTTCAAAGGTGTCGAGATCGTCCCATTTCTCGGTTAATATAGTGTTTGTTATATTAGAGTATGTACCGTTTGATGGACAGAAACTCCCAATTCCTTATTAAGTTGCACTTATTAAAAATTAGCTTCCGCCAGTGGCTTCGCACGCGTTGTTTGTCAACAAAAAGTTGTATGTTTGAATCCAGGTCATATTCTATTAAAACACCAAATTTCATCACATCGTTTCAGCCATTACGACGTGATTGAGTAACAAACAAATAAATAAACAAACATCCAAAGTTTCACAGTTATAATATTAGTGTGATTTGACGAGTTAAAAGTTAGTGGAATCTGTGTCCTCTAGACAGATAATATTTTACGATAGTGGTAGCCGGTTTTAAAATTAGAAAATTGAAGAGTTCAAAAGAATAAGGAAAAGAAGATAATGCGTAGTAGTAATATTCTCTTTAGGTGAAAACATTATCATTATTGAGTTAACCAACTTTAGTAAAAACATTATACAAAAATTATTCAGGAATAACATTACCCTCCTTCTTCACAGTCGGGTAAAAGGTAATGCATATTCAGCGTACTCTTAGAGATCACTGCCTAGCAGGTAGGTACCAAGTCGCCAGCCTACGTTTTCTAAAGCGAAGATTAACTTAGTCTTGGGTTGTGTTTTGTTAACAGTCAAGAAAATGTTTTGTTACCTGTCAAGAAAAAAAATTGTTACGTTTTAAGAAAATGTTTTGTTACCTGTCAAGAAAAAAAATTGTTACGTTTTAAGAAAATGTTTTGTTACCTGTCAAGAAAAAAAATTGTTACGTTTTAAGAAAATGTTTTGTTACCTGTCAAGAAAAAAAATTGTTACGTTTTAAGAAAATGTTTTGTTACCTGTCAAGAAAAAAAATTGTTACGTTTTAAGAAAATGTTTTGTTACCTGTCAAGAAAAAAAATTGTTTCTTTTTAAGAAAATGTTTTGTTACCTGTCAAGAAAAAAAAATGTTACGTTTTAAGAAAATGTTTTGTTACCTGTCAAGAAAAAAAATTGTTACGTTTTAAGAAAATGTTTTGTTACCTGTCAAGAAAAAAAATTGTTACGTTTTAAGAAAATGTTTTGTTACCTGTCAAGAAAAAAAATTGTTACGTTTTAAGAAAATGTTTTGTTACCTGTCAAGAAAAAAAATTGTTACGTTTTAAGAAAATGTTTTGTTACCTGTCAAGAAAAAAAATTGTTACGTTTTAAGAAAATGTTTTGTTACCTGTCAAGAAAAAAAATTGTTACGTTTTAAGAAAATGTTTTGTTACCTGTCAAGAAAAAAAATTGTTACGTTTTAAGAAAATGTTTTGTTACCTGTCAAGAAAAAAAATTGTTACGTTTTAAAAAAATGTTTTGTTACCTCTCAAGAAAAAAAATTGTTACGTTTTAAGAAAATGTTTTGTTACCTGTCAAGAAAAAAAATTTTTACGTTGTAAGAAAATGTTTTGTTACCTGTCAAGAAAAAAAATTGTTACGTTTTAAGAAAATGTTTTGTTACCTGTCAAGAAAAAAAATTGTTACGTTTTAAGAAAATGTTTTGTTACCTGTTAAGAAAATGTTTTGTTACCCGTTAAGAAAATGTTTTATTTTCTGTTAAGAAAATGTTTTGTTAACTGTTAAGAAAATGTTTTGTTACCTGTTAAGAAAATGCTTGATATTGTATCCGAGAATATTGTATATTTCAGCCGGCGTCGGGCGCATGGTGATATCGGGCGGCACCAACGCTGCATCCACTTGGAATATCGGTATTTCGTCACTGAGCATGACTTGGAACTGCTCTAGGTTTTCTAGAGTGAATCTGAATCGTAAATAGCAGCTGATTAGTGGTGAAAGTTAGAAAAATCTATGCAATATTTTGCATAATAGATGGAGAAATAATTATGCTCATAAATCAGACTTTGTTATCTGCCTGTTAGTTGCACGTGCCTACTTTGTTATCTGCCTGTTAGTTACACGTGCCTACTTTGTTATCTGCCTGTTAGTTAAACGTGCCTACTTTGTTATCTGCCTGTTAGTTGCACGTGCCTACTTTGTTATCTGCCTGTTAGTTACACGTGCCTACTTTGTTATCTGCCTGTTAGTTGCACGTGCCTACTTTGTTATCTGCCTGTTAGTTACACGTGCCTACTTTGTTATCTGCCTGTTAGTTACACGTGCCTACTTTGTTATCTGCCTGTTAGTTACACGTGCCTACTTTGTTATCTGCCTGTTAGTTACACGTGCCTACTTTGTTATCTGCCTGTTAGTTACACGTGCCTACTTTGTTATCTGCCTGTTACTTACACGTGCCTACTTTGTTATCTGCCTGTTAGTTACACGTGCCTACTTTGTTATCTGCCTGTTAGTTACTCGTGCCTACTTTGTTATCTGCCTGTTAGTTGAACGTGCCTACTTTGTTATCTGCCTGTTAGTTGAACGTGCCTACTTTGTTATCTGCCTGTTAGTTGAACGTGCCTACTTTGTTATCTGCCTGTTAGTTACACGTGCCTACTTTGTTAGTTTTAACTATTTTCTTTTTTGTATCATCTTTATCAAGTGAAAGGGCTATTACAATATAAATAACAGTTTACATAGCCAGTTAAACCCTAAATCACAACTATCTCCTTCTTCCTGCTCTTTTCCCACATTACGCGTGGTGGACACAACATGTATTCCTCGTCCACATCTCTCCGTTGTCACTTCCCTCCTACCCATATCATCCTTCACACAGTCCATCCATCTCTTCTTCGGCCTTCCTCTACATGATTTTCTTCCCTAAATCAAGATATATATCAAAATATATCTTTTATCCTAAGGTTTTTTAACATGTCATTTATTGACCAAACTCCGAAAAAAACGTACCAATAACATTGCTCTAGTAAGAAATTCTTAAATTTGTATTGTTTGATATTCCTTTAATTTATTTATTGGAATGAAGTTCCTCATCGCACGGGGTACGGAATTGGCTGATAGGAGGCTAGGCGAAAAAAAATGTGAGAGTTTTCCGTCACGAGTTTCCGTCACGACCCTTTCTTTAATGAAGACGGTTATACATAGCGCGTATGATATTCTATAATTATTTGATAAAATTAGTAAATTATATAATACTAAGTACCTACTACCTCGCCCGCGGTTTCGCATGCGTGCTAATTCAATAAAAACATTACCCTCCTTTTACTCGAGTAAAAAGTAGCCAATGTTCTTCCCCAGGATATGATCTATCTCCTTGCCAAACTTCATTACGATCCGTTCAGCCGTTTAGTTATGAAAAGGTAACAAACAAACTAACAAACGACGTTACTTAAAACTAAAAACTAAGTTACTTTCGCAGTTACTATGTATGTACTATACATATTAACCTTCCTCTTGAATCACTCTATCTATTGCTGAAAAATACATTCCAATCCGTTGAGTAGTTTAAAAGATCTAAGGTAACAGACAGCGGAAGCGACTTCATTTTATACTATGTAAAGATTCTTCAAATACCAGCAGAAAATAGAATCGCAAAGAGCGAAGTGGATTTTGTTGATAGTCGATAGTACATAGGAGGACTTCATGCTCAATTGGATTTTTTACCAGTGAATCTCATCCATCAGCATACTATTAAACGAAAGTTGGTCATGTAGGTACCTTATATCCATATTAAACTTAATCTATGGTCTTATTCCACCTTCCTCTTGAACCGTTATATCTATTGCTGAAAACTGCATTAAAATCCGTTAGTAGTTTAAAAGATCTAAGCGAACAGACAGCGGAAGCTACTTCATTTTATACTATATAAAGATAAAGATGTTGAATTTTCTCAGTTATCCCACTTTGAAGAACTCACGTAACAAGACATTTGAATATCTTTTTCTCCCAGTAAGTGTAGTACGCCGACATCACATGACATTTCCCAGTGCTAGTCCCCAGGATCAGATACTCCAGCTTCATTAGGATCGGTCCGATGCGGTCGTAGATCCGCGACAGATCCGCAATGCGATACAGACGCTCTACTTCTACTTCTACGAACAATCTCTGAAACAAGTATCATAATCAATTCACTAGGTAACATAAATACCATCCTTCACCATTCCACTCAGACATCCAATCACCCCCCACCCTCCCTCCTTCTACTAAAAGAGTTTACTTAGTAATAACTTCTATAAAATATACATAATTTTACATGGTTTTAAAAATCTTGTAATTTTAAGTGTAGGTAAGTAATGTACATATGACATTATGATTTTTTGGGTGATCTGCGATCTGCCGTTCGACTATAAGCAAATGTGTTCTGGGATGTGTTGTCATGTGACATGTGGTGCTCCACTTTTGGCGCACAACTCGATCAAGTGTTTGTATGTCTAATCTCACTAATCGCTTTTGATAGCTAGGTTGTGCAAGCTTGTGAGTGCCAGTTGATTGGGATGGTGTGCTAATCGCTCCATGTATTTTGCAGCCATGTTTGATATTACATTATGATTAATATCAGTTTTGTGTGCCTACCAAATACGGAGTATATTATATAAACTGTTGTTAACCGGCCTTCCGTGATACAGGCCTCGTGAGGGGGGACCACCAGTAAATGTTACTGTTGTTAATTTACGTTAAAATGTTTACGTGAATTTTTATTTATTTATCAATTAGACTAATTAATTAATAACAATTTCAATTTACATGAGTTACAATTTACATACAAACAATTAAGATAAAATTACGATTTACAAAATAAAATAAAATGTTTTAATAAAATAAAAAAACGAGGAATTAATGTTCCTACTTATTTAAAATAGTGAGGCTCGAGTGTCTCTAGCCAAGGCAAGCGCCGAGACAAACCTATAAATAGTCCGGCTCGAGTGTCTCTAGCCAAGGCAAGCGCCGAGACAAACCTATAAATAGTCCGGCTCGAGTGTCTGTAAGCAAGCGCCAAGACAAACCTATAAATAGTCAGGCTCGAGTGTCTCTAGCCAAGGCAAGCGCCGAGACAAACCTATAAATAGTCCGGCTCGAGTGTCTCTAGCCAAGGCAAGCGCCGAGACAAACCTATAAATAGTCCGGCTCGAGTGTCTCTAGCCAAGGCAAGCACCGAGACAAACTTATAAATAGTCCGGCTCGAGTGTCTCTAGCCAAGGCAAGCGCCGAGACAAACCTATAAATAGTCCGGCTCGAGTGTCTCTAGCCAAGGCAAGCGCCGAGACAAACCTATAAATAGTCCGGCTCGAGTGTCTGTAAGCAAGCGCCGAGACAAACCTATAAATAGTCAGGCTCGAGTGTCTCTAGCCAAGGCAAGCGCCGAGACAAACCTATAAATAGTCCGGCTCGAGTGTCTCTAGCCAAGGCAAGCGCCGAGACAAACCTATAAATAGTCCGGCTCGAGTGTCTCTAGCCAAGGCAAGCGCCGAGACAAACCTATAAATAGTCCGGCTCGAGTGTCTGTAAGCAAGCGCCGAGACAAACCTATAAATAGTCAGGCTCGAGTGTCTCTAGCCAAGGCAAGCGCCGAGACAAACCTATAAATAGTCCGGCTCGAGTGTCTCTAGCCAAGGCAAGCGCCGAGACAAACCTATAAATAGTCCGGCTCGAGTGTCTCTAGCCAAGGCAAGCGCCGAGACAAACTTATAAATAGTCCGGCTCGAGTGTCTCTAGCCAAGGCAAGCGCCGAGACAAACCTATAAATAGTCCGGCTCGAGTGTCTCTAGCCAAGGCAAGCGCCGAGACAAACCTATAAATAGTCCGGCTCGAGTGTCTGTAAGCAAGCGCCGAGACAAACCTATAAATAGTCAGGCTCGAGTGTCTCTAGCCAAAGCAAGCGCCGAGACAAACCTATAAATAGTCCGGCTCGAGTGTCTCTAGCCAAGGCAAGCGCCGAGACAAACCTATAAATAGTCCGGCTCGAGTGTCTCTAGCCAAGGCAAGCGCCGAGACAAACTTATAAATAGTCCGGCTCGAGTGTCTCTAGCCAAGGCAAGCGCCGAGACAAACCTATAAATAGTCCGGCTCGAGTGTCTCTAGCCAAGGCAAGCGCCGAGACAAACCTATAAATGGTCCGGCTCGAGTGTCTCTAGCCAAGGCAAGCGCCGAGACAAACCTATAAATAGTCCGGCTGGAGTGTCTCTAGCCAAGGCAAGCGCCGAGACAAACCTATAAATAGTCCGGCTCGAGTGTCTCTAGCCAAGGCAAGCGCCGAGACAAACCTATAAATAGTCCGGCTGGAGTGTCTCTAGCCAAGGCAAGCGCGGAGATAAACCTATAAATAGTCCGGCTGGAGTGTCTCTAGCCAAGGCAAGCGCCGAGACAAACCTATAAATAGTCCGGCTCGAGTGTCTCTAGCCAAGGCAAGCGCCGAGACAAACCTATAAATAGTCCGGCTCGAGTGTCTGTAAGCAAGCACCGAGACAAACCTATAAATAGTCCGGCTCGAGTGTCTCTAGCCAAGGCAAGCGCCGAGACAAACCTATAAATAGTCCGGCTCGAGTGTCTGTAAGCAAGCGCCGAGACAAACCTATAAATAGTCCGGCTCGAGTGTCTGTAAGCAAGCGCCGAGACAAACCTATAAATAGTCCGGCTCGAGTGTCTGTAAGCAAGCGCCGAGACAAACCTATAAATAGTCCGGCTCGAGTGTCTGTAAGCAAGCGCCGAGACAAACTATAAACAGTCCGGCTCGAGTGTCTGTAAGCAAGCGCCGAGACAAACCTATAAATAGTCCGGCTCGAGTGTCTCTAGCCAAGGCAAGCGCCGAGACAAACCTATAAATAGTCTGGCTCGAGTGTCTCTAGCCAAGGCAAGCGTCGAGACAAACCTATAAATAGTCCGGCTCGAGTGTCTCTAGCCAAGGCAAGCGCCGAGACAAACCTATAAATAGTCCGGCTCGAGTGTCTCTAGCCAAGGCAAGCGCCGAGACAAACCTATAAATAGTCCGGCTCGAGTGTCTCTAGCCAAGGCAAGCGCCGAGACAAACCTATAAATAGTCCGGCTCGAGTGTCTCTAGCCAAGGCAAGCGCCGAGACAAACCTATAAATAGTCCGGCTCGAGTGTCTCTAGCCAAGGCAAGCGCCGAGACAAACCTATAAATAGTCCGGCTGGAGTGTCTCTAGCCAAGGCAAGCGCCGAGACAAACCTATAAATAGTCCGGCTCGAGTGTCTCTAGCCAAGGCAAGCGCCGAGACAAACCTATAAATAGTCCGGCTGGAGTGTCTCTAGCCAAGGCAAGCGCCGAGACAAACCTATAAATAGTCCGGCTGGAGTGTCTCTAGCCAAGGCAAGCGCCGAGACAAACCTATAAATAGTCCGGCTTCTCGTGTCTCTAGCCGAGGCAAGCGCCGAGACAAACCTATAAGGTTTTACGATGCTTTATCTATTAATTAATAGTTGTATGTTATTTTGTCAAATAAATAAATAAACAAATACTAAAATTTTTGTGTATTTCGTTGTAGAATATTGTAGGTGCCAGCGCTACGGTCGAGTGTAAGTAATTTTAATCAAGATCGGCCTAACTGGTTGTCTGTACCTATTTATTTTGTGGTCTTACCTTGCAAGGATACAGCCAGGTATCATCCGGCAAGCCAGTCTCTGGATCGACGTAGTCCTTCGGCCGCACTAGCGGGAACATATCAAACAGCTCAATCTGATCGATCAAAGCTTGAATCTCCTTCTCTGCCATGTTCAGTTGCTGGTAGACTGCTTGGAGGGAGTTTTCACCTGCAGTAAACATTCGTTGCTTCTTTAACTTTATTGCAAGTAAATCATTTCGTATTAGCTGGTGGTCAACTCTGGTGTTGAAGTTTAAGGCCTCCGTCGTAGCTTCATCATCCTATTAGCCATAGGATGTTCATCATCATCATCATATCAGCCGTAGGACGTCCACTGCTGGACAAAGGCCTCCCTCATTGATCTCCAGGAACTGCGGTTGGAAGCGGCCTGCATCTAACGCCGACCTGCGGTTCTTACCAAGTCGTCTGCCCATCTTGTAGGTGGACGTCCTACGCTGCGCTTGCCGGTCCGTGGCCTCCATTCGAGAACTTTCCGGCCCCATCGGCCATCTGTTCTGCGCGCTTTATGGCCTGCACATTGCCACTTCAACGTGCTAATCCGTCGGGCTATGTCGAGTTCTCCTACGTATCTCTTCATTTCTGATTCGATCCCGTAGAGAAACCCCGAGCATAGCCCTCTCCATAGCTCGTTGAGCAACTCTGAGCTTATTCGTAAGGCCACGCTAGCTATAGTCATAGGATGTTCACTGCCCAATATATACCTCCCATAAATTTAATAGGGGGGAATCGCCACGCTCACTATTTTAAAGTCAAGTTTATTGTACCCACGGCAACGTCGCGCCGTCATTAACGACTTTTAAAATCGAGACAAACAACGTGTCCTGTGCCTGTAAAGTGTGACTTTTACAAACAGACCTACAATTTAACCGATGACATCCTAGCGCTATTTTACTAAGAAGATATAATATAGGTCGATGCAGGTAATCCAGGACCGTTTATTATGGATATCTTTAAAGAAGACCTGTCGATTGAACATCATACCTTTTGTGATATCCTTGATGTAATCATTGATCCCGAGCGCAGTCCAAGACAGTCTCGTCAACCCCGGCAGTATATGCCGCTCCATTTCCAGCAAATGTTTCTTCATGAGATGCGTCTCAGCAGGGCTGAGTGAAGTGGTGCTGTGGTTGTATTTCGCTATGACGTCAGAGAGTGCTTCTAGCTCGTAGTAGAGGCGGCTGCGCTGCATTGCTACATTTCGGATGTTATCGGGTATATACAAACCTGAAATGGATTAGAATTCAATCCAATATGTTTCTTTCAGATCATTTGTCTGTAGGTTATTAGTAGGTATACACTTCGTTTAGAAGAATTTGCAAATACACGGACGGCAAGTAAACGGAATACAATACATGTCAAGTTTATTTATGACTTCTAAAGGAAGCAATGTCTACTCATTACAATCACTGCATTTCTAATCACAACATAATCGCTGCTAGCGTTCACGTAGCTATTTTGCGTACCGATTCAGTTATCGCGCTGATGGCAGTTGAGTGCCGTCAAGGATTCGGAATGCTCATGAACGCGCTATAAGTCAGTATTCCTATAATAAGAACAATAAAACCAACCAACCACAGAACACTATAACTCACAATCGGTACGCAAAATAGCTACGTGAACGCTAGCAGCGATTATGTTGTGATTCGGAATGCAGGGTATTACTCACAAGCAACCAACCATCTGGCTGTCACGTCACTTTTGACAATTTCGGTATGGAGCCTGGACGTTGTTAGCGCAAAATGTCGGATATAATGTCGTCATCTATGACGATTCACGGGACATCGTTCTCACGCTCACTGTGATTCGGAACTTGTTATCGCGCAGATATAGATTGTAGCGTGTTTCGGAATGCAGCCAATGGTTATACTCATTAGACTTTGCTGTTGATATAGCTTTTTGGGGTGAGCCCCACTATTAATATTAATTTACGATAACAGCTTTTTTATATTAACGTGTAACGCAAGCTCACTACTGTATTTTTGCTTATCAGGGTGTTGCAATTTAAACTAATTTTATTAAAAGATCGGTTTCTACGCAAAAAAATAATAATTAAATGTACAAATCTATAAAATTTTCTTGTTTTATCATCAAAATATCGAAAAAATCTATAAAATGCTGTCGAACTGTTAGAGAACTAACGTAATGTGTTTGCCACCCCGCCCAGTCAACATCCGACGGGTCAACAGGTCGCGTACGGCAGGGCGGTAAGTGTACATGTAAGGTACAAAAACTCAGTGTAAAAAAAAACGTTATTTTTTTACAAGCTTTTATTTAACTTGCAATGTCAATACATGCTTAAAATAATATTCTAAGTATACATTTTTGTCCGGGTGGAATCTTGCAACTGAATTTTAAATAAGTTATCTTTAACCAATTGAGCTGTAATTTGGTATACGCGCTTATTTTAGATGACAATGCATGCTTAGCTATGTGACATCATTCTAATTCCAATATGGCGGATCATCCAAGATGGCGGACTAATTATTTTTTTGCCCTGCCACAGTATGGGTATCAAATGAAAGGGCTTGGTGAGGAAAACGCGAAAACTAATACAACGTCAAATTAAATCCAAATTAGGGGAGGGCCATCAAAGATGCTTAATATAAATCCAATATGGCGGGACCTCCAAAATGTCGGAGGATGTTTTCTGGTTTTATGAAGTCATTTACAGCTGTATTTTAACAAAAGTATGCCTTGGTCGACTTCATACTTTGACTCGTGTAATTTGGCGAGATGGCCGTCGACAGCATTGGTTTGCAATCTATCTATGAGAAGGATATTGCTATAAAGCTCAATATGGAAGTGGCCAAAACGCCTATACTTTATGCTTACATATTAAATTTTTGATAGGGTTGCTTCCACGGCGTGCCGTGCGTGCTTTTGGGCTTATTTGAGTCTGCTTGCGGTTCTGATTATGAATTTTATAAAAGCTTGTTTTGAAAAAGTAATTTTTCAACAAAAAAACTTTTATTTATTATTTATGGTTTCAAAAACATACTCCGTCTTTATTTGTAGTTTTAATTGCAAGATATTGTATTGTGTCCGCAGAGCGACTATAGAAACGTGGGACGTCCGGCAGCAAGATTGGTAGACGACGTAGTCTCGGCCCGTCGCCGCGTCGATGGGTGAGACCAGCGCGGGTTAGTGGTGGATGACACAAACTTAGGGAGGCCAATGCCCAGCAGTGAATAACAAAAGAAACAATTATTTATAGCACAAAATATGTACATAGGCGAACATTCTCTTCCAGTTAACCTTTGTGTAACTCGGACAAACAGTTATTGGCTATGGATGGTGGATACTTGGAAAGTTTTGTTTACCTAACTGCTCCATAAGTTCAGCCTCGTGGATGACTAGGAAGATATCTCTATCGAAGTTAGGTTGAAACTTCAGACTGTGTTCTTGCATTAGCTTGTGCACTGTCAAATCTCGCCAGGTTACATCCGTCTGAAAAATGATTTACACCATTTTGAATCATATTTCACGTAAGAATAAGGTGCAGACGACTGAAAAAAGCTTGTCTATGTAAAAGTTTACTAAGTCAAAATTTTATTTTACCATTAACATCATAATTATTTAGCTTGTACCCAACGCTGGCCAATCACACTAATATGCAAAGTTTTATTTTACCATTAACATCATCATAATTATTTAGCTTGTACCCAACGCTGGCCAATCACACTAATATGCAAAGTTTTATTTTACCATTAACATCATCATAATTATTTAGCTTGTACCCAACGCTGGGCAATCACACTAATATGCAAAGTTTTATTTTACCATTAACATCATCATAATTATTTAGCTTGTACCCAACGCTGGGCAATCACACTAATATGCAAAGTTTTATTTTACCATTAACATCATCATAATTATTTAGCTTGTACCCAACGCTGGGCAATCACACTAATATGCAAAGTTTTAATTACCATTAACATCATCATAATTATTTAGCTTGTACCCAACGCTGGGCAATCACACTAATATGCAAAGTTTTATTTTACCATTAACATCATCATAATTATTTAGCTTGTACCCAACGCTGGGCAATCACACTAATATGCAAAGTTTTAATTACCATTAACATCATCATAATTATTTAGCTTGTACCCAACGCTGGACAATCACACTAATATGCAAAGTTTTATTTTACCATTAACATCATCATAATTATTTAGCTTGTACCCAACGCTGGGCAATCACACTAATATGCAAAGTTTTATTTTACCATTAACATCATCATAATTATTTAGCTTGTACCCAACGCTGGGCAATCACACTAATATGCAAAGTTTTATTTTACCATTAACATCATCATAATTATTTAGCTTGTACCCAACGCTGGGCAATCACACTAATATGCAAAGTTTTATTTTACCATTAACATCATCATAATTATTTAGCTTGTACCCAACGCTGGGCAATCACACTAATATGCAAAGTTTTATTTTACCATTAACATCATCATAATTATTTAGCTTGTACCCAACGCTGGGCAATCACACTAATATGCAAAGTTTTATTTTACCATTAACATCATCATAATTATTTAGCTTGTACCCAACGCTGGGCAATCACACTAATATGCAAAGTTTTATTTTACCATTAACATCATCATAATTATTTAGCTTGTACCCAACGCTGGGCAATCACACTAATATGCAAAGTTTTATTTTACCATTAACATCATCATAATTATTTAGCTTGTACCCAACGCTGGGCAATCACACTAATATGCAAAGTTTTATTTTACCATTAACATCATCATAATTATTTAGCTTGTACCCAACGCTGGGCAATCACACTAATATGCAAAGTTTTATTTTACCATTAACATCATCATAATTATTTAGCTTGTACCCAACGCTGGGCAATCACACTAATATGCAAAGTTTTAATTACCATTAACATCATCATAATTATTTAGCTTGTACCCAACGCTGGCCAATCACACTAATATGCAAAGTTTTATTTTACCATTAACATCATCATAATTATTTAGCTTGTACCCAACGCTGGGCAATCACACTAATATGCAAAGTTTTATTTTACCATTAACATCATCATAATTATTTAGCTTGTACCCAACGCTGGGCAATCACACTAATATGCAAAGTTTTAATTACCATTAACATCATCATAATTATTTAGCTTGTACCCAACGCTGGCCAATCACACTAATATGCAAAGTTTTATTTTACCATTAACATCATCATAATTATTTAGCTTGTACCCAACGCTGGCCAATCACACTAATATGCAAAGTTTTATTTTACCATTAACATCATCATAATTATTTAGCTTGTACCCAACGCTGGGCAATCACACTAATATGCAAAGTTTTATTTTACCATTAACATCATCATAATTATTTAGCTTGTACCCAACGCTGGGCAATCACACTAATATGCAATGTTTTAATTACCATTAACATCATCATAATTATTTAGCTTGTACCCAACGCTGGGCAATCACACTAATATGCAAAGTTTTATTTTACCATTAACATCATCATAATTATTTAGCTTGTACCCAACGCTGGGCAATCACACTAATATGCAAAGTTTTAATTACCATTAACATCATCATAATTATTTAGCTTGTACCCAACGCTGGACAATCACACTAATATGCAAAGTTTTATTTTACCATTAACATCATCATAATTATTTAGCTTGTACCCAACGCTGGGCAATCACACTAATATGCAAAGTTTTATTTTACCATTAACATCATCATAATTATTTAGCTTGTACCCAACGCTGGGCAATCACACTAATATGCAAAGTTTTATTTTACCATTAACATCATCATAATTATTTAGCTTGTACCCAACGCTGGGCAATCACACTAATATGCAAAGTTTTATTTTACCATTAACATCATCATAATTATTTAGCTTGTACCCAACGCTGGGCAATCACACTAATATGCAAAGTTTTATTTTACCATTAACATCATCATAATTATTTAGCTTGTACCCAACGCTGGGCAATCACACTAATATGCAAAGTTTTATTTTACCATTAACATCATCATAATTATTTAGCTTGTACCCAACGCTGGGCAATCACACTAATATGCAAAGTTTTATTTTACCATTAACATCATCATAATTATTTAGCTTGTACCCAACGCTGGGCAATCACACTAATATGCAAAGTTTTATTTTACCATTAACATCATCATAATTATTTAGCTTGTACCCAACGCTGGGCAATCACACTAATATGCAAAGTTTTATTTTACCATTAACATCATCATAATTATTTAGCTTGTACCCAACGCTGGGCAATCACACTAATATGCAAAGTTTTATTTTACCATTAACATCATCATAATTATTTAGCTTGTACCCAACGCTGGGCAATCACACTAATATGCAAAGTTTTAATTACCATTAACATCATCATAATTATTTAGCTTGTACCCAACGCTGGCCAATCACACTAATATGCAAAGTTTTATTTTACCATTAACATCATCATAATTATTTAGCTTGTACCCAACGCTGGGCAATCACACTAATATGCAAAGTTTTATTTTACCATTAACATCATCATAATTATTTAGCTTGTACCCAACGCTGGGCAATCACACTAATATGCAAAGTTTTAATTACCATTAACATCATCATAATTATTTAGCTTGTACCCAACGCTGGCCAATCACACTAATATGCAAAGTTTTATTTTACCATTAACATCATCATAATTATTTAGCTTGTACCCAACGCTGGCCAATCACACTAATATGCAAAGTTTTATTTTACCATTAACATCATCATAATTATTTAGCTTGTACCCAACGCTGGGCAATCACACTAATATGCAAAGTTTTATTTTACCATTAACATCATCATAATTATTTAGCTTGTACCCAACGCTGGGCAATCACACTAATATGCAATGTTTTAATTACCATTAACATCATCATAATTATTTAGCTTGTACCCAACGCTGGCCAATCACACTAATATGCAAAGTTTTATTTTACCATTAACATCATCATAATTATTTAGCTTGTACCCAACGCTGGGCAATCACACTAATATGCAAAGTTTTAATTACCATTAACATCATCATAATTATTTAGCTTGTACCCAACGCTGGCCAATCACACTAATATGCAAAGTTTTATTTTACCATTAACATCATCATAATTATTTAGCTTGTACCCAACGCTGGCCAATCACACTAATATGCAAAGTTTTATTTTACCATTAACATCATCATAATTATTTAGCTTGTACCCAACGCTGGGCAATCACACTAATATGCAATGTTTTATTTTACCATTAACATCATCATAATTATTTAGCTTGTACCCAACGCTGGGCAATCACACTAATATGCAAAGTTTTATTTTACCATTAACATCATCATAATTATTTAGCTTGTACCCAACGCTGGGCAATCACACTAATATGCAAAGTTTTATTTTACCATTAACATCATCATAATTATTTAGCTTGTACCCAACGCTGGGCAATCACACTAATATGCAATGTTTTATTTTACCATTAACATCATCATAATTATTTAGCTTGTACCCAACGCTGGGCAATCACACTAATATGCAAAGTTTTATTTTACCATTAACATCATCATAATTATTTAGCTTGTACCCAACGCTGGGCAATCACACTAATATGCAATGTTTTATTTTACCATTAACATCATCATAATTATTTAGCTTGTACCCAACGCTGGGCAATCACACTAATATGCAAAGTTTTATTTTACCATTAACATCATCATAATTATTTAGCTTGTACCCAACGCTGGGCAATCACACTAATATGCAAAGTTTTATTTTACCATTAACATCATCATAATTATTTAGCTTGTACCCAACGCTGGACAATCACACTAATATGCAAAGTTTTATTTTACCATTAACATCATCATAATTATTTAGCTTGTACCCAACGCTGGGCAATCACACTAATATGCAAAGTTTTATTTTACCATTAACATCATCATAATTATTTAGCTTGTACCCAACGCTGGGCAATCACACTAATATGCAAAGTTTTATTTTACCATTAACATCATCATAATTATTTAGCTTGTACCCAACGCTGGGCAATCACACTAATATGCAAAGTTTTATTTTACCATTAACATCATCATAATTATTTAGCTTGTACCCAACGCTGGCCAATCACACTAATATGCAAAGTTTTATTTTACCATTAACATCATCATAATTATTTAGCTTGTACCCAACGCTGGGCAATCACACTAATATGCAAAGTTTTATTTTACCATTAACATCATCATAATTATTTAGCTTGTACCCAACGCTGGGCAATCACACTAATATGCAAAGTTTTATTTTACCATTAACATCATCATAATTATTTAGCTTGTACCCAACGCTGGCCAATCACACTAATATGCAAAGTTTTATTTTACCATTAACATCATCATAATTATTTAGCTTGTACCCAACGCTGGGCAATCACACTAATATGCAAAGTTTTATTTTACCATTAACATCATCATAATTATTTAGCTTGTACCCAACGCTGGGCAATCACACTAATATGCAAAGTTTTATTTTACCATTAACATCATCATAATTATTTAGCTTGTACCCAACGCTGGCCAATCACACTAATATGCAAAGTTTTATTTTACCATTAACATCATCATAATTATTTAGCTTGTACCCAACGCTGGCCAATCACACTAATATGCAAAGTTTTATTTTACCATTAACATCATCATAATTATTTAGCTTGTACCCAACGCTGGGCAATCACACTAATATGCAAAGTTTTATTTTACCATTAACATCATCATAATTATTTAGCTTGTACCCAACGCTGGCCAATCACACTAATATGCAAAGTTTTATTTTACCATTAACATCATCATAATTATTTAGCTTGTACCCAACGCTGGACAATCACACTAATATGCAAAGTTTTATTTTACCATTAACATCATCATAATTATTTAGCTTGTACCCAACGCTGGGCAATCACACTAATATGCAAAGTTTTATTTTACCATTAACATCATCATAATTATTTAGCTTGTACCCAACGCTGGCCAATCACACTAATATGCAAAGTTTTATTTTACCATTAACATCATCATAATTATTTAGATTATACCCAACGCTGGCCAATCACACTAATATGCAAAGTTTTATTTTACCATTAACATCATCATAATTATTTAGCTTGTACCCAACGCTGGCCAATCACACTAATATGCAAAGTTTTATTTTACCATTAACATCATCATAATTATTTAGCTTGTACCCAACGCTGGCCAATCACACTAATATGCAAAGTTTTATTTTACCATTAACATCATCATAATTATTTAGCTTGTACCCAACGCTGGGCAATCACACTAATATGCAAAGTTTTATTTTACCATTAACATCATCATAATTATTTAGCTTGTACCCAACGCTGGACAATCACACTAATATGCAAAGTTTTATTTTACCATTAACATCATCATAATTATTTAGCTTGTACCCAACGCTGGACAATCACACTAATATGCAAAGTTTTATTTTACCATTAACATCATCATAATTATTTAGCTTGTACCCAACGCTGGGCAATCACACTAATATGCAAAGTTTTATTTTACCATTAACATCATCATAATTATTTAGCTTGTACCCAACGCTGGACAATCACACTAATATGCAAAGTTTTATTTTACCATTAACATCATCATAATTATTTAGCTTGTACCCAACGCTGGACAATCACACTAATATGCAAAGTTTTATTTTACCATTAACATCATCATAATTATTTAGCTTGTACCCAACGCTGGGCAATCACACTAATATGCAATGTTTTATTTTACCATTAACATCATCATAATTATTTAGCTTGTACCCAACGCTGGGCAATCACACTAATATGCAATGTTTTATTTTACCATTAACATCATCATAATTATTTAGCTTGTACCCAACGCTGGGCAATCACACTAATATGCAATGTTTTATTTTACCATTAACATCATCATAATTATTTAGCTTGTACCCAACGCTGGGCAATCACACTAATATGCAATGTTTTATTTTACCATTAACATCATCATAATTATTTAGCTTGTACCCAACGCTGGGCAATCACACTAATATGCAAAGTTTTATTTTACCATTAACATCATCATAATTATTTAGCTTGTACCCAACGCTGGACAATCACACTAATATGCAAAGTTTTATTTTACCATTAACATCATCATAATTATTTAGCTTGTACCCAACGCTGGGCAATCACACTAATATGCAAAGTTTTATTTTACCATTAACATCATCATAATTATTTAGCTTGTACCCAACGCTGGCCAATCACACTAATATGCAAAGTTTTATTTTACCATTAACATCATCATAATTATTTAGCTTGTACCCAACGCTGGCCAATCACACTAATATGCAATGTTTTATTTTACCATTAACATCATCATAATTATTTAGCTTGTACCCAACGCTGGGCAATCACACTAATATGCAAAGTTTTATTTTACCATTAACATCATCATAATTATTTAGCTTGTACCCAACGCTGGACAATCACACTAATATGCAAAGTTTTATTTTACCATTAACATCATCATAATTATTTAGCTTGTACCCAACGCTGGACAATCACACTAATATGCAAAGTTTTATTTTACCATTAACATCATCATAATTATTTAGCTTGTACCCAACGCTGGGCAATCACACTAATATGCAATGTTTTATTTTACCATTAACATCATCATAATTATTTAGCTTGTACCCAACGCTGGCCAATCACACTAATATGCAAAGTTTTATTTTACCATTAACATCATCATAATTATTTAGCTTGTACCCAACGCTGGCCAATCACACTAATATGCAAAGTTTTATTTTACCATTAACATCATCATAATTATTTAGATTATACCCAACGCTGGCCAATCACACTAATATGCAAAGTTTTATTTTACCATTAACATCATCATAATTATTTAGCTTGTACCCAACGCTGGCCAATCACACTAATATGCAAAGTTTTATTTTACCATTAACATCATCATAATTATTTAGCTTGTACCCAACGCTGGCCAATCACACTAATATGCAAAGTTTTATTTTACCATTAACATCATCATAATTATTTAGCTTGTACCCAACGCTGGGCAATCACACTAATATGCAAAGTTTTATTTTACCATTAACATCATCATAATTATTTAGCTTGTACCCAACGCTGGACAATCACACTAATATGCAAAGTTTTATTTTACCATTAACATCATCATAATTATTTAGCTTGTACCCAACGCTGGGCAATCACACTAATATGCAAAGTTTTATTTTACCATTAACATCATCATAATTATTTAGCTTGTACCCAACGCTGGGCAATCACACTAATATGCAAAGTTTTATTTTACCATTAACATCATCATAATTATTTAGATTATACCCAACGCTGGCCAATCACACTAATATGCAAAGTTTTATTTTACCATTAACATCATCATAATTATTTAGCTTGTACCCAACGCTGGACAATCACACTAATATGCAAAGTTTTATTTTACCATTAACATCATCATAATTATTTAGCTTGTACCCAACGCTGGGCAATCACACTAATATGCAAAGTTTTATTTTACCATTAACATCATCATAATTATTTAGATTATACCCAACGCTGGCCAATCACACTAATATGCAAAGTCTCGATTACACCAATAAAAATACTCTTGGATATGGAAGAGCGGAGCCTTCTAACACAAGTTTTTATACTTTAAATAAGGTTCCAACCTTAAAATAACTATCTATATTATATCTATTATATATATAACCGTAAAAAACTATCTGTTACAGAAATAAAAACATATTGATTTTTGATTTTGATTTGGATGTTTGTTACTCAATCACGTCAAAACGGCTAAACCGATTTCGATGAAATTTAGTATGAACGTAGATTATAACCTGGATTACTACATAGGCTACTTTTCATCCCATAAATTAGTTCCCATGGGATAAAAATGCGATGTCGATGTTTCTATATATATTTTTGCATCCCAGAACAACGCGGGCAAAGCCACTGGCAACAGCTAAGTAGTATTAGGTAGATAATTATTTCTACAATCATGCATTTCCTTGCAAACAAGTAGGTACCTAACTTTTTTACAAAAATATAACTGACTAAAAAACAGAACAAACAAAATCATCAGATTATGACCCAATTTTGACCCTTTCTAAAACAAGTTATTAAAATCACCCCTCTTTTTGTGTTGGGGGTTAAAATCAGAATCGTTAAAATCGGACAACATAGTAAAGAATCATCGCTGAGCATAGGTAGGTACAAAAAAAATATCCTACGAATTGAGTAGGCACCTCTTCCTTTTTTGAAGTTGGTTAAACACTGAGAAGAGAATAAACTCACCAAACCCTCTTTAGCCAGCAGCGACACGGAGCTTGGTGAACGCACGTTCTCATAGTGCTGCCCGGTTATTCTCATCAGCATTACTACAAACAAACAGACAGGTACCTATGAACTTTTGAAACTGTCATGGATATGAACACTATTTGACTAAAAACGGGATATCTATCATGATTTGTGAGTTTTAGTAGAAATATCGGAATACTCAATAACTCACTAATCATGGTAAATATCGCGTTTTTATTTTTTATTTAATACTTTAACAGTACAGAATACAAAACAGAATAGTGCTAGTAGTTTTTCGATAAAACATTACCCTCCTGCGCAGTTGGGTAAAAATTAGCCTATGTCACCCGGGGATAGTGTAGCTTCCCAACAGTGAAATCATTTTAAAAATCGGTCCAGTAGTTTCAGAGCCTATTCAATACAAACAAACAAATCTTTCCTCCTTATAATAATATGATAGTATAGATTAGCAATTGATTTGAAGCGATCTCTCTACTTACAAGCTTTGTCCTTGCATCGCTTTTCAGCGAGCTCTTTGTTGACCACATCAGCGGGTCGCAAGGATACATTCGAGGCTTTCTTCTTGGCGACGTGAGCTCGACCCGCGGCCGTCAGTTGCATACCGCGCCTGCCAGATGGCGCTGGTTCTGTGCGTACACAATAATACTAATGAAGATTGGTGAAACTGGATCCGCTGGACTGGATTTCACCAATATTCATTATTTGCTATGTACGACATTAAATTAAAACTCGGGTAGGGCTAATGGCTAGTATTGTTATAAAATAGGGTATTTTCAAACACATACCAGAGAATTTTTATAATTTTCAAACATCCTTATTATCAGTCTTAAAAAATCAATGAAACAGCCTGTATAAACAAATCATGTTTATTCATCACTAGTTGACCCGCCGAACTTCGTACCGCCTTGACATGTAAATAACGCGGGCTGTCAATATACGTCACCCTGGTAGAATTGTCAATTGTTGTCCCCGGCCATCCCGGTCTTTTTGCGTGAATAACCATACATAATCATAGACAATTACGTTTAGATGTCATTTGCGTTTTGTTATTCCATGTCAGATGCGTTTTTGAACCACGTTTTATAGTGACTTGTACTCTCTTTGACGTTCTAAGTCACATCACACGGGAACGCGGTCGAACGGGATAAAAAGTATCCTATGTCTGTCTCCTGGTTCTAAGCTACCTCCCCACCAATTTTTAGCCAAATCTGTTCAGCCGTTCTTGAGTTATAAATAGTGTAACTAACACGACTTTCTTTTATATATATAAAATTCTCGTGTCACAGTTTTCGTTGCCATACTCCTCCGAAACGGCTTGACCGATTTTGATGAAATTTTTTGTGCTTATCCGGTATCTATGAGAATCGGCCAACATCTATTTTTCATCCCCCTAAATGTTAGGGGTAGTCCACCCCTAATTTTTATTTTTTATTTTTTAGACAAAGTTTTTAATTTCTATTTTTTTATGATACAACATATGTACATAAATACATACAATCCTCAATTTTCACCCTTCTACGATCAACACTTATTTTTTAATAGCAATTATTTATATGGCAAAACAACGTTTGCCGGGTCAGCTAGTATATATATATATAGATGTAAGTAGATACCTGTTAAACTGAGTAAGCGGCATCGTCGCAAAGGCGCCGCCGATTTACGTTAAAAAATGTTTATTGGAAATGTATGTACTGGGTAAATATTCAAGCTACCGGTATTAAACCCACAAAATCAGATAATACGTCTCCGGATGTGCGTTTTAAATTAATGTCGTACATAACAGGTTGTATTTATATTATACTAGCTGACCAATCCGCGGCTTCGCACGCGTGGTAATGTGTTAATCCAGGTTATGATCTACGTACACACGGCTACACATCAAGCTATACATTTCCAGTATAAGCTGGCCTCGCATTGTGTAGGCTTTATGTAGAATGAGAGGTCAGCTTATACTGGTACCGCATAGCTTGATGTGTAGCCGTGTGTACATACCAAATTTCATCGCAATCGGTTCATCCGTTCTGGCGTGAAAGAGTAACAAACATCCATACATCCATACATACAAACTTTCGCGTTTATAATATTGGTAGGATAGGATTTAATGGTGCACGTATCAGAAATGTATTTATGTTTGTCGTCACAAAACTGGTAGGTAATTAGCTATAAACTGATGATATATGTGTACTGTTGGTGTATCTATAAACAAACAAAAAAAATCATAATAATAAAAAAAACGAGTGACCACACGACTCAAGTAAAACTTCTTTATCGAAATATGAATTTATAAGTTTGTAAATTACAAATTTGTCCACACGTCTGTTGGTCGATCAGTCTATGTTCATTCTGGACAGACGCAACTCGCACTCGCACATTAACGTTTAAAAATATACGAAACGTAACTCTCTCTCTTTCTATCTTTACTAGCTTATATCTCCCTCTCAACTTCCGTTCGCACTTTTCGTAACGCATTCCAAGTCCATCCCCAAGTCAAGCGTGCGTAAAGAATTTTTACTTCAGAAACAACCGTTCATGCTCATCCTCATGCATCATGCAAATTTCCAGATTACTTTTTTATTTATCAGATTGCTTTTTTATAAGTAAGAAAATATAATAACGTTATTTGTATGCTTGCCTGACGATACTTCTCAATTTTCGTAAACCTAAGTTCCTGTTTCACCTCTGAGTAACCTTCTATCCAACGGATAAAACTTAATATTATTTAAATACGTCTTTTGTTTTGACATGAAAACAGATAGAGACATTTTGATACGTACATGAAAGTTAGACGGAGGTCGTGTTATAGGCAAGGCACTAAGCACTAGATATAATTAATACCCTTGTAAAACACGAGACAAATTTTACGAATTTGGTATCTGAAAATGTTTTACAATATTGTGTCAAGGGTGAGTGATGTTAAATATTAATTATCTATTTATTTGCCAGAACATGGGCAGAATTATAAAGATGTTATTGATATTATCAAGAGTCCCACTGCGGGGCAGAGGCCTCCCTTCCCTCTCTCCAGTTTTCTCTATTTTGGGCTATTGTGGACCCATAAAGATGTTACAAAATTAAATAGATTCACAATATTCAGCCTTGTTAGGGTTCCGTACTAGTGTTGCCCAAATGCAAGAACAAGACGAGACTTAGCCAGTCTTGGTCTTGGTCTTGCGCCAATACACCTGGTCTTGGTCTTGGTCTTGGTCTTGCGCTCCCAGTCTTGGTCTTGGTCTTGGTCTTGCAGCAAGAGTCTTGCAAGTCTTGCAATTACCTATTAGTCTATTACTATTTATTAAAGTTTACTTTAAATCTTAGAAAAACGTATTAGAATTGGAACATTGTGAGCTTAAATTAACATAGCCATAGTAAAGATCAAGCAGATTAATAAATAACTGAAGATTTGATAAGAAATTCGAAAAATCAACTGACCTATATGTCGTTTTCCATGGAAGTAACTGTTTCTTAATAAACATTTATGATTTATAAGCTTACATTTGCTAAAACATGTAAAAAAACAAATTAATTACAATAACTTGACTGTATTTTAAAGAACAATACTTATCTGTCTAGAAAGAGATTGAACCCTCAACTTATAAGAAATTTAATAAAAGAGTTTTACGATTTATCATTTATTTGAATAAAAAATAAAATACAACACAAATCAACAGCTTTATCATTAGGTTATGATACTTTATATCATTTTTTTTGACCAAGAATTAATACAAAGTAACCATCTGGCTGACTCATCACTTAACCTATTTCTATGTTTTCTAATTACTAATGATGCTTTAGAAAATAACCTCTCAGCAGGTACTGAAGTTGCAGGTATTGAGAGAAAATCACGGGCCATTTTCGATAAAATCGGATACTCTGTCTCATGCGTCCTCCACCAATCTAAAATGTCTTCCGAGCTGGCAGTTCTTGGTTTTCTTAGGTACTCCTCCAACTCGTCTATCACCAAGCCTTGAAGACAAGATCCAGATGACGTCGAGGGACATTCATAGAGTTTATCAAAGTCTATTACGTCTTCATCTTCATCACATACTTTATTTTCTTTTTCTGGTAATTCCAGAGATTTGTTCAGTGAGTGTAGACTTTTATATTCTTCATAAAGTTCATTGAACTTGCGCAGACTTTCTGTTTTAAGTTGCTTCCCCCACATTGTCAGGTCAAAAGTCTGAGCCTTATGCCTTGGGTCTAAAATTAAAGAAGTACAATAAATCCAGTTGCTCTTCTTGTAATGTTTAAGCATTTTGTCTCGAGCTGCTTGGAAAGCTAGAATGAGCCTTTCATCCACTTCAGATCGATTAGGTTTCTCATCTAACTGTTTTACCATGGATTCAATTTTATCTAGCAAGAGATTGAATGATACAATGACTAGCGGTAATGTAACATATTTGTCTCCACCAAGTTTTGTACTTAAAAGTTTAAAGTTTATTAGAAATTTATGTAATTTTTCGAGTACCTGCCATTCATTAGCTGTGATTTGAAAATCATTTAATTCGGTGACAGAACTGCACAATATGTCAATGCCCGCTCTCACTTTTAAACCAAATCCAATCATATCATGTGTGGAATTCCATCTCGTTGGACAGTCAAGAATGGCATTTAGATTTGATGGCACGCCAGCTGCTTCACAAGCAGACTGAAACTTCTTCTTCACTATCTCACTTCTTTTTATTTTACTGGAAATACTGCGTAACTTTGTTACAGATGTACGCGAGTCAGCAATATTTGGTGCAGATTCTTCATCTTCCTCATCCTCAGTTTCATCTGCATAGTCTTCGTACTGCTGATCTTGCGCGTTAGTGTCAGACTCACAGTGTAATGCTAAGGTCTTTAATAAATCTTGTACACCAAGGTTTAAAATGTGAGCAAAGCACCGGAAATGTTGATTGTCTGAATCAAAGTGTGGCGGCAGCTGTTTGCCCAGTTCATACATAAATTTGGTATTTGCAGTTGCGTTGTCGACCGTGATACCTTGTATTTTATCAATTATGCCATATTCCAATAAACATTCATGGAAAATCGTTGCAATATCTTCCCCAGTATGTCGACCGCGTGATGGTATAAAATCAAGAACTACAGATTGATACTTCCATTCGTTGTCTATATAATGAATAGTAACCCCGTAGTAACTCCTACCAGCAATTGACGTCCACCCATCAATGGTAAAAGACATTTTAGATGATAATTGTTGAAGTCGTTCCTTGAGATTCAATTGGAGCTCTTCAAATCGCTCTTTGACTTTCCTTCTAAGTGTAGACCTTTTAGGAAACACCATATTAGGGCAAATACGTCGAAAATATACTTGTGTAGCTTCGTCATCGAAAAATGAGAAGGGAAGATATTTTTTCACCACCCAATCAACTGTAGCTGTCGTGATGTTGTCACTGCTGTTTTCCGACTGAAACAAAACAATAAATCTTGTGTTATTATTTAAAACATACTAGGTTTGAGCGTATAAGAGGAGGAGGTTTGTTGTTGTTAAATCGAGAAAATCGTTAAATTGATATTTGTTATATTAAGGTTGCACTGTACTGTAATTTACCAAAATAAAGTACTTAGTTGTTACTGGCCGATTAAATGAAAATATGGGTGTTTATAAAAAATATTTAAGACGATAATTACATACTTAATATGTCGCACCCCTAGATGAAAACTGTGAAAACACCACTAACTCAAAAATACTTACGTAAGTTAATGGCGTTTTTGAAAGTATCGCATGAATAGCTACGCGGAGTTAAAATTCTTTTAACTGTTAAAAAAATATTCTTACCTGTCCACTTCTTCCAGCGGTTACTAAAAAGCTTGTGATATCTCCACTTAATTTTGGTTTAACAGGAAGAAATATTTCTGATTCCTTTTTGTGGAAAGATATTAGATGTTTCCTTAAGCCTGAAGTGTTTCTGTTTTTCATTTTTATTTCAATCTTTTTATGTTGGCACAATTTACAGAAGGCAGTTTGGGATGCATGAATTATTTCGAAAAACTCCTCAAATTTGCTTTTGGGTCTTTTAGATCTGTGACTCAAACTCTCGTTACTCGGACTAGAATAATTTGAATCTTCGTCACTCATATTAAATTGTACACGTGATACGTTTTTAGAAAACAACGAGAATTAGTAAAAACAATTATTAAGTTAGACTCGAAGCACAGCTCAATTGGAAATGACTGGAATTAAAATAATTCCTTTATTTATAGTACGTTTCCTTGCTTTCTACCGCGCCGCCTCGCTACGTGCCGGCTCTATGAAAAGGATGCCGCCGCAAATCAAACAATGCCGCGTGCGGCGTACAAACACACACTAAATATAACCTACTTGTACAGACGCGACGCGTGAATAAAATAGAATTAGTGCCAATCACTATTCTTTACATATAAGTGAATGTTTTGGCGTACATCTATACTAATATTATAAAGCTGAAGAGTTCGTTTGTATGTTTGATGACAGAAGTTTTAAAATAAATAAATAAGTCCTGAACGTCACTATACCTCCAAAGTTACTATTCCTCGTGGACGAAGTCGCGGGCACAGCTAGTAAATACTTACTCTCATCATCTCTCTCAGAGATATTCGGGCTGGTAAGTAATACAAAACTTATCGCAGGCTTTTTATTTTATTAGTAGGTAAGTACCTACGCTTTTTATATTATTTTATTAGTTTCGTAGAATTTTTTTACACGTTTCAAGGATATTTAAAAGTGGCTACAATATTTATTAAACGGGTGATATTTGAACACTTTTTTGCTATTTTTTCTTGTAAAAACTTAAGAAATATAATGACTAAATGTACAACAATAGTACCTAAGTAATTAGTTTAAAACCATATAAGTAATCAATATTATAATATATACTTACTATAATGAATTAATATGACATCTACTACCTATCCTTACAATTTTATCCTAATCATAATACTACTTGCGTGATCAGTATAATGTATTCATTTTCATTCTAAGCACTCTGAAACTTATTTATTCTTTGGAACACCTGTAGGTACTCTACTAGGAAATTATTTTGCATGAGTATACCTACGCCCTATGGCGGCAATCAAATAGTGTCAAATGTTATGATTTCGGCGTGGCGGCAACGATTGTTTTAGATTTCAAAAGAAGCCGCCGGCGCGTGTATCATAACCATGTACTTCCGAAAAGCGGCAAATTTCTTTGAGAAGTAAGTACAAAACCTTTGACGCCGCATTATCAAAGTGCCGATGGTTAAAACATAACTATGCATGCACTCAGTTTGATTTTAATAGATATTTTTTTATTCGCTATGTTTATGGTATTAGTCGTAATGCGCATAGGTCCAGTTTTTCATATTCTTTGATACAGTTTTTTGCGTCTCATAGAATTCCTAAGCGTACCTACCTATACACCGAACTGTTACACCTAACTACTCAGTGAAATAGCGCTAAGTCCTAGCTGCAAGACGCAAGAGTCTTGCAGGCTATGTCTTGTTCTTGCTCAAGTCTTGCACGGTCAGTCTTGGTCTTGGTCTTGCTAAAAATACGCGGTCTTGTTCTTGGTCTTGGTCTTGCAAAAACGCAAGAACAAGACCAAGACTGCAAGACCAAGACTGAATTTGGGCAACACTATTCCGTACCCAAAGGGTAGGTAAAACGACACCCTATTACTGAAGCTCCGCTGTCTGTCTGTCCGTCTGTCACCAGGCTGTATCTCATGAACCGTGATAGTTCGACAGTAGAAATTTGCACATATGATGTATTTCTGTTGCAGCTATAACAAAACATACTAAAAACGGAATAAAATAGATATTTAAGGGTCTTCCATACAACCAAAGTGATTTTTTTGCTCGTTTTTGCTCGATATTGATAACCGCAACAGGTAGACGCCTGAAATATTCACGGAATATTTAGTTATATATTCACTTCACGGTAATTAAAATAAGATAAAATAAATATTTAAGGGGGGCTCCCATACAGAAAACGTGATTTTTTGCCGTTTTTATAGGTACGGAACCCTTCGTGCGCGAGTCCGACTCGCACTTGGCCAGTTTTTTTAGATCCTACGTCCTCATACGTTGGTTCATGTTCATTTTGAAAAGTTGTTGTGAAGTTTTGACTCGTTGCCAATTTAGCAGTGAGTTAGATTATTTAAACATCCATTTACTCGATATTGAAAATTCCAAAAAAACATGTTGTAACTTACCATCGTCTCCATCAATACTGTTAGCTTGTAAAATAAACAGTTCAAAAGTTTGGTTACAAAGAGGTAACAAGTTAACCCTAACCCCTCTTTTTGCGTCTTTTGTTAAAAACTGACACAGGTAAGAACCATTCTAGTTAAACTACTTTTTATTAAATAAACCACGTCCACGTCCTAAGCGGTCCATTCGCTTAGGAGCTACGATGCTACATACACAGACAGACATACAGCGGACATAGGCGTCAATCGTACAACATTCTCGTTTAGCATCGGGGGTTCAATAAAGCTCGAAGAACCGAAGGCCGCTGTGGCAGAAGACCACGCTAAAGTTTCCTATTGGCCGCCACGGCAACTGAGTTTCGCAACCAGTTGCGGTTGAGAATTTTTAACTCTTTGCCGTCAACTAGTTGCGATGGGGTATGAAACCATCAAGATCTATGGATACCTACAAGTATACAAAAAGCGAATGATTTCGACTTACCATCTTCCTCCATAAAAACCACCTTTAGAATATTTTTCTTCATCATACTATCAACGAAATCCGACGCTTGTTGCACCCACTCCTTATACTTCATGTCTTCGTACTCCTTAATTAGCTTCGAGAAGGATTTGTATTGGAAAAACGCTTCTTTCTTCTGTTCACAGTTGTGTAATTCTGGCACCTGGGGAAGAAAGTTAGTTTTGTAAAACGTGATGATGACGCGACACGACGTCAGTTGTCAGGTCAGGCTTGTAAGACCTATACGGGAGCGATAGTTACGACACAACTTTCTGCAGGGAAATGTTCTTCTAGTTGGCAAGAGAAAAGCACCATGTTGGTATCTTAAAGTGTCATTCTAGATTACAGACATACAAAGGACATGTAGAAAGGCTCTGACAAAACAAGAACGACTTCAGAAATGCAAGTAAGTGCTAGAGAAAGGTATTAGAAATTAGCTGGAGGCATTTTGAATATCAGCAATTTGGTTTATCAATATAATTGATCGAGCAAAGCGAGATCTCTAAATCAACTTGGGTAAATCGGCGTTGTATGTTTGTTTGTCCGAGCATAAATTTCGAAACGTTTATCCGATCAGCGTAAAATTTGGTATATAGGTAGGTAGTGATGGCACAATTTTGTTGTGACTAAATGAGCTAAAAATGTGAAGGGAGTTGTTGAGATATTAGGGTTCAAGAGGGATAAAAAAAACCAAAATGAGACTACCAGGTCAAGTCTAATAAAAGGTATATTTTGACCCCGTTTTTATTTTTAGTTTAAACCTTGTCGTTTTTAAGATATTAGCCATAATAAAACTGAATTTTGAAAAATTCACAGAGTACACCAGTGAACCCACAGTACTGAAATTTGGTATGCGTTTAGCTTTAGTCACACAAACATAGGCAAAAGTCTGAAATCAAGAATAACTGCAATTTGTACCCCAAAACAAATGTTACCAAATAACATGAACTCCCGCTACCTGTAATTTAAATGAAACTGTAGGTCAATTATTTTGGTTTTTATTTCGTGGCACTATTTTGTTAGTCAAAGATTAAGGCTGACTTGCACAACAATCCCTAAACGTATTTAGCGACTAAACGTATTTAAATTTTACGTATTTGTATGATTTGATAACTCCTTAAATCATATTTAGCCACTAAATACGTTTAGGCATCGTTGCGCGAGTCGCCCTAAGAATATTTTTTTTGTATTTTAGGAGACTCGCGTGATCTCAGTTCGGGGCGAAGCACTAGTTACGGTGACAAGTGCTTTATGATCTCCGAAAACGCGTCAGAGCAGTAGATTTAAGAAAACTTTTTGGCAATTGGCATCTCTTTCTCTCATATCATGTACCTGTGAGTAACAAGTTACTATGTTACCGGGCGAGTGAAGGCGCCTTCCTCCATGCCTGTTTCATTGTCATCATCAAGGAAAGTGATTAGAAAAATCTACAAGGTTGTACCTATGTTTGAGTATACTATTTAGTGTAAGATAACTGTACCTTTTGGAACCTCATGACGGGTTGTTTCATCTTGTTAAAGAGCGCTCTCGCCCAGTAAATGGCTCCAGCGACAGGTGGGTGGTTTCTCAGGAGAGGTGGGTTTTTGCGGAAGCGCTGATACAGGCAATGTTGGCATAAGAATGAGATCTAGTAAACTGAATTCGTTTTAATAAGGCCGGTCACATACAGTCGGAATTCCGTTTTAGTACCGAATCGGATTTGCTGCCTTCGAAATTCCGATTCCATATAGCTAAGCGGAATTCCGACTGTATGTGACCGGCCTTAATGTGTAAATGACCGTAATTGCACACATTATATAAATTTAATTGACGGATAAAAATAATTCTCTCTATCTCTTTTCATGTCAAAAGAAAAGACGTATATATTTTTAATTCATTGCATAGCGTTACTCAGAGGTAACATTTCTAATTGAAATCCTAAAAGTAAACGAAAGTAAACATACTGTGAACTTATCTTCAATAGCAGTGATCTCCTTAATAAACTGTCGCATCACAAGGTCGAACTTCGTGGAGAGTTGTTTTTTGATCGACTCTCGCGTGTCGAACTCAAGGAACTTGAGCAGCACTGACAGAGCTTCTTCTGATGACCTGCGAACATTATTTTCCAACGAGAATCTTGATTAAAATGTTGCTTAGATTTAAGAATCCTGTTTCTAAATGTTGCATACGAAATAATGCGTTTGTCACAGTTTGTAAGTCTGGAGTAGAGCATCGTTCGTAGAATCACTGACACCGCAGGCTAACTAGAATCACTGACATTTGGTGTACATACCTACTTATAGTATGTTCATTGTATGTAATAAATATAAATAAATATTGCTGGACATTTCACACAGCGCTATCTAGCCCCAAACTTAGTACTAACTACTTTATTTGTAAATACACACTTATAATATATAGAAAAAAATCGAGACCCTGAACAAATATATGAAGATTATGCAAATATTTGTTCCGCGGCGGGAGTCGAACCCGCTACCACCTGCGTCTCAGCCGCCCACTGCGCCACGGAGGTTGTCAAACTATAACAACTAACTTACTGTATAGACCTAGTCTCTGTTTAATGTCAGCTGAGTGTGTCTGTCAAGTTAACTCTTTCGTTCTTACTTATATTTTGAAGTAAAACTTCTTTACGCACGCTTGACTTGGGGAGTAAGCTGGTGAATGCGTTACGAAAAATGCGAACGTATGTTGAGAGGGAGATATAAGTTAGAAAGAGAGAGAGAGTGACGTTTCGTATATTAATGTATGGGCATGAGAGAGGTGCGAGCACACATTTTCTTTCTATCTCTCATAGCCAATTGATTTGTCGCATATCTCCTATCCCAAATTAGCCTATATTATACAAACTACAAAAACAAAACACTCCTTCATGCTGTATAATAGAGTTCATTTTGCTATAGATAATAAAAGTATTTACGACGTTTCGTATGTTGAATCTATCAGCTTCGATTTACGAAAAAGTTCAGCTATTCCACAACAGATGACAGGCAACAGCAGAAGTTTTACTTCAGTTGTGTGGTCTAAAGCACACTCGTTTTTTTTTACTAGCCCGGACTGTCTTACTGCTGAGCAAAGGCCTCCCCCTCTTCCTTCCACTTATCACGGTCTAGAGCCAGATCCTGCCAGTCTCTTTGGAAGACGTCCAAGTCGTGTTTCTTCTATGGAAACAAAAATAATCGGAGATCAGGACTAGCTTTGTTTCAACATCATTATCAACCTATAGCAGTCCACAGCTGGACGTAGGTCTCTCCCAGGGTGCACCATTGAGCCCGATCATCTCATCCAATCACTGCTAGGTTCAGCGCGTAAATCGTCACTCCATCTAGCCGGAAGCCGTCCCAAACTACCCTTGCCTAGACGTGGTCTCCACTCCAAAAAAAGTTAATCTCAACGGTTATCGGTTCTGCAGCAGATATGACCGGTTTACTGCCACTTTAGCTTGCTGGCCCTCTGAGCGATGTTGATCACCTTTGTTCTCCGTCTGGCTGTTTTGTCTGAGCTGAGCTGTTTTGTCTGAGTTATGATACGAGTAAGGAGTGGAACTCACTTCCGGCATACGTTTTTGCGGACCAGTCTTCAAGTCCAGAGTGAATATGCTCTTTTTAGGCAAGCGTATCACCAATAAAAAATTAAAGCTTTATTTACTGGAATAATAATTCTCTGAACTCTTGGAATCTATGCTATGCTATGAAATTTTAACTCACTAGTAAAACGACAAATCAGAATGCTATAAAATGTGTTCCTTCTTTGTAAGTCAATCTCAAAACTATTTACCTCAAATTTCCGAAACTCTGATTAATATAATTCTTCGCCTCTTCTTCTAAGTAGCGCACTTCATTCCAGAAGTCTCCCATAATGACGTCCCAATTCTCCTTATTATCGTACACGAAGACGCTAAAGTCTATAGTCCGGATTGGATAGACAAGGTTCTTTACTCTTTTGCGCACGTCGTCGATTTGTGTCGGGTCGCTGATGATAGATTTAAGCTCGACACCGAATATGCGCTCGAAATCTATCAAGACCTGGGAAAAAATACTCATCATTTATTTGTTGGTTTGTTACTCAGTCACGTCGTAACGGCTGAACTGATTTCGAAGTAATTTAGTATTTACGTATATTATAACTTGGATTAACACATAGGCTATTTTTTATTTCATTAGTCAGGTCTCATGGGATAAAAATGGGGTGTCAAGTCAAGTTGCAACAGCGAGTTTAGCTTTATTGCTAGGTTACCTACATATTTAGTAGTGTAACGCGGACGAAGTCGCGGGCAACAGCTAGTTAGTTTATAAATATTCTGTTGGGCTAATCGTACTATTACCAATGTTAAAAGTGATACATAATTAAACACAGCTTTTTACAAAATAAAAGTTTTTACCTGAATAACGTCAGCCAAGTCTCGTCCAACGGTCGCTATGTAATCCGTCCTCGTGAATAGCAGCGGTTGATCGAACTCCCATCTTGCCCCTTTGCCGCTCAACTCGATATTACGTCTCGTCTGTTTGTACAGAGTGTGCCAGAGTTCCAGTATTTTCTGACCGGCGCGTGATAGACTGAGAACTTCTTCGTTTGGCTTGCTGTAATTATATTTATAGAATTACCTTTTTATTTATACCTTCTGTGAATTTTAAAATTCACGTTTGTCAACCTCTGTCTATGGCGCAGTGGACGAATAGACGGCTGTGACGCGGGAGGTTGCATGTTCGATCCCCGCTGCAGGATAATATATTTTTTCTGGGTTTGGGTATTTTCTATACATTATAAGTATACATATAATAAACAAGGGTCCACTCACACTCAAATGTAAGCTCATGGACGCGTACATTCTCTCAATGGCGCTAAAACCTGGTCTTTGACGGATCAATAAAAGTCCAAACTCGAAGTTCGAGTCGAGCAGTATCCTAGGAGTCAAACTAACAGACCGCATTAGAAACAGTGAACTGCGCTCCCAAACCCAAATCGCGGACGTTGGTCACCAAGTACGCAAGTTAAAGTGGGACTGGGCGGGCCATGTCTGCCGCATTTCGAAGGAGTTATGGGCAAAATCCACCACCAAGTGGATCCCAAAAGACAGAAAACGACCACGTGGCCGGCCATGACGCCGATGGAAAGACGAACAGACTATTGTATCAGTTATTATGGTTCCCATAGCTTAGCTTAGTTTGTGGCTAAATAGCGCTGTGTGAAATGTTAACCATTATTATTATTATTTATCTATTCGCCAAAACCAAAAGACTAAAGTTCGTACGTACCGTATTTCATATTCCAGGTTTTCTACTGTCGTGTACAAACACAAGAACTTCTACTTTCGAGTTTAATAGCAGGTATGAATATCTTGAAAGGTTTTCCGAAGCATGGAATTGCTCAGAGGCCTATGGCACTCTAACATCATTATGGGTATCAGCCCTAGAGCGGCCATTGCAGTACATATTATAGCTCTCCTCATAAATTCCCAGACCAAGCAATCTTGTGCGGCCTGCACTCAATGGCAATAAGGCCGCCAATATTGTACCAAGTCTACATTTTCTAGGTTTAAGATTTTTTTTGATATTTGGTGTAATAATCCAGAGTTATATTTCTAACAACGACCTCTTAATCATTACCTAAAGCAGCAATCGAGATACACACAAGTAACTTTTTATATTAAAAAACAAACTACTCTACCAATCTAAAAGTATATTCTTTCAAATAAAAAAACAAATTTTTCAAATCGGTCGATATATAACGGAGTTCTGAGCTAAAAAACATAACATATCATAAAAATTAAACAAATTTAAGACTTATGTGGTTTTCTCATAGATGCCATAGTCAGAACTGGACCAAATGGAAATGGGACCACACGAGAAGCACCAGCTTTCAAATAAAAAAAGAATCATTAAAATGGTATACCTAATCGAAAGTTCTGAGGTAACAAACATAAATAAAACACAGTCGAAATGAGAACCTTCTCCTTTTTTGAAGCCGGTATGCGATGTATGATTAGAATGAGTAACGTAGTTGTACATAGTGAAAATAGTACCATTTCTACATTAGTTTAAAGTTACCTGCATGAAAGTAAATAAAAAACAGGGGTCACCCTAAGATTTGTGCTAAGCGAGGCATATTTAGCTAACTGTTATATTTTTAAGTTGTTAGATAAGTATTTCTATTTGGACAAATCACTATTGCGTACTCCATTGCCATTTTGCAACCACAACAGGTCTTCATCTTTCATCATCATATCAGTTACAGGGCGTCTACTGCTGAATATAGCCCCCCCCCCCCCCCATAAATTCCCAGAGCGACTGATCTTGTGCTCTGGGAATTTATAGGCTATAGGCTGAACCCAACGGCTCACAGCAACCTTTATCAGGTCGTCTTTCCATCTTCCGGGGGGGGGGGGGGGCGTCGCATCGTACGCTGCATTTTGCAGTTCGTGGTATCCTTCTGCTCCAACGGCCGCCAGTTCTTCAAGCGGGTTATTACTTTAAACCATACATTAGTTTCCAATTGATTACTCCACAGCATAACATGGCTACTTATTCTGACTCTTACACCATAACCGCTACTCGTCTCTGGAATAATATACCACCAAACTATTTCGAGGCTACTTCAGTGGAAGCATTCAGATTGAGAATCTATAGGCACCTTCTCGGTCAAACCGACCAAAAATGAGCAACTTAATCTTCCCTTAACACTTCTTCTATTGTTATGTATTTATGTATTTTTATTTGATAATGGTATAGTTTAGTATATGATATAAAGTATTTAAGTAGTATGTACCTATGCTATTTTTATTAGTCCTGTGCAAATTGTTCATTAGTTCCCTTTCCTGTGCACTACCTACACATCTTTATCTACAATACACAAAGGTTATCTGGAAGATAATGCTCTTTAGCATTAAGTTCGCCTTTGTACTAAGTAGTTTTATAAGTGCAATAAAGTATTTTCAATCAATCAATCAATTACTCACAGTCACGGTCAGTCGATGCAGACTAGCACAGGATGGCACAAACTAAAGGAGGCTTATTCCCAGCAGTGATTGAAGTCAGGCTATAGATGATGTTGATACTCACTCAAAAAGCTTGTGGACGTTCAGAAACCTCTCCACTTTATCGCATAAAGCCCAGCTAATTCTAGACAGAAGTGGAACCATAGTCTCATCCGTGCGATATCCCTTCGACAGAACCCACATCATATAGATACTTTCTACTAGCTCTGGTAACATGTCTATTACTTGTTGGAGCGGAGAGCCATCCTCGATCACCTGTAGAAAAGCCATTTGAAACATTGTAGATGATACATCCATTTTGAGACCTTGGAGACGATGTAGCCGCCCAACATGAGGGTCAAAAGGAATTTCCTCCAGTTAACACTTTAAGGTTGTGGAAAGGTGTGGAATTACCGAAGTTTTCCTTAGAGATTACAGTAGGGAAAGGGTCCTTAAAAAACCCCTGTTTTAATTCAATTCTTTTTTTAAGTCCTTTTGTGCTTAGGTGTCCATAGACTTCGGTAACCGCTTGCCATAAAGGGGGCGTGATTGTTTGCCATCTTAGTGATATGAAAAATATAATAAACACCTTGTGGCAAGTTTAAGCATTAGCAAGGTAAAAGACACGGTCGCTGTAGTGAATGGGACAAGATTTCAGGGGAGTTCTATGCTTTCCTATACCATAATCTCAGCTTATATAGTGAGCGCAGGAAAGACATGTTCAAAACGTGCAGAGGGCCGTGGGTTTCCACAATACACTCATACATTTTTAGAATGGAAAGACCATTGGTGCACCACAACCGGTATTCGAACCCATAACTACAGAATATGTGCAGAAGTTTAGTACAACAAGCGAAAACGGGCGCACGCACACATAGACGCGCGAACGAAGATCTCGAAACGATCTCAGTCGAACACTCAACCGACTTGATTGTACTAAACGTAACTTCTGTATATCTATTGTACCATTCTCTCTGAGGCGGAAGCCGACATCCACTGAAATAACACTTTATTACTCTGGTTATCAAATTTAAATTCATTACTGTTACACAGATAAAAAACTTGCCGTAAAGAAGCGCATCAGAGTAGACAGGAACTTCAGGTTGTCTCCTGCTAAATTGTACTGGTCCAACAGTTTATCTTTGTAGTTCTGGAAGCCCTAAAACATTTAAACTAACTAAATGTGGTATCAAGTTGATGGACGCGGGGCAGAGCATCATCGGGCACGTTCCTAAGGTGCGTGACCTTCTTTGTTACCACCTAACATCAGGTGGGCCATATGCTTGTCCCATCTCCAGGTCGTATAAAAAAAACCCTTGATCTTGAGTTTCTCTGATCGTAGAGGCCGCGACTACTATGTCATCTACTAAACGAGCTGACAGACGTGACGACCCTATCTAATGCCAGTTCTTGGTAACCCCGTCAATTTGTCTCATAAACGTGAAAATCATGAATCTTACCTCAAGATACGAAGACCCAGCTCTCTGTAGCAAGCTCAGTATCTTGACAACCATCGGCTGTTTCAGTTGCTCCACTAACAGCGATATCTCGGCATCTCTTTCTCGCCAATATTTGTACTCCACCGCTGGACCCTCGCCTTCTCGAGTCTGTTCAAATAATATGTATTATCTAAAATTACAGCCTAAAATTTGAGCTGGATTTTTTCCACGAAGCAGCTTATGTACTATCGATATGAACCAGCTACATAAAAACAGCTTCTCCCAGTTGTAAGGTCACCTTGGAACCATTAGTTGTTCTTGAATAATCTACTCTAAAGTTTCACAAATAAGACTTATATTCGGCAACAAAACTACTATTGTTATTATTAAGAGATATAATATGACCTTTTTTTCAGCTGACGACAATTTTTAACCATTGAAACCACATTTTACTTCAAAATCTTACAAATAAGACTTACTTTCCCTAAGCAAAAAGCTATAGTGTTATCGATATGAGTTTGCCACATTATAACTGCTTCTTCCAGCTGTGACGTCAGCTCGGGATCAGCGAACTCTACTTTTCCTTGTGGTGCCTCCGTCAACGCCGGTATATTGGGCATGGGAAGTTGAATCTCCCCTTCTATATGCTCAATCGTCCTGTAAATGAGTATATACAAGTAGTAATCGAATACTTCTTTTTTTCTCACTAGAAAATATATAACAATGTTAATTATTGCAAAATGTATTAAACTCCCAACTCCCTCTTTTTGCGTCGGGTATTATAATCACAAGGATCAATTTGAAAATTCAATTTTACTGCCTGTTCCTTTGCGACCAAGTCAGGAAAGAAAGAAAGACAAGAAACAAGGCTGGTTTTTCTTTTGAATAATCCTTTTAGAATACATTACAATAAAGAAAATAAATTATGTTTATAACACATGTTTTGCTCGTAAAGGGTCTTTCACCAATTTCAATATCGTAATGTATGTCATTACGTACTTGTGCGTTATTATTGTAATGTAAAACGCACGAGTTTATTTTTAATAAGGTAAAACGTACGGTTTATCAAGATGCTCCGTCTAAAACGAACGGTACTTTTTTAAATCTTAGCAAAGAGTTTTTATGTTAGAAAAGTGGTCAACATTTTATGAATAAAATTAACTTTGGGAGATAAAATATAAATAATAAACATTTAATTCTTTGATTTAATTAATTTTGACAATGAAACTGTAATTAACAACCATTTATCTGTAACAAAAACAAAAAAATATTAAGTTACTGTATTAATAATACTGGCTGTTTTTGTGCGTTTGCCTAAAAAAAACGCTGATGCGCGCGCATAGCTAATTTATGAACCAGTAAAAATTAATCCGCGCGCTTTTTCCTTTCGCTGTATAGTTTTTATTTGAAAATGTTGTCATGTAATGATGAATTTATTAATTCGACACCGCAAGAAGTCTCAGAAGCAGTGAAAAAGGCTACTCTAAGCCTCTTGCCCGAAAAATCGACCGATATATACTTACAAGCGTATCAAAATTTTATCTTATGGAAAACAAGCAAAGACGCTTATTCATTCTCAGAAGGTGAGCTTTTAGCCTATTTCATGGAACTTTCTCAAAAATATAAGTCAAGCTCATTGTGGTGCTAATATTCAATGCTAAAAAGCACTGTGAAAACAAAACATGGTATTGATATCAAGTCATACTTCAACTTGCTGGCATTTCTAAAAAAGACGCTCAAGTGGCCATGTGCGTAAAAAGTCAAAAGTATTTTCGGCTGACAATGTCAAGAAGTTCCTAAAAGAAGTTCCGGATTGTCGATATTTGGCAACAAAGGTCAGTTCAAACTAAATTATTGTTATTAACTTCTTTCACTTTCGTATTTCTTTACAATATAGGTGTTTTGTACGCTTTTTTTATCTCTTTTCAGGTTGTATTAATATTCGGCATATATGGTGCATGTAGACGTCAATAGTTGGCAAACATCACAACTAATGATATCGAGAACCATGGGCGGGTTTTTCTTGTCCAGGTCAAAATCACAAAAAATAAAATTCCAAGATCGTTCACAATACAGGGGCGTTTTCACGACTTAATGAAGAAATACGAAACGCTTTGTTCAACAAAAGCGATGTCTAACAGATTTTATCAATATTACCAAAATGGGAAATGCACCAGCCAACCCATTGGCATAAATAAATTTGGAGCAATTCCGAAACAAATTGCCACTTTCTTAAATTTGGATGATCCACATGAATACACAGGGCACAGTTTCAGAAGTTCCTCGGCTACATTGCTCGCCGATTCAGGTGCGAACTTATTGACACTAAAACGCCACGGAGGGTGGCGGTCAAACAGTGTAGCCGAGGGCTACATAGATGACTCGATGAGAAATAAAGAAGAAATTAGCTCCCGCATTACAAGGAATATAAATTTGAAGCCAAGTGTTGACTATAGTGTGACCATTAGTGCTGTGCACTCCCTGAGGTATGCGCGGCGAGGTGGGAGGCAAAGAAAAAACTGCACGAGTTCACATGAGATCAATACATGTCGGACATATCTTACGATATCAGTTTGCATTTCTAAGGCAAGACTTGTGGCGGGACGATGGTCGGAGGCTATCTATCTGTAATATATTATACTTACTTAGTTGATTAAAATGTAACTTAAATATACTCATATTTTATTAAAAATATGCAGGTGATAAATAAGAACTAAACTTATAATTCAAAGGACTTGTTTTATTGAACATTTTTTATATTTACAAACAATTATATATTCTAACGAAAGTTATTCAGACATAGATTCTGTTTCAACTTCATCTTCCATTTCATATCACGAGATAACGCACGACCCATCTTTGAATATTTATCTCATGTGCGTCTGACATAGACAGTCCGATACAAATAACACTACCTGCTGCCACGAGCGTTGACGGCGAACTGACAGAGCGCAGCAGCCGATTCTCCCCCGTCTCGCCGCGCGCATACCTTAGGGAGTGCACAGCACTAATGGTCACACTATACACTCGACCATCTACGAGAACACACGCGTACATTCCACCATCGTCGCCGCCGCCGCAGCCGCCTCCGTCGCCGCCACCGACTACAGAACTCTGTGGTCTCGTTTCTCCTACTTTCACTTAAGAGAGTGAGAGAGAGAGACTGGTGAAATTGTAACTAATAATAATACCTTGACAACATTAAAAATGCCAACTGGCAACGTAATAATCAATTTTACAAATTGTTAAAATTTTTCTAACTACTTTATCAAGTGATTAAAGATTTATTCGTTTATGAAAGTCCGAGTTTTATTTATTTCCTCGTAAATATGTTATAAAACGTCGTATGACATACGTGCGCTTTGATAATTACAGCCTCTGCTTTCTTGTAGCAATATCGCCTCGGCCGTAATTTGCAACTTACCGCACGTATATCATAATGTACTATTATATTGTAACATTTTTGACAGATTTGACAAACACATATACAGCCAGCATGAAACTTATAACAGCCCTCTTTAAAAAAACACAGATAGAGGACATATTCAAAGGCTAAACCCTAAATGATTTTAAAGCTAGGAGAGTCTACAAGAAAAATATATAGAACTAGTTGCAATAAAAATATAACCTTCCTTCTGCGCAGTCGGGTTAAAAGTAGCCTATGTGTCAATCCCGGTCACAATCTATCTATATTATACCAACGGTATATAGGAAGTGCATCTAAAGAATACCTCATAAATTTAACCCCTTACTTTATCCCCCCCTTTAAGGATGATTTTGCAAAAAAGTTAAATCAAGTATTTCGTTATTTGTTACGAAAGTCTAATTAAGAATTTTCAGATCCCTAACTTAAGGCTTTATGAACTTAAGATTATTTTTTGAGACAAAAAAGATCCTTCTCGAGGATATAATCTCCTAATTTCATTACGATCTGTTCAGCCGTTTAGTCGTGAAAAGGTAACAAACAAAACAACTTACAAACAAACTAACAATCAAGCGTTACTTTCGCATTTATAATAATAACATGGATATGGATAGAATATAACCCACGCAAAACAACTTGTACGCAATCAATGTTTCACTTTATCTTTATACAATACTTTGGTCAACGCCTGACTGAATGTATGTAGCCTGAGAGTATCGAGATCTCTAAAAATAATGGAGGAGGCCTTTGCCCAGCAGTGGGACACAAACAGTTACAAATATGGTACCTACTGCATATAAATGCAAAGCAACCGTTTGAGAATAGAGATTTCGACTACATACCAATCTACAACGCCCACTAGGTCAGTGATGTCCTTTGTGACTTCATCGGCCGTGGATTTCTGCTTATCCAATGGTACTGGCTCGTCGAATTCCCCTGACTCTTCCTGGGCAAGCGATATTTTTAGTTAGTACCTAATAAATAACAGCGTAATAAAGCTTAAAATAAAAGTATTTTTGACGTAATAAACGACATAGGCGCACCACGCTGCATGTTGCGAGCCGACGCACCTACGCGCGTACTTGCGGGAGTGCGGATCTGCATCATCGTGCGGGTTTTTTATGCACTCGAGCGCGTAGTTGCGTGGATTCATGGCGGCTCTGACTCATTTCATTCAAAGCTGTTCGCTAATGCAGTACCAAATTAGTGCGCTTCCAAAATCACACACGGCACTGCGGGACTCGGTGTGATCCTTGCGTCTCACCCCGCACCTACGCGCGGAGGTGCATGTTTCTCCGCGCTTGAGCGCGTGATCTGCATGGACGCGCGTGGATGCATTTTCTGTGTTGGACGTTGCGTGTTTTCTATATAAACGGAGATACTTACAAGCAACGTTAGAACACGCATTCACGCAACATGCAGCGTGGTGCGTGCCAGTGTGTTGATCGCCTTATACATAGATGAACGCCGGCTGCACGCACGGAAAAGCATGACTCATGGTCACGTTCCGCTTGAGTCGAGCGTGCAAGCGAGAGCACGGAACAAGCGATAGAGAGGCACGATCGGCCTAAGCGTTCGGCTGGTGACGCATCTATCTCTCTCGTTATCACGTAATAATATCGTCCGTAAACCGACTTTACAGACAACCAATTTTTTTTAGCAGTTTGTTGCGTTCGCGTTCCATTGTTTTTATGGTTCCCTGTCTCAGCAGGAAAATAGGAACCCTTATACTATAAGGGTAAGGGGCTTATATAATCACTTAATTGTCCGTCTGTCTGTCTGTTTGTCTGTCAAGGCCCTTTTTCTCAGGAACGCGTGGAGGTATCAAGTTAAAGTTAATATCAAGTACATAGGTCTACGTTCCCTTGGCTAAAAATAATAAGCTTATTAGTCAAAGCAATACAAAATACAGGAATTTTTGCTGCCTATTTTGCTCGCAAATAAATCAAAACCTGTTTATTACTAAAGACAATGGCCTCTTTAATTTTTCAGTAGAAATAAGGATTTGTCGTGGAAGTTGTATTTCATTTTAACAATTATTATAAATGTGAATTCTTTATTTTTTAAATTAAATAAGGATTTGTCATGGAGATTGTATTACATTTTAGCAATTATTTTAGATAAGCCCCTTTCATTTCACAAGCTTTTTTATTAACTTGCAATGTATGTATGTTTGTCCGGGTGGAATCTTGCAACTGAATTTTAAACCCCTTCCCCTCAACCGATTGAGCTGAAATATGGAATACATATGTAACGTCGGTGACAATGCATTATTACGATATCATGAAGGTGGTTTCATGATGGAGACGGAGGCTAGACAATGGAACTTCTGAATGAATTATAGTAGGCTACTAGTGTTTGGGCTCATTTGAATCTGCTTGTGGTTCCGATTATGAATGTTATAAAAGCTTGTTTTGAAAAAGTATTTTTTCGACAGAAAACTTATTTAAATACAAATAAGGATTTGTCATTGAGGTTGTATTTCATTTTAGCAGTTATTATATGTAGCCTCTTTTATTTTCAATAAAAAATAAGAATTTTATAAGGACAAATAAGGTTGTATTTCATTTTAGCATAATAAGAATGCAATGAGCCTCATTCATTTTTCCAAGCTTACAAACCCAGGGCCGTAAATCGCATTTACGAAGCCTTTATGGAGTTTACAATGACCAACTTTCAGAGCATGAGCGTTTAAATGAGTATTTATATATTTTATGAATACTTACAACTTCAATGGTAGATGTCGGCCCTTTTATTTTAGGTGTCTGCTGAACAGAAGTTTGTGATGCGGACCGCATGTTCTTCATTCTAGAAATTTATTTAAAAATCAGCCAAAACAGAGATGGATTCATTGTTTTATGATTGATCTTATTGGTTACGACATTCTTATTGGTACATTTCGTATTTCAATAAAAATACTAATCTCCTTTTGCGCATTCAGGTAAAAAGTAGCCTATGCCCTTACTCAGGATATAATCTATTTCCTTGCTAAATTTCATTACGATCCGTTTAGCCGTTTACCTATGAAAAGGTAACAAACAAACAGTTACTTTCGCAGTTACTATGTATGTATTATACATAATAAACCTTCCTCTTGAATCACTTTATCTATTGCTGAAAACTGCATTAAAATCCGTTGAGTAGTTTATAAGATCTAAGCGAACAGACAGCGGAAGCGACTTCATTTTATATTAAGTAAAGAGGAAAAGATACCAGTCCAGGTTCTAGAGTGCCATATCCAGCGCAAGCCTAATACACTTCTACTCGTACATTACTACACTATTCTTCCGTGACATTCAATCGACGGGAATTGAACCGAAACATTGTCGGTCGAAACACCGATAAAACGGTGCGTGATAATTCCCGTATTTATAATAATGATTGAAATAAATCACGAAAGTTTTCTAAGTAAAATATTCTTTCGTGTTTTAGCAAATAAATTGATTTCATTTCATTTCAACTTGTATAATCGAAACCAGCATTGCAATGCTGGATTCAGTGCATTCCAATTCTATTGCTGGAATGTAATGCTCCTAGAATAATGGAAATCAATCTTTGGGGAAAGCGGAAGATGTTAATTATTTTCAAAATACCTATAATGCAATTTTTACCTTCTTTCAGCATTCTCTCCTCTAGCAATGTTTGACATTCTTCGATAGTCCGAAGGTCTCAGATAATTCACCTGGAAAATTATGAAAATGCTTTATTTTTATTTATAATTAGCATCCGCCCGCGGCTTGGCTCGCCTTATTTGTCAATAAAAAGTAGCCTAAGATTCTATCCAGGTAGGTAGGAATCCATCTAGTATATACCAAATGTCATCGAAACCGATTCAGCCGTTACGACGTGATTGAGTAACAAACAAGCATCTTCGCATTTATAATATTAGTGTCATTCAAAACTAGTAATACTTTACAAACTTAAACGTGTATCCGTTTACGTTTTAAACACGGTAAACACGGCTATACATCCAGCTATACTATTCCAGTATAAGCTGACCTCTCATTCTACGAAAAGCCTACACAATGCGAGGTCAGCTTACACTGGAATTGTATAGCTTGATATGTAGCCGTGTGTACCATTAAAGTTTTTAAAGTAAGTGTATGTGACTTTATAGTTTCTTTCGTATCTATTGAAGCCATTATTCCCCGGTTATGGCAATAAATGTTAAACCAAAAGGGATTGATCCTACCCATGAAAATTAACATATTTTCATGCTGATTATTTACCTGAATCAGCTAATTGATTGTGTGATTCTCAAACGAAAATTACGAATTTTTAAAAGACCCAGGAACAAATATTCTACTCCTAAGTGAAGTCAATAACTCCTTCAGCGTCGAACATACATTTTAAAAAAGAAAAGAGAAGCAAGGCACCGTTCCAACTATGCCGGATAGGTTGTTTTATCGGAAACCGTCGCCCGGATGGAAATTGCTCAGCCACTAGCACTTCAGGCAGGTTTGTCGGTCCGGCGTAGTGGGAACGGTCACTAAGTTTTTTATTTTTTTCTATTTTTACCACGTCGATCTTCGTTTCTCGCCACAATCTCGCCTGATAGTAAGCGATGATGTGATCCAAGATGGATCACTAAGATCTAGAAGACACCTATTCACTCTTACTCCCGGCCCGGATTACTCTTCAGGAAAAACACATGACGATAAACTGTTCCATACCTTAGCTGTACGGGTGGTATATTAACAAGGTATGGATGGTACTGAGCCGTGCGTCTGCTTGTCCTTTGATGCAAAGGAGTACCTGTGAAGCAGTCTCGTTCATCTGATGATGCGCCCCCGCGTACGATGTCTTGCGGACGAGCGACGACCGACTCGCGTCGCCGGCTGGCATCACTGTGATCTCACGGAACTGCTTCTTGAACAGCGGTATGAACGACTGCGGGATACAAACATGATATATATATATTACCTGTTTATTGAACACCATTATAAGAAAACATTGAAATAATCATCATCATTGGTCTGTGCGTATATTCCAGACGGTTTAGGTAATGCCTGTGGTGGTGGTACATTTTAATGTAGCTGAGTAGCGCTATGCGAGAACCGGCGACCGTAGGTAAATTGTGCAGGTGTAAGTTGCGTCAGTCGACAGGTTGGCTCCATTTGCACACCGTCTCGCACTTTTATCAGCTAATGAGGCAAACCAGGTTCGGTGATGATGTTTAAAACCTTCACGTAAACATTTCTACTATTATTCATATTACTATTCGTTCGCTCCGAACTGACATCTCGCGAATCTCTCATAAAAACAAAAATAATGTTATTGACTATGAAAATAGTGCCACGAAATGCATATCCAACCACTTGACCTACAGTTTCATTCAAATTACTGGTAACGCGAGTTTTCCCTATATTCGTGTCACTAAAGCTACACGCATACCGAATTTCAGCACTGTGGGGTCACTGGTGTGCCATGTGAATTTTGTCAAAGTTCAGTTTTTATTATAGCTAATTACTTAAAAACTACCAGGTTTAAACTAAAAACAAAAACGGAGTCGAAATGAACTTACAAAACCTTTTATTAGACGTACCATTTGACCGGATAGTCCCATTTTGGATTTGTTTAGCACTCTTGAACCCCAATATCTCAACAACCTCCACACATTTTTAGCTCATTTAGGCACACCAAAATTTTGCCATCATTACCTACCTTTAAACAAAATTTCATGATGATCGGATAAACGCTTCGAAAGTTATCCTCTCAACTCAAGCCTTTTTCGAAACTTGTTGAGTACATTTTTTTTGAACACATATTTACTTACAAAACAAATACACTCAAAAAACCTTAGAACCTATATATATATACTCTCCTCGAGTAGATTTCTAACTGCCAAAAATATTCTTGTGTCTCGCGTAATCTAAATAAACTTTTGAATTTAGTTTTGTAATAAAGAGCTCTTAAACTTCCCACCATTTCACAATACCTCTTTCAGTTGTAGACCAAGACTCATCAAAACCTTCCCAGAAGTCATTCCTGTCAGCACATGTTCCGATATCTTCAGCTTAGTGTTGGCATCGTTGTCATCTAGAGGCAGCTCATCCTGAGTTTGCCTCACGAAGTATATGTACCGCCGGTTGCGGTGAGTCACTTGGGGAGTGAACGCGCCGAACACTGGCATCAGTCTTGGGTACTGGATGACGCGTGGAACTGATCTCTGGAAAATACACAATGACAGAAGAGACCATATGTTATTTCTAGGAGCTTTGACTACCATACTTCATCATCATCATATCTGTCAAACAATGTCCACAGCTGAACGGTCTATGTTCAGCTGTGGATGGAGTTAGACCAAAAAATTAACTACAATTTAAGGAAGAAAGTACTTATAGATATAAAAGACATTATTTTATTTATTATTTATTTTTAACCTGTGTTGTCCCACTGCAGGGCAACTCCCTTCTTTCCAGTTTTTTCTGTCCCCTGCTGTAGTGGGCCAGTCTGGTAAATGCACATCCAAGTAGTCACGCCATCTCCGTGGTGGTCTGCCGCGTGGGCGTGTTGCGTTAGGAACCCAATCAGATATTATCTTTGCCCATAGATCTTCGGGCATGCGACAGACGTGGCCGGCCCAATCACACTTGAGCTGTGCTGATTTTTTTGTGACATCCATAATCTTTGTTTACGAGCGCAGTACGGAGTTCCGTATTCGGTCTGATAACCGGACACCTAAAATACTGCGTTCCATAGCCCGCTGGCATACCATAAAAGAGATGCTTCAATAAATTCGCGCTCGTGCTCTGTAACCTATGTAGTGATGCGTGTACTGAACCGTGATGTTTCATATACTTAGGTCACTTAAATCGAAGGAACTCCGTTTGTCTGTTCTACTTGTGAGAACACCCGGCTGTAAGTTATTCGGAAACCTTGTTCAGAGTCAAAGTAATATGATTGGGAATGAAATACGAATAATTCTTTCATTATCATCAACATCATAACGACCACAGGATCAGAAACCACGGCTATAGGCCCACATCCATTCCTCCCTCTACCTTTCACACAACTACGAACATGGATACGACATCGTACTCTAAACCTACACAACGAACGTTGGGTACAGATCATGGACTGCAGACAGTCGAGGGCGGTTCTGCCGACCGTCTCGCCACGACTGACACGTCGACTGCTCAACCTTCAGAGACTGGACCTTCGAATCATCGTGGGGACCCTTACAGGACATTGTCCCCTCAACAAACACCGCTACATCATGGGAGCAACAGACAGCCCACTCTGCAGGGGATGTCTCACCGAAGAAGAATCAGCAGCCTACGTAGTCCTGGAATGCGTGGGGGTAACAGCACAACGTGTAGAAATCCTGGACAATCCAAGGCACTCCTGGACAATCCGTGAAGCCTGCGAAGACCCCAGGAAACTTCTGCGCTTCTGGTCGGAGTTAGGCTGGCTATCCATATAGCCAACTCTCTCACGCATAATGGACTACTTAAGAGTTCAAATGCGGAAAAGGGAGTTCACCAACATAACATAACAGCCACAGGATGTCCACTGCTGAACATGGGCCTCCCCCATAGCTTTCCAAAGCGACCGATCTTGTGCGGCCTGCACCTAACGGCTCCCACCATTTATCAGGTATTCTTTCCATCTAGTGGGGGGTGTTCTACGCTGCGCTTTTATGTACATGGTCTCCACTCGAGAACCTTTCTGCCCCAACCGTCACTTCTTCGTCAGTGCCCTGTCCACTGCCACTTAAGCTTGCTAATCCTCTTGGCTACATCTGTGACTTTGTCATAATTATCTAATTAAGCCTATCATAATTGTATACAAACACCAATTAGTGGCTATTCGTTCTTACGAGATCTAATGACTTGCCTAAAAAAGGTTTCCGCAGAATACCAGCGCCGAGATGTCGATCGGTGGCGAGGCACAATGCTGAACTGAAACCCATTTGCTGCAGTAGCACATACAAACCTATTTGCCTCTTTTTAATTTTTCCCTGATGACATTGTATATTTGTTATATCATTTTATTGTTCCTATGCTTATTATATGTTATTTTCTGTTTTCTCTTACTTGCTGTGCTTTCTCTTTGATGTTATACCTTTTGATTGTTTTGTGTGAATTTGTTTGTGCTATGGTAGCAAATAAATGTCTGTCTATGTCTGTGTCTACAGATCTCCTCATTTCTGATTCGATCTCATAGATAAATACTTAAGGCACACATTTTTACCACCCAACCAGTAAAAATATTTAAACGGTAAGCCCGACAGCGCCCGACCAGCCTACACACAATGCAATATGGTTGTACGTGACGTCACAACTGATGGTTGGGTTCATCCAAACTGGGTGATTTTATCCGGGAATACGAAATTCGTTTAAGAACTTTTACAATGCGTGATTTAGTAAGTGTTATACCTACATAGAATAACTACACTGTGCTATACATATTTCATACAAAACATTGGTACAACTCTAATAACGTGACATGGTGGGTAGTGCTTTAATCTAATTTTTGGGAATCCAGTATTTTGATTTAGTGTTTGTTTTTTATCACTGTGCCTGAATTTGGGTCAGCAAAAAGCCAGCGTTAAGTAGGTACGCTTATAGCCTACCTTCTTAGCACATGCTGAGCTGGCGCCATTTTGGCGCGACTATTTATAATTAGGTAGTTGAAAGTTGCGTGGGATGTTTCTGTTATCTAAGCATTTACTTATTAGAACTTCTTGAGGTCTGGCATTTTTGTCTTAATTTATGTACAAAATAACGTAATTAACCAGAAGTCAAGGTATCCCATCATTTGTTACTTTATTGATTGTGTATGCCATGTCGTCGTGTCAAATAAATGTTTTTCATTTCATTTCAATTTGTATTATGTAAGCAGATTATCAAAATACTGAATTCCTAAAACCAAAGCACTAGTTTTGTGCGACACGAATCTTTTTACGAGTAGGTCTTACTATAACGGTGTAAAATTCCAAAGTCCCATCTTCCAATGGATCCAAGTCTTCAGGAGCTGAAATATCAAATGAATTATGAACCTTACGATTATGTCATAAAGGTCACATTAAGAGAGACTGTGGTCGCGGAAGACCACAGTCTGCAGTGCAGTAGTTGCGGAGAACAGTAATAGTATTGAACTCCTTTTATTAGCAAGCTCTAGGCGTACTCGTACTTTAAACAGGGAGGTTTAACAAAAAATCCGACCCAAACTAATCAGGAACTAAATTATGACCATCTTTCATTCATCATCATCATCATCCACAGTCTGACTTCACCCATTGTTGGGTATAGGCCTCCCCAAGTTTGTGCCATCCACCACGATCCTGCGCTAGTCTCACCCACTGACGGCCCGCGACCTTTACGATGTCGTTCACCCATCTCGCTGCAGGTCGTCCTACCCTCCTATACTCGCTCCTCGGCCACCATTCAGTCACTGTCCAGCTCCATCTGTCATCACACCGTCCATCTTTCATTCGCTGTTCGGCAATACCACCCGGACTTTATTTAAGTTCCATCCGTCTTTAAGTGCTATGTATCTTCGTCGATGTGCTGCTGAACCGAGTATATAAACATAGAAATAAAAAAGTAGGATTTGGCGAGTTCCGACAGAAGTGAAAACTTTAATAAAAGCAGACTACACTACAGATACAAAGATAACGATAACGGTAACAGTGTTGCGAGTGCCGACAGAAGTGAAAACTTTAATAAAAGCAGACTACACTACAGATACAAAGATAACGATAACGGTAACAGTGTTGCGAGTGCCGACAGAAGTGAAAACTTTAATAAAAGCAGACTACACTACAGATACAAAGATAACGATAACGGTAACAGTGTTGCGAGTGCCGACAGAAGTGAAAACTTTAATAAAAGCAGACTACACTACAGATACAAAGATAACGATAACGGTAACAGTGTTGCGAGTGCCGACAGAAGTGAAAACTTTAATAAAAGCAGACTACACTACAGATACAAAGATAACGATAACGGTAACAGTGTTGCGAGTGCCGACAGAAGTGAAAACTTTAATAAAAGCAGACTACACTACAGATACAAAGATAACGATAACGGTAACAGTGTTGCGAGTGCCGACAGAAGTGAAAACTTTAATAAAAGCAGACTACACTACAGATACAAAGATAACGATAACGGTAACAGTGTTGCGAGTGCCGACAGAAGTGAAAACTTTAATAAAAGCAGACTACACTACAGATACAAAGATAACGATAACGGTAACAGTGTTGCGAGTGCCGACAGAAGTGAAAACTTTAATAAAAGCAGACTACACTACAGATACAAAGATAACGATAACGGTAACAGTGTTGCGAGTGCCGACAGAAGTGAAAACTTTAATAAAAGCAGACTACACTACAGATACAAAGATAACGATAACGGTAACAGTGTTGCGAGTGCCGACAGAAGTGAAAACTTTAATAAAAGCAGACTACACTACAGATACAAAGATAACGATAACGGTAACAGTGTTGCGAGTGCCGACAGAAGTGAAAACTTTAATAAAAGCAGACTACACTACAGATACAAAGATAACGATAACGGTAACAGTGTTGCGAGTGCCGACAGAAGTGAAAACTTTAATAAAAGCAGACTACACTACAGATACAAAGATAACGATAACGGTAACAGTGTTGCGAGTTCAATGGATTTTCCCCCATCTCAAAAATGTCCAACGCGCCTAAAGAAGTTTTCACTACAAAATATTTGTATCTAGCCAACTCCCAACGGCTTTGCACCGATTTTAATGAAAATAAGTTAAATAATTTTTAGAATCGGATATTGGGATCAGTACTCTCGGAGATTACACCCTACATCCTAACCATTGTCATAGCCACAGAACACAAAAAACAATAGAAGTCGTAAGTAGGCGGGGCCCGCGTAACACCAAGTACGCGGAGTTCCGCGCACTACAAGCTTCGCTCACTTCAGTCGTGTTTCAATTACTGTGGGGTAAACGTACTTCAAAAAAATAGAAAAAGCCATATTGTGCCGTTTTGGAGTGTAAATATTATAGCCGAACCAAAAATTTAACAAAAGGGGCATATCCTATCACCGGTAAATATTATTTTATTGTTTTTTGTTAGTTTCGTTTAAAATGCAAAACCGTCAAACAAATTACACTGTGAATTACTCCTTAAGATCGCGTTTCTCTTAAACCTCAACTTAAGCTACTCAATTAGGGATGTGGCCCCAATATACTGATGAATGTGTTGTCGACAGCTTTAATTAGTTACCCCCTATTAAAAGGTGTATAAGTTTTAGGGCGTTAATTCCTTGTTGTTTTATTGATGATTTTCTGAATGTATTTTAGACCTATGGTGTGAAATAATATAATAACTTGTGTTTTCAGTTTCCCCAAGGTACAAGACATAGAAAAAATTAAAAAAACGTACAACTTATGAGTCATCCAGCATACAGAGTCATGACCTGGCACCGTGTGACTTTTTTCTGTTCCCAAAAATTAAAAACCAATTACCCGATCAACGGTTTTCATCACCAGAAAAGGCTGTCGAAGAGTATGAATAACATGTATCTGACGTCACCACCGGAGGAGTGGCACAAATGTTTTCAAAATTTGTGATTTTGTTCAAAATGGTTCTTGCACCTGTCGGACTTTTATATCAGTCATTGCATCAACTTATTTGTCCTATCATGGCATTGTCAAATACGCAAAAAGTAGACTTAATTGAAACATACTTCCTTAACCGACGAAGCCCAATTAATGCGCTGAAGTGGTATCAGGAAAGCTACCCAGACCGCGATTGAGGAAGTATGCTTCAATTAAGTCTACTTTTTGCGTATTTGACAATGCCATGATAGGACAAATAAGATGATGCAATGACTGATATAAAAGTCTGACAGGTGCAAGAACCATGTTCGAAATTCATAATTGTTCTGAAATACGAAATGTTTTTGAATTGCTCATGAGAGCACGAAGTTCCTAAACTTCTTAATCGCTACAGTATTAATACTTCTTTAATGTGCAATTAGAATCTAATAAAATGTTTGTAGAAGGAATTTTGTTTTTCCTGTTGTATGAGAATACTTTTTATCAAATGTGACTATCTTCCGCTTTTCAGATTTTTTTCATACTTTACAATAAAATGATCCTTACAAAGGACTGCATCGATCGGCATCAAAAAAAAATTTACCAACTTGATTCATTTTAAGGCGCTACTCACACTTGACCAAAAAAAAATTAATGCAAAAATGATTTTCTTTGAAAACGAGCTGATGTTTTATAAGAAACTGCACCTGTATCTCCTATGGTTATGGGTGCTGCCGTACTGTTACAGTTAAAAAAATCACTCTGTATAATAGTCCAGTAATATAATATTTTTTTAAGTAAGTATTTATGAGTTGGAACCTGTGATTATATTAAGAAAGAAAGTAAAGAAAAGCTTTTTATTTCGACCACCGCAAATATAACCTGACGTACCTATTTCGTTACCCGTAGTAGGTAGGTGATAATCGATATCGATACATTCGTCTTGTATGCTCATTGGTACATCACTAAGTGAGTAGCGCTGTTATTTAAGCATGAGAGCCAATGCATTATCGATCTTATACTTTGCTGTTAGAGACTATAACAAAAATCGTTAGCAACAGCGCCATCTGTTGTTGAGTGGCTTTATTTTGTGGGTAATCAAGTATCAGCCATTGCATTATCAGTCTTATTTCTAATTAATAAAGACTAAAATAAAAATATTTTCTAAAGCGCCATCTTTTGCCGAGTAGAAGAAGTAAACTATAATTTTTTGTTACTGTTTATTTTATTGAATTTTAAACCATGTTCCAAAGTAGCTAAGGTTTTATATATTTGTTAAATTGGTTTTATGGTTTTAGGCCTCTTTGAACGTTCTCTTTCAACCAATTATAACTTTTATTTCTAAGTGTGCTAGTTTTTACATGTGTGAGTTTAGCTACACTGGTTTTCTTAGTAAAAAGTCATCATGCTAGTTCTATTGTTTTTTTATGTTCTGTGGTCATAGCCATTGACACGAAAAAAGATTCAGAGTTAAGAGATGTGTACTTATCAGACTAGCTTACTAATGACATACGTGGTGGAAATGAGTACAGGTCCTCAGCTACAACTGGAAGTTTTTCCTCCTCAATTCGAAGGTCGATGGCTTTAACCTCTTCGTCCTCGGGCACGTCGGCGACGCCAGCCACAGCTCCCTCTATCTCTTCCTCTATGGGATGACAATAAGGGTTAATGAAAAATGCGTTTGAAATGTCCAGCACTATTTATTTATTTTATTATATTAGTTCGCGATTACGCTAAACTCAAGGCTCAATTGTTCTTCCCTACGATGCTGGTATTCTACCAATCCACGCAAGTCACCATCACGGCCCTTACGCGCGATCAACAGAGACGAGTGGAAAGGGAGGCCTTTGTCCTGAAGTAGGAGACACACAACATGCTTTAATAATACAGTTAAAACAGTTCTAGGGTTTTTACTAGTCCGCCATGGCGTAGTAGGCAGTGATCGACAGACGCAGACGTTGCCGGTTCGATTCCCGCGATACGAATGTTGCATAAAGTAGAATTTTCCAATGGTCGCGCTAAGATGAGATAATAAACTAAGAGAACTAAAATGATTCCCGTGCAGTTTAACTTTAAAGAATTTTGCACAGAATCAAACCATATTTTATATTATTTGACGACCTCCGTGGAACAGTGGGCAAATAACCGGCTGAGACGCAGGAGGTAGCGGGTTCGATTCCCGCTGCGGAAAAAATGATTGTATGATCTACAGATATTTGTTCCGGGTCTAGCTGTTTTTCTATATATTATAAGTATGTATTCACAAAAAATAAAATTAATTAAGTATTCTATCAGTTATCTGGTTCACATAGTACACAAGCTCTGCTTAGTTTGGGGCTAGATAGCACTGTGTGAAATTTCCAGCCATATTTATTTATATAATGTTTACTACGAGCCGTTCATCAACCCCGCTCGTTCAATGCCCCTCAGTCAACGTCCCGGCCCGGTAAATGACCCAACCAGTCAACAGAGCGCATACTATGCGTACGGCACGGCGGTAAGTACCGACATTGTTGGGCACAAAAACACAAAACTAAAAAGTTTTTTTGAAAAATAGAAACAATATTTATGGTCTCAAAAATATACTCCGCCATTATTTGTAGTTTGAATTGCAAAACCTTATATTTACCTTCAGGTTCACGTTCAAGAGCTGTAAAAAGGAGAGCAATTTAGATTTATTTATTACAGTAAGAATATCACAAAGTTTAACAACGTCTTACAGCTTAATAGCTAGATAGTATCCTTTAATTTTAATAATAAATCTAAATAATTATATAATACTTTCACACAAATATAGTTTTAGGAAGGCTTAATGCTAACATAGTGTACAATAGCATTATCTGCCAGTCATTGTGAGCGGCCAAAACGCTTGGCGCAGTTATCAACTTGCAATCTATAAAAGTAAATGGATAAATGGATAAATGGCTGTTTTACTTTAACTGCCTGTCAGTGTGAATATCTTCTAGATCATCGGCTGAGCTATTCCTCTAAATTTGTCCAATAACGTTTTATGAATATCTCAAAATATATTATCCTACTGTTATTCTAAATTCGAAAGTAGGTAACGTTGTCTCTCTGTTTGTACTATGCAGTTGGAGCGATCTTGATGAAACTTAAAAAGGAAATACTATGTATCATGAGAAAAGATGTAGATAGTTGTTTTTAATTATTAATTAAAACGGGTATTTATCGCGTATTCTATGTACCTTTTTTATTTGTTATCCCGACGTTTCGGCTGTGTTGCAACAGTCATGGTCTCGGGGTGACATCCCGAGACCATGACTGTTGCAACACAACGTTTTAATCAATAATTATGTACCTACAGTGATCGCGAAAGTTTGAAAAATACTAGTTGTCTTTAATTAGGAATTTCGATTAAACACCCTAAAGTTAAAAAAAAAACTATCAAACGCTAAAACTTGGACTGGACCACAGGTTAAGTTGAGAGCCCGCTAAGATTAGTTTTTACGTCTTTGGTCGCGGTGGACCAATGTGTTCGAAATTGGCGCTGTTATCATCATCATCACTGGCCGCTTAATTGAAGCCCTCAATCTCCACTCCGACCGATCCTATGTTATGAGGATGATGAAGTTCACGCGAACAAAATTGCTGGCAAACAACTCATCACACTAATATTATAAATGTGAAAGTTTTTTTTTATTAGTTATTTGTTTGTTTGTTACTCAATTACGTCGTAATGGCTGCACCGATTTCGATGAAATTTGTTATATACGTCGATTACAACCTGGATTACCACATAGGCTATCTTTTATTCCATAAATCAGTTGTCAATCTATAATCTGTTTTAATCAGGTGTCAAGTCTTGTTGCGAGAGCGAGTTTAGCTTTATTTCTAGATTACCTACACATTTAGTAGCGTAACGCGTTTGAAATCGCGGGCAACAGCTAGTATAATATAAAATGATTCATGGGTACTTACATTCCCTTTCTTTTCCGTGTAAGCAAAAACAAAAAACATAAATGATTAGTGAATGTACAAATAAAGTGAACATACCCTTCACACGCTTCATGCTTTTCATACTTTTCATGTTCTTCGTGTTTTTCACGCTCTTCTTGTCCTTAGCTTCTTCTTCTGGTTCCGGCGCAGGCGGCTGGCCTTTTTTGCCCTTTTTTTTCTTCGACACCTGTGGTGGTGGCGGAGGCGGGGGTATGATCCCTGAAAGAATTGAAACAGAGAATGTATAATCACCACACTAATATTATAAATGCGAAAGTTTGGATGTTTGCTTGTTACTAAATCACGTCGTAACGGCTGCTTCGAGTTCGATGATTTTTGGTATGTCCCTAGATTTTTTTTTCTCTTTGTTTAAGGACTTTTAAACTATGTTTATGTCAGCCCTATAATGAAAAAATCATATATTTAATAAACTAAAAAAAAACAACTCCCTAGTTGAAATAAACATAACTTAGTTTACACAGTGCGCAAAACAGATGCAAGTGCGCACCCTTCGATGTATCTATCGACAAGTACGCACCCGCATACATTCTACGTACCTACCGAATCAACAAAACTATAAATCAATTTGGCTTCTGTTGAGTTAGGACGCGATAAGATGCTATGAAAAATTCCAACATTGACAATATTTATACCCAACTCAACAAGAAGTATACGCCTTTCAGCTTGGTTCCGGACACACTCCATCAAAATTTGGTGCACATCTTCTGGTGTATCACATTCTTCACAATTAGGCGAAGACACCTTTCTCATTAAGTATGTGAACTTCTTGAGCGGCATGTGTCCGGAACGAAGCCTGTGTGCGGTAACAATTTACTTAATTAATTTGTTTCCTACTTATATTTCCCATAAACCCACGGCAAACGAGGAGGTTCACTTTGTATAATTTTATACCAAATGCCTTTAGTTTTAGAGCGTTCGTCAAAATATTCCCGCCAGTGATCATAGCATATTCTATTATATTTCGGTAGTAATTCAGAATATGATGGTAAAATATATATTTCTGATCCATCTACAACAGCTGATTTTGCTAAACGATCTGCCTCCTCGTTGCCAGACAGTCCAATGTGTGAAGGAATCCACTGCAATACAATTTTAACGTTGTGTTGGTTAAAATCTTCCAGTTTTCGAATGATGTTATACGCCACTAATATACCTCGATTTCCCGATGTGCAACGAGAAATGTGTTGCAAGGCACTTTTACTATCGCAGAAAATCACTATGTTCAAATAAGGGTCAACACAGCGTTTTATGTAGTTCAGTGCCTCTGATATAGCAAATAGCTCCATCGTCATAATAGATACTGTGGATGCATTTTTATAGCATTCTCCATGTTTCCCAGTAGAATCATAAAAGGCTGCACCAGATGCGCTAGTGCATTTTGACCCATCTGTAAATATTTTAAACCAATTCCTATATTTTTCCTCTAATTCACAAAGTATGTCATGTTTTAATAGATTTTGATCATAATTTCTTTTAGCACTTTGCACACATTCTAGATTATTTTTAATTACAGTTTGAATATTAATTTTAGACGGCCATAAACTTAGTAAATACATTTCAAGAGGATTTGAAGATGCAATTTTTTCATCTTTAACAGAGTTATATGTATTCATTAATAAAGGTTTCTTCTTATTTACCCAGTATCTATTACTAAAACGAGTATTAAGTGAGTTTAAATAATTTAAAGTCAGACCATTTGTCCATGATTTTACTTTAAGACAAAACTTAAAAGCTAGGTATTGTCTTCTTAGAAATAATGGAGGTACGCAGACCTCACTCTCCATGACATGAATTGGCGTTGTCTTTATAAATCCACCTATAATTCTGAGAGCCTGGTTCTGGATTTTATCTACTTTATAGGTATGTACATTGGCACTGTTGTCACATAAATAACTACAAAAATCTATCCGACTTCTTATCAAATTAATATAAAGCCTTCTCAAATGCTTAGGATGAACTCCCCAGCTCGAACCCGCTACTACCTTTAAAATATTTAAGAATTTCTGCGTCTTATCGCAAATCTCATTAATATGTTTACTCCAACGAAGCGAGCGATCTAGCCAAATACCTAAATACTTGATACTTGCTTCGCAAGATAACGGTGCATTATTTACTTTTAATTCTATTTGATGTCGTCTATGCCCTCTACTATATAAACAAAATTTTGATTTACTTGCCGAAATGTCTAAACCAATTGAAACTAAAATATGACCAATGATATCCAAAGAATTTTGAATACTAAAAATACAATTTTCTATTGATTTATCAGTTACAAAAATAACAAAATCATCTGCAAATTGTGCAATTCCTGTATTAACCCTTTTGCAAATTTCATACGTCACAATATTAAAAAGCAAAGGGGAGATTGGATCCCCTTGGGCTAAGCCCTTAGATGTCCATCTCTCTAAATCCGTTTTGCCTGAAATGTCATTAGTTATCTTTAAATGTCTTTCACTAAAAAAATCCCATAAATAATTGCACAACTTATAACCAACATTTAAATTATTCAAAGTAAGTGTAATTTTATATATGCATTTTCAAGATCAATAAAGCATGCTAGTGTAGGTATATTTTTAGCAAAACCAATTTGTATTGTTGTAACTAGCCTAGTGACTGAGTCCAAACAGGATTGGGCTTTCCTAAAACCTGTTGTGCACGGCGATAACACGTTATTTTTTTCAATAAAACATTCAAATCTTTTTGTGAGCATTAAATGAAAAATTTTACAGAGGCACGATATCAAAGAAATAGGTCTTAATTTGACCTCATCCGAGTCGGATCTATTTCCTGCTTTTGGAATCGGCACAACCTTAATATCTCTCCACTGTTGTGGAACGTACCCAGAATTAAATATTTGATTGTATAAACTTAATAAATTAATCTTTCCTTTCAATGGTAAATTAAAAATAATAGAATAAGTGATGTTGTCATCACCATGTCGCCTGGTGCTGAGTCTTGTTTTTTAACACACAGCTCGAATTCGTTTAGACTAAACTCCTGTTCCAATAAAATATTGCACGAGTCAAAAATAGGTTTAGGTATTCTTACATAATCGTGCGCAATATTGCATAATAACTGTTTTTTCATATCATATGAAACCTGGGATTTATTTTTACAATAGCCTTTAACCCATCTCATGCGGCGCCACATTTCCGACATGGAAGTACGCTCATTAGTAGAATTACAAAACTTTCGCCAATTTTCAGACTTAGCCCGTGATAATTCTTTTTTAACAATTTCATTCTTATTTTCCAAAGCGGTGAGGTTATCAGGAGTTGGGTTACGACGAAAGGTACTGAGCGCTAGTCGCCGCTGAGCTACAACTTTCGATAAGTCAGCATTCCAATACGGTTTAGGTATAAACTTGCGTTGAGGATCCATACTTATTTTCAACCACGGAATACTGTTATCGGCTGACTGGTTTATCATACCCATGAATGCGTCATACCTTTTTTGTATATTATCGTGGCTGTTATGACAAAAGTTATGTAAAAGTTCTTCCACTGTTTTAGAATAAGAAATCCAGTCGAACTTTTTGAAATTACGTCTTTTTACGTAATGTGAAACATCTTTAAAATAAGTGCAAACTTTTATCACAAAGTGGTCGCTACCCAAGTTTTCATTAAGAACAGTCCAAGTAAAATGCACAACTATGTCTGAAGATGCAAAGGTTATATCTGGAGATGATTCTTGTAGACTATTATTGACATATTCAGCTCTCGTGATGCTACCAGTATTCATATAAATAAAACCATGTTCTAAGGAAGAGTCTAGTAATTGTATACCTCTAGGATCATTTTTGCAAGACCAATTTCTATGATGCCCGTTAAAATCTCCTGCTATTAATGATTTATATTGGAATTTAGAAAATAACTCATCCCAGTCTGACTGGGTTGTATGAACTGATGATGGACAATAAACAGATATTATGTTATTTATAAATTTACAATTTAAAGCCTTGATTAATAAAACCTCGATACCCGTGTTACTTAATTCAAATGGACATACCTCAATTTTAATGGATCTATGTACGAGTATACTTACTCCTCCGTATCCGTCACAACGATCCTTTCTACACCAATTATAGTCACTAATATTTATGTTTATATCTTCGTTTAGCCAGGTTTCACTTATGATAGCTATATGAACTTTATGTTGGACTAATAAACACTCAAATTCTGTCTGTTTCGGTTTGATGCTCCGAGAGTTCCACTGGATTATGTTAATAAAACGTTGCAGATAACAACTGTTATCCATTGTTAAAAATGAATAGGATTTTATTAAGATAATCCCCAATCTTGAAAAACTCAGATATGTACATATAGCACTCTTCAAACACGACACTTAAAAAGTTTTTTTATTTTCTCATCCAGCGTTTGCTCGGAAGCGATAACCTCCCGTAATTTATTATACAATCTCGTAAAACTAAATGCTTTCTCTTTCTTTGATTTCTCTTTCTCCGATATAACTTCACACTCTTTTCCCTCACTACTTTCTGATTCTTTTCTTATGCCCTGACCTACAGTAATTTTTTTATTCTTCTTTTTCTTCTGTTTCTGTTAGTGTCATCATTCTTCGTAGCTTCGTCTGTTGAGTGAATGCAGTACTCATTTCCTTCCTCACATTCAGATTCTCTCTCGACTTGCGTTTTTTTCATAAACATCAAATCATCCCTGTACTTTCCAGGTTTTGATTGAGGCTCTTCCCCTACTTCCGATGTCTTCGAGGGTTGTAATGTTAATATATTCTCTAGCTGTCTGATTTTTTCTTGCTCCTGGTACATGTCAAAAGCTTTTTTGTAAATGCAATTTTCATCACGCATTATAGCTCGTATGTCTTTTTCTTTCTGGAATACAGGGCATTTTGATTTTTCAATAGACATGTGTGAGCCTTTACAGTTTACACATTTAAACTCTTTTGTCTCGCAGTTGGCATGGTTTGATCCGCACTTGGGACAGATAATTTTTTTTATAGGGCAGAATTTCACTCTGTGCCCATATTTCCAGCAACCTGAACATTGCGACACAGGAAAAATGTATGGTTCCACTGTGAACCTGCAACCACATGCTTCAACATACGGTGGCACAGTGGCACTTTTGAAACATAAGCGAACAGTTTCGCTTTCAACCCAATTCCCTTCCGTTGTTTGCCTTTTCAACCGCCATACCGATGTTATCTCAAGCTCGCTCCTAAATATTGATTGTAATTCTTCCTCATTTATTTCCAAGTCTACGTTCCTAACAATCCCGTATCGAATATCCATTTCATCAGTTCTTTGGCATTTATAACCCTTCTTACTAAATTCTTCACACTGCAATAACAATTCCGCCTTCTTCTTATTTGCAAATGTTATCATTACTTTATAGCTGCTTTTGTATTTAATCTTTATAACATCTATGATGTTGAGGTTTCTCAACAACTTAGCCAAAGCCATTTGTTTAGGTAACGGCTCCGAAGAAGTAACACTAAATTCGCACGTCTCGCTAGTAGAAGATTGCATATTAGCATTCGATCGCTTATCCGATTGTGTTTCATTTGAATTAATGTTCTCCGTTCCATTTTTGAAAAGTCGTTTGGTCTTTCGTGAAACGGGTATGAAGCGCTCTTCTGTGTTAGAATCACTGTCATTTCTCAATCTTTTCAATCTCTGCATCGAATTATCAGAGAAGATATTTTCCTCCGGTGATAATATAAAGTCACGCTCATCCGCCTCCATCTCACCCGCCATCTTCGTCACGTTAATCGAACACCTGTACTGATACGATGTACGAATTCACACGGTACGCGTGCACACCCTGCACCGTTAGGCGCGCGACTGTACTTAGATTATAACCTGGAATAACGCATAGACTACTTTTTGTTAACAAATAACGCGTGCGAAGCCGCTGGGGGAAGCTAGTTACCATATTGTACTGGTAAATAAGGAAGTATATAATGTTATTGTTATTGTATTAACTTTACTTTAAATTTACACTGATATTCATTTAAGTAGAAACATAATTTAAATTCACTTGCCAAACACTAATTAACCTAGATTAACCTTGATTAACCTTTCTTGTATTTGATCTCCACAATACAGGGAATCCGTGTGGAGGTCAAAATTAATGCATAATAATTGTCATATAATTATTACTTAAGCTGATTTGTACAATTTTCAAATGATTAAGCATACATAATAATATATATTTAGTACCTATAATATATGTAAACTAGCACCTATGTTTAAAATTGTGCTTGACATCTTTTCTGGTTCCAAAAAAAAGTTTTTATTTATTTATTTTAATTATTTATGTTACTTAATATGATTCCCCACTTCATTATTGATACAAGGTGATTCAGAGTAGTTTTACTGTCATACTACATAAGATTACAGTTATTAGCATCTACTATATAGCTGACCCGAACCGGCTTCAAGTAGATTCAGAGTAGTTTTACTGTCATACTACATAAGATTACAGTTATTAGCATCTACTATATAGCTGACCCGAACCGGCTTCAAGTAGATTCAGAGTAGTTTTACTGTCATACTACATAAGATTACAGTTATTAGCATCTACTATATAGCTGACGAGAACCGGCTTCAAGTAGATTCAGAGTAGTTTTACTGTCATACTACATAAGATTACAGTTATTAGCATCTACTATATAGCTGACCCGAACCGGCTTCAAGTAGATTCAGAGTAGTTTTACTGTCATACTACATAAGATTACAGTTATTAGCATCTACTATATAGCTGACCCGAACCGGCTTCAAGTAGATTCAGAGTAGTTTTACTGTCATACTACATAAGATTACAGTTATTAGCATCTACTATATAGCTGACCCGAACCGGCTTCAAGTAGATTCAGAGTAGTTTTACTGTCATACTACATAAGATTACAGTTATTAGCATCTACTATATAGCTGACCCGAACCGGCTTCAAGTAGATTCAGAGTAGTTTTACTGTCATACTACATAAGATTACAGTTATTAGCATCTACTATATAGCTGACCCGAACCGGCTTCAAGTAGATTCAGAGTAGTTTTACTGTCATACTACATAAGATTACAGTTATTAGCATCTACTATATAGCTGACGAGAACCGGCTTCAAGTAGATTCAGAGTAGTTTTACTGTCATACTACATAAGATTACAGTTATTAGCATCTACTATATAGCTGACCCGAACCGGCTTCAAGTAGATTCAGAGTAGTTTTACTGTCATACTACATAAGATTACAGTTATTAGCATCTACTATATAGCTGACGAGAACCGGCTTCAAGTAGATTCAGAGTAGTTTTACTGTCATACTACATAAGATTACAGTTATTAGCATCTACTATATAGCTGACGAGAACCGGCTTCAAGTAGATTCAGAGTAGTTTTACTGTCATACTACATAAGATTACAGTTATTAGCATCTACTATATAGCTGACGAGAACCGGCTTCAAGTAGATTCAGAGTAGTTTTACTGTCATACTACATAAGATTACAGTTATTAGCATCTACTATATAGCTGACCCGAACCGGCTTCAAGTAGATTCAGAGTAGTTTTACTGTCATACTACATAAGATTACAGTTATTAGCATCTACTATATAGCTGACGAGAACCGGCTTCAAGTAGATTCAGAGTAGTTTTACTGTCATACTACATAAGATTACAGTTATTAGCATCTACTATATAGCTGACCCGAACCGGCTTCAAGTAGATTCAGAGTAGTTTTACTGTCATACTACATAAGATTACAGTTATTAGCATCTACTATATAGCTGACGAGAACCGGCTTCAAGTAGATTCAGAGTAGTTTTACTGTCATACTACATAAGATTACAGTTATTAGCATCTACTATATAGCTGACCCGAACCGGCTTCAAGTAGATTCAGAGTAGTTTAACTGTCATACTACATAAGATTACAGTTATTAGCATCTACTATATAGCTGACCCGAACCGGCTTCAAGTAGATTCAGAGTAGTTTTACTGTCATACTACATAAGATTACAGTTATTAGCATCTACTATATAGCTGACGAGAACCGGCTTCAAGTAGATTCAGAGTAGTTTTACTGTCATACTACATAAGATTACAGTTATTAGCATCTACTATATAGCTGACCCGAACCGGCTTCAAGTAGATTCAGAGTAGTTTTACTGTCATACTACATAAGATTACAGTTATTAGCATCTACTATATAGCTGACGAGAACCGGCTTCAAGTAGATTCAGAGTAGTTTTACTGTCATACTACATAAGATTACAGTTATTAGCATCTACTATATAGCTGACCCGAACCGGCTTCAAGTAGATTCAGAGTAGTTTTACTGTCATACTACATAAGATTACAGTTATTAGCATCTACTATATAGCTGACCCGAACCGGCTTCAAGTAGATTCAGAGTAGTTTTACTGTCATACTACATAAGATTACAGTTATTAGCATCTACTATATAGCTGACGAGAACCGGCTTCAAGTAGATTCAGAGTAGTTTTACTGTCATACTACATAAGATTACAGTTATTAGCATCTACTATATAGCTGACGAGAACCGGCTTCAAGTAGATTCAGAGTAGTTTTACTGTCATACTACATAAGATTACAGTTATTAGCATCTACTATATAGCTGACGAGAACCGGCTTCAAGTAGATTCAGAGTAGTTTTACTGTCATACTACATAAGATTACAGTTATTAGCATCTACTATATAGCTGACGAGAACCGGCTTCAAGTAGATTCAGAGTAGTTTTACTGTCATACTACATAAGATTACAGTTATTAGCATCTACTATATAGCTGACCCGAACCGGCTTCAAGTAGATTCAGAGTAGTTTTACTGTCATACTACATAAGATTACAGTTATTAGCATCTACTATATAGCTGACGAGAACCGGCTTCAAGTAGATTCAGAGTAGTTTTACTGTCATACTACATAAGATTACAGTTATTAGCATCTACTATATAGCTGACGAGAACCGGCTTCAAGTAGATTCAGAGTAGTTTTACTGTCATACTACATAAGATTACAGTTATTAGCATCTACTATATAGCTGACCCGAACCGGCTTCAAGTAGATTCAGAGTAGTTTTACTGTCATACTACATAAGATTACAGTTATTAGCATCTACTATATAGCTGACGAGAACCGGCTTCAAGTAGATTCAGAGTAGTTTTACTGTCATACTACATAAGATTACAGTTATTAGCATCTACTATATAGCTGACGAGAACCGGCTTCAAGTAGATTCAGAGTAGTTTTACTGTCATACTACATAAGATTACAGTTATTAGCATCTACTATATAGCTGACGAGAACCGGCTTCAAGTAGATTCAGAGTAGTTTTACTGTCATACTACATAAGATTACAGTTATTAGCATCTACTATATAGCTGACGAGAACCGGCTTCAAGTAGATTCAGAGTAGTTTTACTGTCATACTACATAAGATTACAGTTATTAGCATCTACTATATAGCTGACCCGAACCGGCTTCAAGTAGATTCAGAGTAGTTTTACTGTCATACTACATAAGATTACAGTTATTAGCATCTACTATATAGCTGACGAGAACCGGCTTCAAGTAGATTCAGAGTAGTTTTACTGTCATACTACATAAGATTACAGTTATTAGCATCTACTATATAGCTGACCCGAACCGGCTTCAAGTAGATTCAGAGTAGTTTTACTGTCATACTACATAAGATTACAGTTATTAGCATCTACTATATAGCTGACGAGAACCGGCTTCAAGTAGATTCAGAGTAGTTTTACTGTCATACTACATAAGATTACAGTTATTAGCATCTACTATATAGCTGACGAGAACCGGCTTCAAGTAGATTCAGAGTAGTTTTACTGTCATACTACATAAGATTACAGTTATTAGCATCTACTATATAGCTGACGAGAACCGGCTTCAACTAGATTTTTTTACAAAATAAAAAATAACCTTTAGCACTTAGGGATAGTGTAGTAGTCATAAGTGATTATTATTAATACGAGATTTATCACGTACCTACTTATCGGTGTTTCGACCGACAATGTTTAGGTTCAATTCGTGAACCTTCATCAGGGTGAGTGCGATCCGCTCCGAATAACATCTCGCCTCTCAGGTCGCATCTCACCCTGATGAAGGTTCACGAATTGTACGGAAACATAGTCGGTCTAAACACCGATAAGACGGTACGAGATAAATCCCGTATTTATAATAATTATTGAAATCAATCACGAAAGTTTTCTAAGTAAAAAAGTGTTCAGTAGTTTTCTGAGTTACCCTCTAAAAAAATCTCAAAGGTCTTAAACTCTCATAGGTTTGCTGGAAGAAAACTCTTCTTAGGGTTAAGCTCGCCTTTGTACATGCCTATTTATGTACTTTTTAATCTATTTTCTTGTGTACAATAAAGAATAAAGAAAAATACAAACCACAAACTTTACACAAACTGCTCAAGCTTCAATCTTTTCAAATCATAAAAAAATAGTTTAGCTCTATGCCCTGATAGGCAGATTCATCAGCAGCATCATCTCAGTCATAGGCATTCCACCACTAAACATAGTCCTTCCCCATACATTTCCAGAGCGACCGAGCATGTGAGGGCTGCACCCAATGGCTCCCAGAAACCTCTGTTATGTCATCTTTTGGTGGGCAGATTGCAAGAAAATAATACTTACTCCACTCAGTGAATTCCTTATCTTCATGAATGAGTTTATCAACAATAATCTTAGCCACGTAGAAGGTTCTCTTATCCAGCGACAGTTCATAAGGCGTCAACGGTGCAGTCACAAATTTGATAAACTTATACTTAGCGTCCCCTTCATCCAACATATTGTAGAATAACTCATCATCATCCATGCCGATGAAGGTGAGGATCCGGTCCTTGAACCAGAGCACTCGATGGTCTCTGAAGAGGTCGAGGTCGAGATTTGGTTCCTCAGATATGGAACCTGCGTCGGATTCCATTTTCTGAAAGAAACACCATTCTTATTCAAAGCTCTAGTTTACAGATTACTGGGTTTCACATTTTTGTATCCATATCTAGGTAAATGACCTCGCCGCAGATGTATAAATATACATCTGTGGACCTCGTTATAACAATATTAAGTTAACACTGGGAAGGGACATTGTTTTCTAAGAAATGCGTAGCAATGTGCATAATAAAGAAAAGAAAACTCACCTGGTTTTTAGACTTTTTATCCGCTGGTTTTACTTACAGTAGGTACCTTAGCATCATTTTAATAGCTAGACACACTTTCTAACATTCAGTAGTTTAATCAATACGATTTGTTCAGTATCCAAGAAAGCGAAACAAACTTTTCAAATTGACTACCGCCGGGCGCCATGACGACAACAAACAAACAATCAATCTATTTGATTTTGTCATTCATTCTCTATGGATTTTGTTTTGAACTTGTTTGATAAAGGCAGTAAGTAATTTAAATAGAATTTCCGCGCCATTTTCTGTTCGGAAACAAAGACAAGAATGATGCAGTGTTACATCAATGAAACAATAAAGGACAATTATTATTCTGTTTATTTAGACTTTGTGCAATATCAAGTTACAATAATACAAATAATGCAATTATAGTCCCAAACTAAATATCTATCCGTTATTTCCTGTCTTAGCGCTCTATCTACCCACGCTTCCAAAACCCGAATGGCGTAAAGTCCACGAAAAAAAAATTACTTTATAAATATTTAGTCCAAAAACTATTACTTTACAGTTCAATGCTGTGACGTTTGTAAATATAAATTAATATCGTTTAGAAATTATGGCATTATTTACCTTACATATTTTAATAATTTTAAATATTTTTAGTTCTTTTAAGACTGATTGTTGTATACGGATTGATACTGGTTAGGTATATAATTAATATTTTATTTTTGCAAGTACATTTTTCAACATTACCTATGTTATTTACTATACATATTTTAATAATTTTAAATATTTTTAGTTCTTTTAAGACTGATTGTTGTATACGGATTGATACTGGTTAGGTATATAATTAATATTTTATTTTTGCAAGTACATTTTTCAACATTACCTATGTTATTTACTATACATATTTTAATAATTTTAAATATTTTTAGATCTTTTAAGACTGATTGTTGTATACGGATTGATACTGGTTAGGTATATAATTAATATTTTATTTTTGCAAGTACATTTTTCAACATTACCTATGTTATTTACTATACATATTTTAATAATTTTAAATATTTTTAGTTCTTTTAAGACTGATTGTTGTATACGGATTGATACTGGTTAGGTATATAATTAATATTTTATTTTTGCAAGTACATTTTTCAACATTACCTATGTTATTTACTATACATATTTTAATAATTTTAAATATTTTTAGTTCTTTTAAGACTGATTGTTGTATACGGATTGATACTGGTTAGGTATATAATTAATATTTTATTTTTGCAAGTACATTTTTCAACATTACCTATGTTATTTACTATACATATTTTAATAATTTTAAATATTTTTAGATCTTTTAAGACTGATTATTGTATACGGATTGATACTGGTTAGGTATATAATTAATATTTTATTTATGCAAGTACATTTTTCAACATTACCTATGTTATTTACTATACATATTTTAATAATTTTAAATATTTTTAGATCTTTTAAGACTGATTATTGTATACGGATTGATACTGGTTAGGTATATAATTAATATTTTATTTTTGCAAGTACATTTTTCAACATTACCTATGTTATTTACTATACATATTTTAATAATTTTAAATATTTTTAGTTCTTTTAAGACTGATTGTTGTATACGGATTGATACTGGTTAGGTATATAATTAATATTTTATTTTTGCAAGTACATTTTTCAACATTACCTATGTTATTTACTATACATATTTTAATAATTTTAAATATTTTTAGTTCTTTTAAGACTGATTGTTGTATACGGATTGATACTGGTTAGGTATATAATTAATATTTTATTTTTGCAAGTACATTTTTCAACATTACCTATGTTATTTACTATACATATTTTAATAATTTTAAATATTTTTAGTTCTTTTAAGACTGATTGTTGTATACGGATTGATACTGGTTAGGTATATAATTAATATTTTATTTTTGCAAGTACATTTTTCAACATTACCTATGTTATTTACTATACATATTTTAATAATTTTAAATATTTTTAGATCTTTTAAGACTGATTATTGTATACGGATTGATACTGGTTAGGTATATAATTAATATTTTATTTATGCAAGTACATTTTTCAACATTACCTATGTTATTTACTATACATATTTTAATAATTTTAAATATTTTTAGATCTTTTAAGACTGATTGTTGTATACGGATTGATACTGGTTAGGTATATAATTAATATTTTATTTTTGCAACTACATTTTTAAACATTACCTATGTTATATAAGTTACGCGCGTACGTCGCACGTAACTTATCAACTCCGCGGTTAAATATTTTTATTACGTGTATAATGACGATTAAAACGATCGAAAGTGTTGTGCGCGAGTTGCAGCAGACAGTAGCGACCCTTGTAAATAAAGTAGTGTCGCTAGAGTGTAAGATAACGGAGCAATCTGATATTATAATGAAGCTAAGTTCATCAAGTGATAATACTGCTGGTACTTCTACTCGCAAATCCCTAGCAAGTGTTCCGGCCCAAACTACGAATACCACGGCATCCGTCGTACAACGACCATTGCGGACTGCGCGCGGACAAGCCTCTGCCGCTATCGCTGAACAGTCTAAAGTGGCTAGCAAACGCCGCATTGGACGCGAAAGTTTTGGAATAAATCCCAAGACGACGAATCGCCCTGAGATTATGCCAAGTGTTGAAGACAAAAATATTATATCTCAGCAAACTACAGCTGATGAAATGCGTAAAGTGACTAAACCTCCTGTATCTACGGAGGAAACTAAAAATGACGATGACCAATGGAAAACTGTAAAAAGACGGCGCAGACAGAAACAACAAAACTCATCCGTTGTTATAACAGGGACCGCAAATTCTAGCGACGATCTCCAAGCCGCAGAGAGAATGAGGTTTATATATCTTTCAGACCTGAAACAACACTTACTTCCGTTCTGTGTTTCCTAAACCAGATTGTGAAATCAGACTTTATCGTGGAGAAACGGAACATTAAATCTGAAACTCATGCATCGTTTCTTATTGGAATGCCCGAAAAAGTTTATGACAAAATAACTACTCCTATTGTTTGGCCCGCTGGAGTTCGCTTCACAGAGTGGTTTCATTACCGGCCCCGTGTCCCGCGGGGCAGCGAGCCCGCTTCGGCCGCGGTCGTCTAGAACGCCTGCGCCGGCACCGGAGGATGACTCACGCATCAACAATATGCAGCGACTACGTAATTATAGCGACAGATTTGACAGGGTTGTTATTTGTCACCAAAACATTCAGTCGTTAAAACCCAAAACAAGGAAATTAGAAGCATTACTAGAAAGTAGTTTACAATGTGAAGTACTTTGCATAACCGAACACTGGTTGAAAGACTACTAGGTTGATTTAATTAGCTTAAATAACTTTATCTTAGTTTCACATTACTGTAGGCCTATAATCGAGAGCGGAGGATTGTGTATTTATGTGAAGAAAAATATTAATTATAAGGAGTTTGATTGTACTGACGTCTCAGTGGAACAAGTTTGTGAGATATCAGCCGTAGAAATTACCGATCATAACATTGTAATTGTGTGTGTGTACAGATCGAACTAAGATATCTTTGTTTTTTCCAGTTTTCGAACGTATGCTCGATAAATTAATGAAATGCGGAAAGGACTGCGTTGTGGTAGGTGACATTAACGTGGACTATCTATGTCCGTTAAATAGCGACCAAAAACGTTTATATGACCTTACCCATACTCGTGACTATTATAATTGTGTTGATTTCCCCACCAGAGTAACAGATACGACAAGCACTTGCATAGACCACGCTTATGTTAGTAATGAGCGGGTGCAAGACGGAACGGTGAGCGCGTCTGCGGTATACTCTCAGTTAAGCGACCACTATGGCGTGCGTGTGGAGGTGCTGTGCGAGCCGCGAGCCCGCCCCGCTCCCCGTTTTGCCAGGTCATATACACATGCTAATATGCAAAATTTCGCGGCTTCCATTGGAAGCATCGACTGGTACGAGGTTAGCAAATTACAAATGCCGTCGGATGACCTAGCGAAAACAATTGTAAATATTTTTAAAAATAAATTGGACGTATGCTTTCCTTTCAAAAGGGTCGCACCAAGAAGAGGTGTAGACTCTTGGGTCACATATCATGAGCCTTGACTTTGTAATTAGAGATATGAAATCATTAATTAGCAAATTTGCGAGCAAAGCACATGCTATTGATGCAGTGAACTCACATTTCGTTAACGCCGCGATTACCTGCGGCGCGCCCGCTGCAGATGTACCAGCGGCATTGCTCGCATTGACTAGCGCGCGACCTCTGGCAGACCGTTCCATTAGATTGCGGCCCTTTACGCCCTTGGAGGTATTTAAAATTATATCGAATGGCGTAGCGCATAAATCCACCAAGGATATCTACGAGATGTCGGTGTCCCTCTTGCGTGCGGCTGCCGAGCCTCTGTCACCCATTCTTGCAGAGCTGTTTAATGTCTGTCTCAGAGAAGGCCAATATCCCCAATCATTAAAGAACGTTAGTGTCGCCACTCTATAAAGGCAAAGGAAAGAAAGAGGATTTAAATAGTTACCGGCCTGTTTCTATCATTCCTTGTGTAGCTAAGATATTTGAGCATGGCCTTAGCTCGAGGATCCTGGAGTATTTGTCGAAAACGAATTCCCTCTCAGATAGACAGTATGCCTATCGAGCAGGCAGGTCGACGACGGACGCAACTCGAGAGGTGGTGCGGCGAGTGATGGAGGGTCGAGAGCAGCGGCAGCAGGTAGCGGTGATAGTGTGTGACCTGTCGAAGGCCTTTGACGTCGCCGACCACAGTGTTCTTGCCGCGAAAATGAGGCATTACGGTTTAGATGGACCGTCTTTGGAACTTTTAACAGATTTCATGACAGACCGATATCAGACCATTCGTTGGTGAGGGCGGAAAAATAAGGTCAAAACCACTTAAGACCTCAATTGGGGTGGCTCAGGGGTCATCGCTTTCTAATATCATGTTTTCTCTTCTTCTGAATGACCTGCCCGACTGCATAGACGACGCGCACACGTTAATGTACGCAGACGATGTCGCGGCTATCATCACTGCGCCCACTGTGGGACTCCTGGAGAGCAGATTAAACGTAGTGGCGGGGAAGCTGTATGCGTGGTTTCACAATAATGGTTTTCTGTTAAACGTTACGAAAACTAATTTCATACACTTCAATCTTACGGGCCACTATTGTGAACCTATAAATGTATCTTTAGGGGGCAGAGCAATAAGCAAAGTTAAGACCACACCTTTTCTCGGTTTTCAACTTGATGAAGGTTTGACATGGGAACTACATATAAATAATCTCTGCGAAAGAATCGGACGCGCATGTTTTGCTCTGTGGCGCTTGTCAGCGACACTAGAAACCAACATGACTAGGAGTTGCTACTTTGCTTCAGTTCACTCCCTACTCCCAATACGGTGTTGAGCTCTGGGGCAGAGCGGCTGACTGGGAGCGAGTGTTCAGAATGCAGAAGAGAGCAGTACGCGCCATAGCACGAGTAGCTTGGGACACTCCCGCTCGTCCGATCTTTCTTTCGCTAAGGATCATGACAGTCCCAGCCCTTGTCATCTTTCGTGCCGCTACCTATGCACGAAATCACTTATGCGAGTACTCGAGACTCGGTGATTGTCATAGATATATGACACGGAATGCCCAAAAGCTGAGGGCCGTGCCGAGGCGCCTTACCAAAACGTCGAAGCTAATACATGTGTTGGGGCCAGCCGTCTACAATTGCTTACCAATGTACATTGTTAATGCACAATCAGCGCAGTCCTTTACGCGTAAATTAAAAAAATGGCTTATTATACTGTCGTATTATAGAATTGATGACATTTTTGAGCCTTCAACCCTATAATGCGATACTATTCAGTGTATTTAATATACTGGTTTTAATATCTTTATATAATTCTGTATTCCATTGTTAACAATGCAAATGACGAATAACTTTTGGGTTATCAATAAATGAACTATGTTATTTACTATACATATTTTAATAATTTTAAATAGTGTTAGTTCTTTTAAGACTGATTGTTGTATACGGATTGATACTGGTTAGGTATATAGTTAATAGTTAATTTTTGCAAGTACATTTTTAAACATTACCTCAGAGGTTCTATTTTTTTAATTATTGTTAACTAATGAATAATGTTTTATGGTATACTTACCCATATATGTTTAGCATAATATTACCCAATCATTGTAAATGAATATAAAAGTTTTGTAGATTTCATTTGAAGATCTTCGTTGTTCTTAGTTTCATTGTGATGCAAGTACCATTATATATCGAAATTTTAATAAATATTTCTCGCCGCATTTGTTTCTTTTAATTATTGCATCAATCATTATTAATTACAGATTTAGGTAGTACATGAGAGCTTTGATTTTGATAATTACGTACAGTTAATAATAATACTACTGATGTCCATCAGAATTGGGTGATGGTAAATGCGAAGTGGTAGATAAGACACTTCTTCAATAATAATGTGCACGACAGCATCATAAGGACTACATGCGGCGAGAGGGGTGCAAGTAGTGACCGTCGCGACCCATGACCATAGTATGAAAATTGTATTATTTTACCTCGTTTACATATTAATCAATGTACTTTAAGAATAATCTTGTTTGTAAATAGATAGTAATAATAGGAATAATTAGATAAGAATAATATTCTTCAGTTATGATGCAAATAAAGTTACGTATATTTGTTGTTTTACTATAAAATGGGTAAATGTAGGTAGGACGTAACACATTTTTATGTAATAAGAGTAGAAATGAGTGCGCATACGCCCGTTCCGACGCTCGAATTGGAAATAACGCGCGGCCGCCACTTAGGGCGAGTATATATAGTAGTGAAGCGGGGGACAGGGTAGTATTTATAGCGCCGCACCGAAAACACTCCGCCATTTCTGGCGGCTGGGCTGCTGTACAAGCTGTCGGAATCTGCCGCCCCAAAGAAGATTGTTCGAGTCCTGGCAAGCTTTCTCCACGAACGCCGATTCGTGGTGTCGGTGGAAGGAGTGCTGTCAGGAGAAAGACCTGTGAAGGCCGGAGTGCCACAAGGAAGCTGCCTCTCCCCCGCGTGCTACGCCTGGTACACTGACGACATCCCAGTCGTTGGGCAGGCAAAGCTCGCTCTGTACGCGGACGATGCAGCCAACTACGCATCCTCGTACAAACCAGCCTTTGCGGTCAAGCGACTACAACCCACACTCGACGCCCTGCCAGAATGGCTGAACAAGTGGAGGATGTCGGTAAATGTGGCGAAGACCCAGGCGATTATAACGGGTAGCACATTACAACCGACACCCCTAAAGCTGCTCAATGTGGAGGTCCCCTGGCAACAGAACGTGACATATCTGGGAGTCAAGATCGACCGGAGACTTTCATTCAAACAACACACAGATTACCTGGTTGGAAAGGCTAGATGGGCACGCAACAGTCTCCTACCAATCCTGCATTCAAAGCTGCCGACGAGGACAAAATTGATGATATACAAGACTTACCTCAGGACACGGATGACCTACGCGGCGCCAGCGTGGTATCCGTTCCTGAGCAGAACAAACAAAAACAGACTCCAAGCCCAAGAGAACGTCGCCCTCAGAAGGATAGTTGGGGCCCCCCGGTACGTGCGTAACAGCACAATCCAGAGGGGGCTAAACCACGAGAACGTCGAGACCTTTGTGGGCAGACTGACCACAAGTTTGTTTCGCAGAGCCGATGAGTCCCAGCATGCCCACATAAAAGGGATTGCCCCTTTACATGCCAGACCACCAGATGAACCCAGTCGTAGGAGGATGAAAGCCTACTCTAGAGACATGATCACCAGAGAGGAAGAAGAAGAAGAGGAAGAAGAAGTCGCGGACACAACGGGGACGCACACCCCGTCGGTCATTCGTTCGGTCGCAGATCGGTTTGCTGGGCCTTCCCTGGGGAACCAGGGATCTCACCTGGCAAGACCTGATCGCCCGGACAAGTGAGTGAAGGCGGGGTTAGCGCCCCCCCGTTAAGAAACCGCACAAACCCCAAAGACGCGCCCATTGTTATGGGTGAAGAAATGCCGGAGTAAGAGGGCAGAGCCCTAAAACTCCTTCCCCATCCCATAAGGGATGAGAAGATGATTACGACTCACTCCGCCATTTCTAAACCGAGCGGAGCCGGGTGAAGACGCATGTATTATTCATAAGTAATAATCATAGTCTATAAGATAAATATAGTAATATATAACAAACAGTATGTAAAGTATGAAAAAGTAATAAATAAAGGCTAGAGGGGGTGAGGCAGTGAATGTTCTAGAAAATTGCGAGGAATAGTATAAAAAACGGCGCCTATTGGCCGTCAGCGATTCAGTGCTCGGGCAACGGAAAAGGAAGCAACAGGAAGAAAGAAGAAAAATAGGAAGAAAATCTGCCTCGCCGCCTCGCTACCTATTTGATCAAGACTGGTGTTTTTATTTTCTCCTTCGCAAATACGGGACTACGTAGACACTAACCCTCGGCAATCTATACACAACATCAAATGGTCCTTCGTAAGCCGGATAATTTTTGAAGACTAACAGCGCGGGTTATCTACGTATTTTTGCGAACGAATTATTCAAGATGCCTGTTACGCGATCGAAGAAAGGAAGCGTCGCCGACTTGACAGAACAACGACCAAGCCCGACGAATCAAGAACCCGGCAACACAGAGGGCGCTATTAGCGCTCCGCGAAGTACTGGGATGACGACACGAAGTACTACGAGCTCCGCGAGAGTTCCGCCAGCTTCTGCACGTCAAGAAAAATCTGCGACAACGTCGGAAGGCACCGCGACTACGGAAACCACGGCCACAGAATACACGACGTCAACAGAGAAAACAACAAGTACGGAGACCAACGTCACGACACAACGGGCTGAAGACTCCAACACATTGAAGCCGTCGAAGCGCGCCAAGTCACACCGCTCCGAAGCGCATCGAAGAAAATTATCGGAGTTAGAAGCGCAAGAAAAATTGGCCGAATTAAAATTAGAAGAAATACGCGCGTCGCTCGCACTCGCCCAGCTGAGGTTACAAAAACAGCGCGCCGCCGCCGACGATGATGAAGCAGCTTCTGCGTCAGAAGATGAAGAAGAAGAGGAACGATCAAGTCGAGTTCAAGAATGGTTGGATCACACGAAGAACGACCCACCAGAAGAAGAGAAGAAGCCAGAAGAGGGGGAACAGAAAGGACGAGGACAGGGAGTTCACAAGGAAAAGGAATGTGAACACCGGGGGGACCATGAAGAGACCCGGCCTGCGCGTCAGCCACAGAACGTGGACGTCACCTCACTGGCAGCAGCCCTCACTCAAGCAGTACGGATGACCAGGGATGCACCGAAGTACCTACAGGAGTTACCTGTTTTCAATGGACAATGTAACGGCTGGCTTGCGTTCCGCGCCGCCTACTACGAAACTGAAGCTTTATTCTCGAAGACCGAAAATGTAGCAAGACTAAGAAGAAGCGTCAGGGGGGTAGCATGGGAAGCAATCAGCAGCCTCCTCATCAGCCAACCGGATCCAGCAGCTATCATGGAAGCTCTGGAAAGAAGATTTGGACGACCGGATGGACTGGCGATGAACGAGATGCAGAAGATTAAGGCACTAGGAAAACTCAGCGATAGTCCACGTGACCTATGTATATTCGCAAACAAAGTGGCTAACATCGTGTCTACTATGGAAGCCCTCAAGAAAATTCACTACCTGTATAATCCAGAGTTAGTGAAGATCACCATCGAGAAGCTTACGCCGATTATGAGAAGCAAATGGTACGACTATGCCGCGAAGATCAAAGAAGATGTACCCGACTTGAAGAAACTCACCAGTTTTTTGAATGAAGAGGCTGACAAGTGCGGAGCATACGCGCAACCCGAAGACATCGGCACAAATACTACGCAGGAGAAACATCCAAGAAGAAGATTCGAGCACACCTTCGCTACTGATACCAAGAAAGAACAATGTCCAGCATGCAAGCAGAGTCATCACTTACCTGAATGCAAGAAGTTTCAAGACACAGATGTCAACGAGCGCTGGGAAATGGCTAAGAGACATCGCATCTGCTTCCAATGCCTACGAAGCACGCATCGCCGCGGTACCTGCAGAGCAAAGAAGTGCGGACAAGACGGCTGCGCGATGGCTCACCATCACCTCTTACACCATAAGAGGTCAAGAAGGACATCATCACCATCACCACCAGCAACACAAGAAGTGACATCAGCAGTGGAACTAGTGAAGAACATCGATTGCATCAGAAGCCGTCAAGCCTACCTGAAGATCGCACCAGTAACACTCATCGGCCAAAATGAAGCAAGAGTGGACACCTACGCCTTGATGAACGACGGAAGCACTATCACTCTCGTTGATGAAGGATTGGCAGAGATACTGGGCTTGGATGGCCCACGCGACCAGATGTGGGTGCAGGGCCTGAACGAGACAGTGAAGCATGAAAATAGCAAGAGAGTCGACATCAAAATACGGGGAAGATACAGCGAAGAAGAATACACAATGCGCAATGCACGTACAGTACAGCGGCTGATGTTCACCAAGCAGAATATAGAACGGAGAGATCTTCAAGACTGCACTCATCTACGGGACATCGAAGACCAGCTGATCTACAAGGACGCCTCACCCAAGATACTGATAGGACAGGACAACTGGGAACTTCTAGTGGCACTCGACATAAGAACAGGAAGACAAGACCAACCGGTCGCAACTCACACGCGACTGGGCTGGTTGCTACACGGATACCGTACGTCTTATCAGAAACCAGTAGCCTTCTGCGGACATACCACCATAGCGGCTAAAGAAGACTCGATGGAACATATGATGAAGAGGTTCTTCGACCTGGAAGCGCTTGGAATAGAACACAAGAAACAGAAGAATGATCCAGAAGAACGAGCAATGAAGATTCTGCAAGAAAAAAGCAGAAGAATGCCCGATGGCCGTTTTGAGACTGCACTTCTGTGGAAAGAAGACGAGTGCCAGATCCCAAACAATTATGAAGACGCCTACAAAAGATTGCGGACGCTGGAGAAGAGACTAGATCGCGACCCAGACTTGAAAACAAAGTACGAAGAAAGGATAAACAACCTTCTCACGTCGGGATACGCGGCTCCAGCCACCACACCTGCACCTAAAGGGAAAACATGGTACCTGCCACATTTTGCAGTGTGCAATCCTTCAAAACCGAAGATACGCCTGGTACATGATGCAGCAGCAAGATCACGCGGGAGGAGCCTGAATGACATGCTACTCTCCGGCCCTGACCTTCTGCAGTCACTACCCGGAGTCATTATGAGGTTCCGGCAGCATCCATTCGCGGTCTCTGCCGACATTCAAGAGATGTTCATGCAGATCAAGATCAGACCAGAAGACAGAGACGCGCTGAGGTTTCTATGGAGAGGAGACTGCAGAGGAGAAACGAAGCCGAAGGAGTTTCAGATGACATCAGTGATCTTCGGAGCAACGTCCTCACCGTGCACAGCGTTGTATATAAAGAATAGGAACGCAGAAGACTTCGCAGAAGCATTCCCCAGAGCAGTGAAAGAGATAAAGAAAAATCACTACATGGACGACTACATCACAAGCTTCCCGAGTGAAGAAGAAGCAATAGAAGTATCGAAAGAAGTGGACCACATTCATCGTCAAGCTGGCTTCGTTCTGCGAGGTTGGGTGTCGAACCGACAGACCGTATTACGTCGCTTCGACACGAACAGCAAAACCGCTACAATACCCATAGGTGGCACCGACGTCGAGAAAACCCTTGGACTGCTGTGGGAAGTGAAAGAAGATTGTATCGGTTTCCACTTGAACGATAAGAAGACTCCGCCAGAGGTGCTGTACAACAATCGCCCACCTACGAAGAGAGAAGCACTGAGCGTGATAATGTCGCTGTTCGATCCGCTCGGACTGGTATCACCCCTGACAATACCTGCCAAGAGACTGATGCAAGAAACATGGCGATATGGGACCGGCTGGGATGAACCAATCCCTGAAGAGCTGCAACCGCGCTGGACAACGTGGCTGAACAACCTGCGCGCCATAAAAAAACTTCACATTCAGCGATGTTACGACATACAGCAATCAGTGGCTTCGAGAGAATTACACACGTTTGTCGACGCGAGTGAAGAAGCATATGCAACAGCGGTCTATATACGTACGCAACACGTCGATGGGTCAGTGAACGTCGTATTGGTAGCAGCCAAGAGTCGCGTCGCACCCCTGAAGCCCACGTCTATACCACGACTTGAGCTGCAAGCGGCCCTGATAGGCGCGCGACTAGCGAAGACTGTGGCCGAAGAACACGACCTGGAGTTCGAAAGGAAGACTTATTGGAGCGACTCACGCACTGTCCTCGCGTGGATAAGAGCGAACCGCGTGCCTACAAGACGTTCGTCGCACATCGCCTGGCTGAGATTGAAGACCTCACCAAAGTGAACGAGTGGCGTTGGGTCCCCACCAAAGAAAACGTTGCAGACGACGCCACGAGAGAAACGCCGAGCGACTTCACAGCGCAGCACCGATGGTTTCAGGGTCCTGAGTTCCTAAGACGGCGAGAAGAAGACTGGCCAACAGAAGTAAAGGTCACCAACACAGAAACTGGGGAAGAAAGATGCCACGCGTCGCAAGACATAAAGACGCACGAACACTTGCCGAACATAGACAACATAGCTAAGTGGCCGATACTTATACGCGCCGCAGGAAGAGTGCTACAATTCATAGATCTGTGTAGGATCAAGAAACACAGAGCAGCTGCAACAAGACACAAAAAGACTAAAAAGAATGCAGAAAAAGATGCCGCATGGAGCCGCGGTAAGAAAAAGACCGACAAGAATAAAGGAACGGCATCAACCAAGAAAACAGAAAAAAGAAAACTAGTGTGCCTGGACGCGAGCTACCTATTACGAGCGGAGAAGATGTGGATAAGGAAAGTACAGGATGACAGCTACGCCGATGAAAAGACGCGAATAATGCACGGCGACACGCCCTCGTCAAAGGACCGCCTTGCCACTCTGAGTGTGTACATAGGTGAAGATGGATTACTACGCCTACGAGGAAGAATCGCCGCGACGCCAGGTATACAGGAGGAAACAGCCAACCCTGCCCTGTTGGACGGACAGCACAAGTATACAAGAATGTACATCCAACATGTACACGAGAAGATGCTCCACGGGGGGGTAGAAACCACAGTGAATGAAATAAGACAACGGTTCTGGGTGACAAGAATACGACCCACAGTGAGGAGCGTAATAAGAAGATGTCCACAGTGCCAAATGAGAAAAGCGAAGCCCGCGATCCCTTCGACAGGAAACCTACCTCCAGCACGTCTCACCCATCACGCGCGTCCCTTCTCCTACACAGGACTGGACTACTTCGGACCGCTGGAAGTCACCGTGGGAAGACACCGTGAGAAGAGGTGGGTCGCCCTCTTCACTTGCCTCACGACAAGGGCCGTCCACCTAGAAGTAGTGACATCATTAAGTGCGGATTCTGCCATCGCCGCGCTAAGAAGATTCATCGCGAGGAGAGGACAACCGACTGAACTGTGGTCAGACAACGCGACGTGCTTCAAGGCAGCAGATAAGGAATTGAGAGAAGCCCAGCAAGAAGCTTGGGAAGCAACGCGAGAAGAGGCCAACGCACGCCGCATCAACTGGCGTTACATTCCCCCCGCCTCCCCCTTCATGGGCGGCGCCTGGGAACGACTCGTGCGTAGCGTCAAAGAAGCCCTACGCGTCATCCTGCATGAGAAGCACCCAAGCGACGAGGTCCTGCACACACTCCTCGTGGAAGTCGAGAACATAATTAATTCGCGGCCGCTCACGCATGTCGCTGTGACGCCAGAAGAACCCGAGGCCTTGACCCCGAACCACATCCTGCTGGGGCCAAACAGTCACGTGCCAACACCGGGCAGCTTCACTCAAGAGGATCAATCCGCACGGCAACTCTGGAAGCGCGCACAACTTCTGGCCGACGAATTTTGGAAGAGATGGGTGAAGGAGTATCTCCCTTTGCTCCAACACCGGCGGGAGCCCAGAGCCACCGGGACCGCCCCGAAGGTCGGTGACCTGGTGATCATCTGCGACCCAAACCTGCCGAGGAACGTCTGGCCAAGAGGAAGAGTGACCAGAACCTACCCTGGAGAAGACAACGAGATACGAGTCGTGGACATCACTACGAGCAACGGGCACGTCCTGCGCCGACCATGCAAGAAGATCGTCGTGCTACCAGTGGAGTCGCGTGCTGCGACGGCGGGAGAAATGTGCACGACAGCATCATAAGGACTACATGCGGCGAGAGGGGTGCAAGTAGTGACCGTCGCGACCCATGACCATAGTATGAAAATTGTATTATTTTACCTCGTTTACATATTAATCAATGTACTTTAAGAATAATCTTGTTTGTAAATAGATAGTAATAATAGGAATAATTAGATAAGAATAATATTCTTCAGTTATGATGCAAATAAAGTTACGTATATTTGTTGTTTTACTATAAAATGGGTAAATGTAGGTAGGAGGTAACACATTTTTATGTAATAAGAGTAGAAATGAGTGCGCATACGCCCGTTCCGACGCTCGAATTGGAAATAACGCGCGGCCTTTTTTTTTTTTTTTTTTTTTTTTTTTCGAATGGACTAATCTCGCTGTTGGCCTCTGAGGCCGTGACAGCTTAACCGAACTTTTGGCGAGCGCAGATGGCGCTCAGCCCTGTAAGTTTTTTTAGGCAACTAGCGCAAGGGCACCACTTAGGTACGAACCTCGGCTTGGGCTGTTGCCGGGATGGGGATAGGAGAGAAACGCCCGGGTACATGTCTGTACCTCGTATAAGCGGCGACTGAAGGGACTCGTCGACCTCGCCGGCGAGGTCGGTGTTTCTGTGAAGTGTTTGCTCTGTCTGATATAGATGACTCACCTTCCGCATTAGCAGAGGTGATTTCGTCATCCGGGTCTCCGAGAACGTGTCTCGGACGACGGAGGATTTTGTTGGCGGGCGGATCCAACGGGTAAACCGGAATGGTGTGTACCAAAGGGTTCGGATGATTAGAGGCAAGTTCATAAAACCGCTTGGAAGCGAGCTTCATAAACCTGGCTATTGATTCTAATTTCAAATCGCGATGTAGGTCGTTATTGCGAAAATACCAGGGCGAGCCTGAGGCTTTTCGCAAGAAGCGATTTTGAATAACCTGAATGGCACCAACTTTAGGAGAGTGGGCAAATACTACAGATGAGTATGTCATAATGGGGCGAATGCACGCTTTGTAAAGAGTCACCTTATTTTTAAGGGACATTTTACTTTTCGCGCCTAGAAGTGAGGACAATCGTCCTAGGGTGAACTTTGCTTGGTTGCACCTCTTAGTGATGTGCAACCTAAAGGAAAGACGCCTATCGAGGATGACACCCAGATATTTGGCTGATGGGGCCCAGCGAATGGGCTGGCCAAATAGAGAGATCGGTTTGGGAGTGAGGTTTCTCCGTGAGAAGTACACTGCTGTACTTTTCGACGGGTTTACCTCGATCCGCCACTTGCGGAACCAAGTGGCTAATGAATGAAGGGCAGCCTGCAGCCTTATACCCACCCGATCAGGATTCCGATTGGATGTGTACAAGGCTGTGTCGTCTGCGTATAGGGCTATTTCCACTTGAGGAGTGCGGGGGATATCGCTGGTGTACAGCGTGAACAGGAGGGGGCCGAGAACGGAGCCTTGAGGGACTCCTGCTCTGACTGGTCTAGGACTAGAGAGAGTGCCTTCCACGGTGTAGCGAAAGCTGCGACCTTGTAGGTAGTCTCGTATGATGAGCACGAGTCTGTCTGGGACTCCGAGTTTGAATAGCTTGTAGATCAAGCCGTTGTGCCAGACTTTGTCGAAAGCTTTCGCTACGTCGAGGAAGACGGTACCAGTATCTGAAGGCCAGGTACTTTGCCAGTTGGAGAGGACATGCTCCGTTATGCGGAGCACCTGTTGTGGGCATGAATGTTGGGCTCGAAAGCCAAACTGCTCGTCGGGAAGGAGTTTGAACTCATTGACTCTTTGCCCCTCTTTATAAGAACATCCAAGTCTATTAGTAATTTTAAAACAAAAGTGCACACCCATTATCTGTCCTTGTGTTGAAGTTGTAGCTGCTTGTTAATTCATCATAACCACTTTTAGAGTTGCTTATTTAAATTAAATTTGTGTTATTACTGGTAATTTAGGTTTATAGTATGTAGATATGTTTTTAAATTTATATAGATGCACCGCCGTCATGTGTTACATTTTTATCCTGTCCATACAAAGGTTGTCTGGAAGAGATCGCTTTTAGCGATAAGACCGCCCATTGTACTAAATCTATTTGTAAGACTTATGTACTGTATTTTACTTTGGTGTACAATAAAGAGTTATCTTATCTTATCTTATCTTATCTTGACATGAGCCCAGAGGCGCTTCATTAGAAGACGCTCATATATCTTGCCTAGACTATTAAGTAGACTAATGGGACGATAACTAGTTGGATCGTTTGCCTGTTTGCTGGGTTTTCGGATGCCAATGACGTTGGCTTCCTTCCAAGCATCAGGGAAGGTGCAAGTTTCCATAGCCGCATTGAAGATGCAGACTAGGATATGGATAAGGGGAACAGAGAACTGTTTGAGTACTCTGTTAGAAATGCCGTCGGGGCCGGAGGCTTTCTTTGGGTGTAGGGCCTTGATAGTGTCAAAGACTTCAGAGGGCTCAATCGGATCAAGTGGGGAAGTAGGGGGTCGGGAGGCTAAGCGGTCAACCTCGCTGTTCACCGTATGGAGGTGAACAGGGTCGACGGGTTCGAGACTGGGCGAGCATTGAGATTCGAGGGTTTCAGCCAGGAAATCGGCTTTTTCCTCGTCTTCGAATGCTGGAGGGTGATTTGGTCGGATAAGGGGAGGCATCGGAGCGAGAGCGTCTGCTTTCATGGAGCGAGCTAACCTCCAGTAGGCCAGATGGCTAGGCTCGATCCCCGAGAGCAGGCTCTCCCACTCACGATTGCGATGTTCTTTAATGCGCTCTCTCACCTCACGGTGCAGGGAGCGCATTAAGACTCGATTGTCGTTAGTGGGGCAGCGACTATGAAGTCTAACTGCGGCGTTAGCTTCAGTCATCAGCCGTCTGATATCATCTGGCAGGGGGCCCCGGTGGTCATCCACTACGGGCACCTGCTTTGATGAGTCTCTGACTGATTTTGTGATATGTGTGGTAAGGGCGTCAACCGCTACCGTAATATCACCAGATGTCCGAATGACAGAAGGGATCTTATCTAGATCAGTCGAGTGCGCAGACTTGAGGGCTTTCTCAAGTTTATGCCACTCTACCACAGTCTTGGTGGCAGGGGGCTGGTCAGTGGGAGGGCCGAGTAAGAGCATTACCGGTCGATGATCGGAATCGAGCTCATGAATAACTTCGATTAAGCGTAGCCGAAGGGCTACGTTTTTGAGAAGTGCAATGTCAAGGAGCTCGGGGGGAGTGGAAGTAGGGAAGCGAGTCATGCCTCTAGGGGCAATGATGTCGAAATTAAGGGGTTCAACTAGACTTTCTAGTTGTTTGCCTTTAGAGTTCGTCGTGGTGCTATTCCACATGACGTTTTTGGAATTGAAGTCACCCGCCAATATGACGGAGCTTCCTAGACTGAACAGGGCTTGCAGGTCACTCTCGAATTGAGGTGAGCGAGGCTTGCCGGGAGGGACATAGCAGGATGCAATAATGACCGAGGAATGCCCGGTCATTGCTAGCCTGCAGACGGAGGCTTCTATGTACGACAGAGAAGGGGGATCAAGAGGCATGCAGTGTAGAGCCTTCTTGTAGTAAATGACAGTGCCGCCCTTTTGAGCTAGCAGTCTGTCATTGCGAACAATTTGATAGTTAGAGATTTTAGGGTCCCGATGACCGGGCTTTAAATTTGTCTCTTGTACTAGCAAGATATCAAGTTGGTGCCTATTTAGAAAATCTTGGATAATAGAACGCTGTCTTGAAAGACCGTCAGCGTTGAAGAACGCTAGTGATAAAGAACGCGGTTTTTTCCTTTCCTTTTGTACAACCATTTTGGGGCCTAAAAGGGTTTGGAGGAGGACGAAGCTGCCTTAACGGCGGCGAGAAGAGCTGAGTGCGCCTCAAGGGCAATCAGCTTTTCGAGGGGGGAGTTTGCTTGCCTAAGTTTTTGTGCAAGCACGCGAACCTCGGCAAGGTCGATGGAGGAGAACTCTATGATGAGAGCCAAGTCGGCAGCAAAGTCTGACTTGCCCATTTTAGAAGGGGGGGCTGGCTCAGAAGAGCGCGGCGGGGGGGCCGTTGCCTTAAGGGCTAGGCTCGAGTATGGCAAGGGCTTGGCCCATGCTGAGCTTTTGGGAGGTTGCGCCTCCTGCGAGGGTACCATGGTCAACTTTGAAGTTGTTTTGGTATACTGCGGAGAAGGTCGGGGTTGACTCCTACGAGCCACCACCCTGCTGACTTTGGGCGCCGAAGGACAACCACGATAATTCGCGGTGTGTCCCACGGCACCACAAAGCACGCAGCTTGGCGGCTCGATGGTGTCTCGAGTGCGGTTGCAGTCAGAGGTGCCATGGTCACCCAGGCACTTGACGCAACGGGGGCGGGCGTGGCAGTTTTTGGCCGAGTGGCCATACAGCTGACATCTATGGCACTGACTAGGAGTGCCATTTCGGTGGGGGGGTTCAACCCGGAGGCCGGAGAGGTTGTTGACCATCTTCAGGTTGAAGATGGCCTTCCCTGCCGGTGACAGCTCTAGTACTACGAGTACTAGATTGTAGGTGGTCTTACCGTTATGCATACGGTGGACCTCCTTGACCGGGAAGGACTGAGCGAGTAAATCTGACTTAATGGAGTCAGTGGAGTGGTCCGCAGGGAGGCCGCGGATCACAACTCGAAGGAGCCTTTCGTCTTCGAGAGCATAGGTGTGATAGCCTATGTGCTCTTGACGTAGGAGGGAAGTGAGACGACGATGGTCGTCTGAAGTGGGGAGTAGGACTTTAATAGCGTCCTTAGTGTTGCGGGCGTTTGTGAATGAGATCTTATTCTCATTACACAGATAGGAAACTCTGTCCCACTTGCCCTTTTCGCGGATGAAAAGGGGCGGGGGAGGCCTTTCCTTCCTCGCGGCAGTGGAAGCCGCGGGGGGAGAGGCGGGGCGGGCAGGCTGCGAGGCCGAGGGAGGGGTTGCCTTTTTGGCTGGGGGGGAAACGGAGGAAACCTTCTTCGACGAAGAGGTCTTCTTCGAAGAGGGTTTCTTCCTCTTACCACCCGTGACGAGGGTGAAATCTTCCTCCGAGTCGGAGGAAGAGGAGTTTGATGCCTCTGCGGAAGACGCGGGGCGTAGAAGGAGGTCGATCTCCATATCGTCCTCGGGGGAGGGTGGGTCCGGAGATTCCGGAGAGTCTAAAAAGACTCTGCGAGGTGAGGCCTCTCGAGAGTCGGGCTTTTTTGATGACGACGACGAGGGAGGCGCTGAGGCAGGAGGTTGAGGGGAGGGGGCAGGCTTACGAGCCGCCGGTGGTGCCTGAGGGGCTTGCTGAGGCTTCCGAACCTCGTTAGTGGCCTGAGGGGCCAGGGCAGGCATGCGGGCCGCCAGGGGTGCCAGAGGGGCTTTCAGAGGCTTCCGGGCCTCGTTAGTGGCCTGAGGGGCCGGGGATGGCTTTCGAGCCGCTGGGGAGGCCAGAGGGGCCGGCACGGGCTTCCGAGCCACATTTTTGGCCAGAGGGGCCGGAGTGGACGTGACGACGTCCATTAGACGCGGGAGGGAGGCAACCGATTGTTGCTCCCTCATAATACGTTGTCGGACATTGTCGGGAACGTTCTCGAGCAGCAACCGGATTACGGAACCCGGCAACTGGACGAGGTCGTCCCCGGCGATGTCCATCATAACTCTCCGGGGGGGAACACCCGGAGAGGTGAGGGGGTGCGTGATCCTCCCGTCGGGATAGACAGGAGGGGTGAGGCCTAAGTGTCCTACCTAAAGTGTGTCCCTTTACCGCTCTTACGGGGTATGAGGGGTGTGTCCTAACCGATACTTGGTGTCGGCGAGGGAAGCCCCCAAGGCCGGTGGTACCAAGCCCAGCCGGATGTAGCGTTCCTCAGGAGAGGAAAGCTGGCGTTCCGGGTCCACGCCCAGTCTGGTTTGTGTTAACACCGCAAGGTATCCACCAGACCGACCACTAAACGTGGATTTGGGCTCTTAATGGTAAGAAACAAGAGTTTGCCCTGAAAAGGACAAAGTCCAATAAAGGACTCTTCTGAGGTGTACTCGCAAGCGAGCGCACACAACAGAGCAAATGGCGGATGCCAAGTGCGGCGCGGGGCGCGGGGCGCGCGGCGCGAGGCGCAAGGCGCGGGGCGCGGGGCGCGGGGCGGCACGTGGGCCAGCGGGAGCGCGCGAGCGGAGCGGAGCAGACGTGTTGCCGGTGCGAGGACCGGCGAGCGAAATGAGATGAATAACGCGCGGCCGCCACTTAGGGCGAGTATATATAGTAGTGAAGCGGGGGACAGGGTAGTATTTATAGCGCCGCACCGAAAACACGCCGCCATTTCTAAACCGAGCGGAGCCGGGTGAAGACGCATGTATTATTCATAAGTAATAATCATAGTCTATAAGATAAATATAGTAATATATAACAAACAGTATGTAAAGTATGAAAAAGTAATAAATAAAGGCTAGAGGGGGTGAGGCAGTGAATGTTCTAGAAAATTGCGAGGAATAGTATAAAAAACGGCGCCTATTGGCCGTCAGCGATTCAGTGCTCGGGCAACATCGGAAAAGGAAGCAACAGGAAGAAAGAAGAAAAATAGGAAGAAAATCTGCCTCGCCGCCTCGCTACCTATTTGATCAAGACTGGTGTTTTTATTTTCTCCTTCGCAAATACGGGACTACGTAGACACTAACCCTCGGCAATCTATACACAACAAATAAATTGATGACCACAGTTTTGGTTGTGTTGATCAATTATACTTTTGATGCTAAGTGTACTTACAATAATTTTGGTATGCGGGACGAATGCGGACAAGTAATATTGTGCGGGACGAATAAAAACTTTATAATGGAGCGGGCCAAAAACGCGGGACGAATATGGCATAAATCGATTGAACTCTTTGGACAAACTGATTCATTTGAAATTTCGTTTAAAATATTTTTTAGATAACGACTAAACTCCTTGGACGAATTGATAGAAACATGATTATTTGCAAATTTCCTAATAAATACTTATTAGATAATGACTAAACTCTTTGGACGAATTGATAGAAACATGATTATTTGCAAATTTTTTAATAAATACTTTTTAGATAATGACTAAACTCTTTGGACGAATTGATAGAAACATGATTATTTGCAAATTTCCTAATAAATACTTATTAGATAATGACTAAACTCTTTGGACGAATTGATAGAAACATGATTATTTGCAAATTTCCTAATAAATACTTATTAGATAATGACTAAACTCTTTGGACGAATTGATAGAAACATGATTATTTGCAAATTTTCTAATAAATACTTTTTAGATAATGACTAAACTCTTTGGACGAATTGATAGAAACATGATTATTTGCAAATTTCCTAATAAATACTTTTTAGATAATGACTAAACTCTTTAGACGAATTGATAGAAACATGTGCAAATTTCCTATTAGATACTTTTTAGATCTAAATGCAAATAAAATAATTTAATTACTTACACATTTTCGATTATAAATAACTTAGATTACCTAAAAAGAAAGAGGGTGCAAATTCTCTTTGGGTGAAGCTTTTAAGCGTTTACAAAGTCTTTGGTTATTATAAATCACATAAAAATATAAATGTGAAATGAGAGCCAAGTTCAATATTGATGACCTCCGTGGCGCTATGGACGAATGGCTGGCTGAGACGCAGGAGGTAGTGGGTTCGATTCCCGCCGCGGAACAAATGTTTGCATGATCTACAGATATTTGTTCCGGGTCTGGTTGTTTCTCTATATATTATATGTATGTATTTACAATATATATATAAGTATTCTAACAGTTATCTGGTTCCCATAGTACAAGCTCTGCTTAGTTTGGGGCTAGATAGCGCTGTGTGAAATGTCTAGCAATATTTATTTATTTATGTATGATATACGCCTTGGTTGTTGACTTCAACGACAATAGAATTCAGATCTAAATGGGAGCCAATTTCAATGGTCAGTCCTGAAATTTATTTAGAACAACATAAAATATTTTATCTATTTAAAATATAATTTCTTCTTATAACTTAGGTTAATAGATTGAAGCCTAAAGTCTGGACTTGGCTAGTTCTCATTTACGAATTATTACACCTACTAAAACAGTCATGGAAGAGCCAATATGTTCGTTGGCTAGTTTCTACCAGCAAGCCAAATTTTGGAAGATTAAAAAGAGAACCTACAGCTTTAAAACTCGCGCAGGCTATAATTTATAATTCGATAAAAATGATGATTTTTCGACGTAATATCTAAATAACCGTTTGAGGTGTGTATGGAATTTGGAGCACATATGTATCACGCAAGTCTCAATATATGAGCCAAATGTGACATGTTTATGTGAAATAGTTTTTGAGTTATGATGTGGTCAAAAGTGGCTCCAAATAGTTCGTGTAATACACACAATTTTAATTACATTACAAATTTAATTACAGACGGTGCTGCTCACGGAACACAAAAAACAAATTTATGTTCTGTGTTTTTTATGTTCTGTGGTGATGCTCGCCAGTTTTAATAGCTTGAACTTGGCTTGACACGCTACCGCATGTCTAGATAGTTTATACCTTAGAATAATTTATACTATGTAACCCGTTTTTTATAAGTTTATTATTTGACCGAGAAAGCGAAGCGAGCGAAGTATCTCATTTCGAGATTGACGAAAAATACTTTTTTCCGTCTGTTTGTTCTCGTCTACAGGTCGCATTTTTCAACCGATTTTGACGAAAACTTGCACACAAATTCCTTGATTTAATTAAATTTTTTAGTCGATCGCAATTTCCGATTGGGGGAAAAATAGGGGGGAAAGGGGGAAGTTTGCTTTAGCGATATGTATTTAAATCTGATATAATGCGGATTTCAATAAAATTTGAGAGGCACACTAAAAGGGGTGAGTGGAGGGAGGAAAATGGTGTAAAGATTGCTGTAGCGTTATTTTGGATTTAAATTTTTTAATTATTTTCGGAAAATGTATAGCTACCTATATCAATCAACCTGCGCAGTCCTCTCCGCCTTCACGAGACGAACCCGTAGACACCAGATTTGACCTCCTCTAAGATCAAGGAAACGCGAGTACTCGCAAAAACTTATACTTAAAATATTTTGCTCAAAAGTTTACACGTTGTAAAATCCAAGCTCCTGAAATTCGATTTAAAATTTGCAATATAATAAAGCATGTCCTTTATACAACTTACTAATATTAATTTAACTCTTTTTTTAAACTTGTAAAGTGTTCGATAAAAGGGCTCGTGAGACCCACAGGTGAGATATACAGTTCTCACAGAAAGTTTTCTGGATTTTCACAGGATATGTTAGCGCCATCTAGTTTCAACAAAATGAGTTTTATTCCTATGAATGCCGGACGATAAGAAATAGGTTCGTTGTGTCCAGAAACAGAACACAAAAAAACAATAGAAGTCGTAAGTAGGCGGGGCCCGCGTAACACCAAGTATGCGGAGTTCCGCGTACTACAAGCTTCGCTCACTTCAGTCGTGTTTCAATTACTGTGGGGTAAACGTACTTCAAAAAAATATAAAAATGCCATATTGTGCCGTTTTGGAGTGTAAATATTATAGCCGAACCAAAAATTTTACAAAAGGGGGCATATCCTATCACCGGTAAGTATTATTTTATTGTTTTTTGTTAGTTTTGTTTAAAATGCAAAATCGTCAAACAAAATAGACTGTGAATCATACTCCTTAAGGTCGCGTTTCTCTTAAACCTCAACTTAAGCTACTCAATTAGGGATGTGACCTCAATATACTGATGAATGTGTTATCGATAGCTTTAATTAGTTACCCCTATTAAAAGGTGTATAAGTTTAAGGGCGTTAATTTCTTGTTGTTTTATTGATGATTGTCTGAATGTATTTTAGACCTATGGTGTGAAATAATATAATAACTTCTGTTTTCAGTTTCCCCAAGGCGCAAGACATAAAAAAAATTAAAAAAAAACGTACAAATTATGAGTCATCCAGCATACAGAGTCATGACCTGGCACCGTGTGACTTTTTTTTGTTCCCAAAAATTAAGAACCAATTACCCGATCAACGGCTTTCATCACCAGAAGAGGCTGTTGAAGAGTAACATGTATCTGACGTCACCACCGGAGGAGTGGCACAAATGTTTTCAAAATTTGTTCAATCTTATGAAAAAGTGCATTGACGCAAAGGGAGAATATTTTGAGAAACAATAAATTCGTTTTTGACCATTATTAGTATTTTTTTATTGATTCCGGAAACTTTGAGAGGCACACTCAGTGCCCTCAAATAATAATTTAGTATACAGAGTGTTTTTTTTTTACTGTAACACAAAATGTTTGTAGAAGGAATTTTGTTTGTCATGTTGTATGAGAATACTTTATATCAAATTTGACTGTCTTCCACTTTTCAGATTTTTTTCATCCAATACAATAAAATGATCCTTACAAAGGACTGCATCGATCGGCATCAAAAAAAAATTACCAAATTGATTCATTTTAAGGCGCTACTCACACTTGACCAAAAAAATTTTAATGCGGAAATGTTTTTCTTCGAAAACGAGCTGATGTTTTTAAAGAAACCACCTGTATCTCCTCTGGTTATGGGTGCTGCCGTACTGTTACAGTTAAAAAAATCACTCTGTATAATAGTCCAGTAATATAATATTTTTTTAAGTAAGTATTTATGAGTTGGATACCTGTGATTATGTTAAGAAAGAAAGAAAAGAAAAGCTTTTTATTTCGACCACCACAAATCTGCCCTCGTAATTGCACTTGCAGTAATGTACATTTTTGGGTTTTTCACTTTTTTGCAGAAATGGTATCCCAAGGGGCTAATCTACACAAAAAATAAATTCACTACAATTGTTTTTATAAGTATGTTTTTTACATATCAAGAATCGCAGTATTTGCTTGAAAATATTACATTTGCTAACCAGATCTACAGTATTTAACATGCGCTAGAAGATTATGCAGCACTTGGTACTATTACTATAAATCATTTAGCATTATAGTATTTTGCAACTGATATTAACTAGAGCCAAACGCAGTATTCTACAGTGCTACGTCTGAGTGTACCAAGTGTAGAAAAAAGACGCCTGTGCCCGAGCCGCAAGAAACAGTGCTGCATTTCGTTATAGCAAATCAGTACGTTGACGTCATTCGCGGACGAAACACATGTGATTTTACGCTTTGCGGTGAATTTTGTTTGTTCATTGAAAGTGTTTCGGTAAGTTTCATTTATATTTATTTTAGTTTAGTCTTGTAAAACCTATCTTAGTAGCAAGGCTTTTGCTGTGTGTAATGATATTTTAACTGTATTTTAGGTTATGTACGAGTATGTAAAAAAGTGCGTTAGGTTTTAGGTTAAATAGAAGGTAAATCTGAGTAAAAATACCTCAACTGTGTTCTTCACCGTTTCTGAATAATTTTACTGTAAGGAGGTACCTATTGCCCCCAATGAAATGTAATAGTGCGTATGTATGTACCAAACTATGTATTTATGTTTCATTGTAACCGGCTGTAGCATCAGCTATCTTCATATTGTAAGCGTCATCTACACTAATAATATGTCTTTTTGTTTGTTTGTTACGTTTTCACGGCCAAACGGCTGAACGGATCTTGATGGTAAGAAGATGTATTCTGGGGAATAACACAGATTACTTTTTCTCCACCTCGCTTATTTACTTTCTTACTTTCTATTACTTTCTATTACTTTTTTCTTTTTTATCCACGGACAAAATCTAGTGTTTATTTTTTTTTTTTGACCAAGCTTGCCTATTTCCGCTGGATTTTATTCTCCCTCATAAGGAGATAAATATGTATGTATGTTCCGCGAGTAGCCTAATTAATTTTTGTTGCGTGGCTGCGTGGTGCTCGTGTGTGTGTGTGAGGTGTTTGTGAGTAACTGTAGGTAAAATGCGGTTTACACGTGATTTAACTTATTGTATTTTTAGTTTTTCAGATCCAACCCTCTAAAATGTCATCACATAATATGCGAGGTAGAAACCTTGTTTAAATGGTGCTTGCAGAACCAAACCAAACTATAGAAACTTTGCGTTCTCCAATTCCTCAAAGTAATCAAAAAAAAAACTGAAATAAAACGGTTGATATCCATGATTTTGGTAGCCTATGGGCATATCCTTTTAGTTACAATAACTTACGCCGGAAGTTGAACATGCCTCGAAATTGAATTTGACCCACAAAGACTTAGAGAAACAGCTTAATAAAGTATTTGATTATACCAAAAATGAACATTCCATCAGTTTGTTGTGTCATGAGACATTACCAAGTTCAGTGATGAACGCTACATTCACAGATGTATCAATAGACTTAGAAGAAGTTATTCGTGACATAGTTTCAGCGGAACATCCTCAAACAAATGAAGATAACATAAATAAAACAAACGATGTAAATGAAGAAAACACGGATATAATGAAAAATGTAATAAAAGAAACACGAATAAGACAAATAATGTAAATACAAACAAATACAATATCAGGAATGAAAATTAAGAAACCACGGATAATATGGGCAATGTAACAAATCGAGAACAACAAGAAAACAATGTTGGTCATGAAACAAATGAAATGACAGAAAATACATGTGAAGCTCATAAGGGGACAACAAAAACCGGAAAACCAAGGCTAAGACGTAAATTTGGAGAATCGGTAGAAATAGGGAGTCAAAAATAAGAAATAGTTAAAATTAGAGAAAATAAGCGAGAAGCCTGGATGCAATCTAACTTACATAAAGAAATGTTCGTCATCTTTTATGGAATCTGAACGCCAAAGTATATATGTATTATATTGGGGACTCAGTTACGAAGCTCAAAGACTTTATGGTCAAGTCATTGGTTGTTGATAAAGAAGTAGACCTACTTATTAATATTATTCCAAAGTCAATGTCATTGTTTAATCCTAGAAATATATTAACAAACTTTGTTTGGAAAATATGAAGTTAAGACTGATTTATAATTATTATTAGAATTCTTGTAGACAGACTGCTACAAAGTTTTCAAATTATATGTTAGTTACTTTTAAAGTTGGCTACATTTACTTGCAGATATTTTGATATAAAATATTAACTAATAGTGAGAAAAAAAGTGAATATTCGTACAAAAGTAAATTTTTAATACAGTTTTAACTACGTACTTATTAATATTATTCCAAAGTCGATGTCATTGTTTATTCCTAGAAATATATTAACATTTTTTTCTAATAAAAACTGTTTTATTTCGTCTCTTAAGAACTAAATATCCAATAGAAAATACTAACTTCCTCACTTTTAACTAGCACCAGGCATAAAAATAGAAAAGCATTGATAACTAATAACACAGTATCCAACACGTACTAGCTGATCTTGCAGTAATAAACACGAATGCTGCATTTGGCCTTAGGAACCATGCAATGCTCACAAGCCTAGAAAGGTGGAATAGAAACGCAGTAAGCCGCATTATATTAAAATGGGAGTGTAAAGTGAAGAAAAATATATGAAGCTTGATTTTTTACTAGTTTTTTAGATACACTTTAAAGTTATATAACATAGCCATGTTGTGGAGATATCTAAAAATGTTGTTAACGCGTTTTTCTCGAAACCGCCATTTTGCAAGTACTGCAAGTGCTATTACGAGGGCAGAAATATAACCTGACGTACCTATTTCGTTACCCGTAGTAGGTAGGTGATAATCGATATCGATACATTCGTCTTGTATGCTCATTGGTACATCACTAAGTGAGTAGCGCTGTTATTTGAGCATCCGAATAACAGCCAATGCAATATCGATCTTATACTTTGCTGTTAGAGACTATAACAAAAATCGTAAGCGACAGCGCTATCTGTTGTTCAGTGGCTTTGTTTTGTGGGTAATCAAGTTACAGCCATTGCATTATCAGTCTTATTTCTAATTAATAGAGACTAAAATAAAAATATTTTCTAAAGCGCCATCTTTTGCCGAGTAGAAGAAGTAAACTATAATTTTTTGTTACTGTTTATTTTATTGAATTTTAAACCATGTTCCATGGTTGCTAAGGTTTTATATCCGTTAAATTGCTTTTATGGTTTTAGGCCTCTTTCAACGTTCTCTTTCAACCAATTATAACTTTTATTTCTAAGAGTGCTAGTTTTTACATGTGTGAGTTTAGCTACACTGATTTTCTTAGTAAAAAGTCATCATGCTAGTTCTATTGTTTTTTATGTTCTGTGTGTCCAGACTAGGTAGCGCGAAAAAAAAATCTTGTGTAACAAAACTAGATGACGCCACTGTGTTGTTAAAATGTTTTTACTACTAAAACCACCCGGCACAAGGTGGCGCTACTAGTAGCATTTTCCCACAGCTAAATTACTACAAATCGTAAAAGGAGACAATAGTTTGAACGGCCCATGCTTAATTATAAGTAGATACCTCACTAGGTGTCTGTTTACTTGCATCTAAAAGTACCTACTGGTTATGTAGACATGTACCTAGGTAGATGCCGTTGTTCAGCAGGTTGACAAATCAACGTGTTTCAAGCTACCGTTCTACATAAAAAGTACCTACTGGTTATGTAGACATGTACCTAGGTAGATGCCGTTGTTCAGCAGGTTGACAAATCAACGTGTTTCAAGCTACCGTTCTACATAAAAAGTACCTACTGGTTATGTAGACATGTACCTAGGTAGATGCCGTTGTTCAGCAGGTTGACAAATCAACGTGTTTCAAGCTACCGTTCTACATAAAAAGTACCTACTGGTTATGTAGACATGTACCTAGGTAGATGCCGTTGTTCAGCAGGTTGACAAATCAACGTGTTTCAAGCTACCGTTCTACATAAAAAGTACCTACTGGTTATGTAGACATGTACCTAGGTAGATGCCGTTGTTCAGCAGGTTGACAAATCAACGTGTTTCAAGCTACCGTTCTACATAAAAAGTACCTACTGGTTATGTAGACATGTACCTAGGTAGATGCCGTTGTTCAGCAGGTTGACAAATCAACGTGTTTCAAGCTACCGTTCTACATAAAAAGTACCTACTGGTTATGTAGACATGTACCTAGGTAGATGCCGTTGTTCAGCAGGTTGACAAATCAACGTGTTTCAAGCTACCGTTCTACATAAAAAGTACCTACTGGTTATGTAGACATGTACCTAGGTAGATGCCGTTGTTCAGCAGGTTGACAAATCAACGTGTTTCAAGCTACCGTTCTACATAAAAAGTACCTACTGGTTATGTAGACATGTACCTAGGTAGATGCCGTTGTTCAGCAGGTTGACAAATCAACGTGTTTCAAGCTACCGTTCTACATAAAAAGTACCTACTGGTTATGTAGACATGTACCTAGGTAGATGCCGTTGTTCAGCAGGTTGACAAATCAACGTGTTTCAAGCTACCGTTCTACATAAAAAGTACCTACTGGTTATGTAGACATGTACCTAGGTAGATGCCGTTTTCAGCAGGTTGACAAATCAACGTGTTTCAAGCTACCGTTCTACATAAAAAGTACCTACTGGTTATGTAGACATGTACCTAGGTAGATGCCGTTGTTCAGCAGGTTGACAAATCAACGTGTTTCAAGCTACCGTTCTACATAAAAAGTACCTACTGGTTATGTAGACATGTACCTAGGTAGATGCCGTTGTTCAGCAGGTTGACAAATCAACGTGTTTCAAGCTACCGTTCTACATAAAAAGTACCTACTGGTTATGTAGACATGTACCTAGGTAGATGCCGTTGTTCAGCAGGTTGACAAATCAACGTGTTTCAAGCTACCGTTCTACATAAAAAGTACCTACTGGTTATGTAGACATGTACCTAGGTAGATGCCGTTGTTCAGCAGGTTGACAAATCAACGTGTTTCAAGCTACCGTTCTACATAAAAAGTACCTACTGGTTATGTAGACATGTACCTAGGTAGATGCCGTTGTTCAGCAGGTTGACAAATCAACGTGTTTCAAGCTACCGTTCTACATAAAAAGTACCTACTGGTTATGTAGACATGTACCTAGGTAGATGCCGTTGTTCAGCAGGTTGACAAATCAACGTGTTTCAAGCTACCGTTCTACATAAAAAGTACCTACTGGTTATGTAGACATGTACCTAGGTAGATGCCGTTGTTCAGCAGGTTGACAAATCAACGTGTTTCAAGCTACCGTTCTACATAAAAAGTACCTACTGGTTATGTAGACATGTACCTAGGTAGATGCCGTTGTTCAGCAGGTTGACAAATCAACGTGTTTCAAGCTACCGTTCTACATAAAAAGTACCTACTGGTTATGTAGACATGTACCTATGTAGATGCCGTTGTTCAGCAGGTTGACAAATCAACGTGTTTCAAGCTACCGTTCTACATAAAAAGTACCTACTGGTTATGTAGACATGTACCTAGGTAGATGCCGTTGTTCAGCAGGTTGACAAATCAACGTGTTTCAAGCTACCGTTCTACATAAAAAGTACCTACTGGTTATGTAGACATGTACCTAGGTAGATGCCGTTGTTCAGCAGGTTGACAAATCAACGTGTTTCAAGCTACCGTTCTACATAAAAAGTACCTACTGGTTATGTAGACATGTACCTAGGTAGATGCCGTTGTTCAGCAGGTTGACAAATCAACGTGTTTCAAGCTACCGTTCTACATAAAAAGTACCTACTGGTTATGTAGACATGTACCTAGGTAGATGCCGTTGTTCAGCAGGTTGACAAATCAACGTGTTTCAAGCTACCGTTCTACATAAAAAGTACCTACTGGTTATGTAGACATGTACCTAGGTAGATGCCGTTGTTCAGCAGGTTGACAAATCAACGTGTTTCAAGCTACCGTTCTACATAAAAAGTACCTACTGGTTATGTAGACATGTACCTAGGTAGATGCCGTTGTTCAGCAGGTTGACAAATCAACGTGTTTCAAGCTACCGTTCTACATAAAAAGTACCTACTGGTTATGTAGACATGTACCTAGGTAGATGCCGTTGTTCAGCAGGTTGACAAATCAACGTGTTTCAAGCTACCGTTCTACATAAAAAGTACCTACTGGTTATGTAGACATGTACCTAGGTAGATGCCGTTGTTCAGCCTGGTTGACAAATCAACGTGTTTCAAGCTACCGTTCTACATAAAAAGTACCTACTGGTTATGTAGACATGTACCTAGGTAGATGCCGTTGTTCAGCAGGTTGACAAATCAACGTGTTTCAAGCTACCGTTCTACATAAAAAGTACCTACTGGTTATGTAGACATGTACCTAGGTAGATGCCGTTGTTCAGCAGGTTGACAAATCAACGTGTTTCAAGCTACCGTTCTACATAAAAAGTACCTACTGGTTATGTAGACATGTACCTAGGTAGATGCCGTTGTTCAGCAGGTTGACAAATCAACGTGTTTCAAGCTACCGTTCTACATAAAAAGTACCTACTGGTTATGTAGACATGTACCTAGGTAGATGCCGTTTTCAGCAGGTTGACAAATCAACGTGTTTCAAGCTACCGTTCTACATAAAAAGTACCTACTGGTTATGTAGACATGTACCTAGGTAGATGCCGTTGTTCAGCAGGTTGACAAATCAACGTGTTTCAAGCTACCGTTCTACATAAAAAGTACCTACTGGTTATGTAGACATGTACCTAGGTAGATGCCGTTGTTCAGCAGGTTGACAAATCAACGTGTTTCAAGCTACCGTTCTACATAAAAAGTACCTACTGGTTATGTAGACATGTACCTAGGTAGATGCCGTTGTTCAGCAGGTTGACAAATCAACGTGTTTCAAGCTACCGTTCTACATAAAAAGTACCTACTGGTTATGTAGACATGTACCTAGGTAGATGCCGTTGTTCAGCAGGTTGACAAATCAACGTGTTTCAAGCTACCGTTCTACATAAAAAGTACCTACTGGTTATGTAGACATGTACCTAGGTAGATGCCGTTGTTCAGCAGGTTGACAAATCAACGTGTTTCAAGCTACCGTTCTACATAAAAAGTACCTACTGGTTATGTAGACATGTACCTAGGTAGATGCCGTTTTCAGCAGGTTGACAAATCAACGTGTTTCAAGCTACCGTTCTACATAAAAAGTACCTACTGGTTATGTAGACATGTACCTAGGTAGATGCCGTTGTTCAGCAGGTTGACAAATCAACGTGTTTCAAGCTACCGTTCTACATAAAAAGTACCTACTGGTTATGTAGACATGTACCTAGGTAGATGCCGTTGTTCAGCAGGTTGACAAATCAACGTGTTTCAAGCTACCGTTCTACATAAAAAGTACCTACTGGTTATGTAGACATGTACCTAGGTAGATGCCGTTGTTCAGCAGGTTGACAAATCAACGTGTTTCAAGCTACCGTTCTACATAAAAAGTACCTACTGGTTATGTAGACATGTACCTAGGTAGATGCCGTTGTTCAGCAGGTTGACAAATCAACGTGTTTCAAGCTACCGTTCTACATAAAAAGTACCTACTGGTTATGTAGACATGTACCTAGGTAGATGCCGTTGTTCAGCAGGTTGACAAATCAACGTGTTTCAAGCTACCGTTCTACATAAAAAGTACCTACTGGTTATGTAGACATGTACCTAGGTAGATGCCGTTGTTCAGCAGGTTGACAAATCAACGTGTTTCAAGCTACCGTTCTACATAAAAAGTACCTACTGGTTATGTAGACATGTACCTAGGTAGATGCCGTTGTTCAGCAGGTTGACAAATCAACGTGTTTCAAGCTACCGTTCTACATAAAAAGTACCTACTGGTTATGTAGACATGTACCTAGGTAGATGCCGTTGTTCAGCAGGTTGACAAATCAACGTGTTTCAAGCTACCGTTCTACATAAAAAGTACCTACTGGTTATGTAGACATGTACCTAGGTAGATGCCGTTGTTCAGCAGGTTGACAAATCAACGTGTTTCAAGCTACCGTTCTACATAAAAAGTACCTACTGGTTATGTAGACATGTACCTAGGTAGATGCCGTTGTTCAGCAGGTTGACAAATCAACGTGTTTCAAGCTACCGTTCTACATAAAAAGCTTTTACGTGGAAAAAGTTATCTTATCAAAGCCTTTCACGGAGCGTCTGTATAATACAAATGGCGAAACAGGGAACAATTTTATTATTTATTTCTACAACTTCCTAATTAGCAGAAAGCTGGGACAAATAAGAGAAAATTATAGCATGTTTTCTGATTATATTTTTATTAAAAAATATGTTCCTAGATTACATTATCATATTGACATTTATCTTTTATACATTACTTACATATGTAGGTATATAAATAAATTTATTTTAGTTATTTACAGCAAGAATTTATTAAGGCAGTGGTTGTTTGAAGTTTAAACTTTATCATTTACGTACCTACTTAGAGACTAAGCATTTTTAGTTCATGTTAATAGATTACCAAGGTAGTTACCTATTTACAAACATTTTCTGTGGTATGAATTTAGAACTAGGTAGGATCCTTCCTACATTATATCTATATTTAATTGCAAATAGGTATCTAAGCATTTATTAGTAAGTAAAATTTTATATTATATTAAAAAAAAATTTAAATTTCATTTATAAGTAAAACCTTCTTGGTAACTAGGTTTGCTTCTATGATACTAATTGATAACAATGCTAGAAAGTAATGTTGTTATTTTCGTAAAAAAATATTAAGTAATTTATAAATATTTTCCTAGAAAACGAACCTTCGAGCAGGCGACGTCTTAAGATATCCATCATTGTTTGACTTGCCTTCAAGTTGCTCTAGTCTAGAACTAAAATTATTAGCTAAAAGCGTTTGTCTCGGCAAGTTTCCCACAGAACCTTGCGGAGCCAAATATGACGAAGGTCCTTTGTACAATGCATTTACACTGTTCGTGTTCGACTGGCTCGATGAAGGGTGCTCTACAGTAAAATCAACATTGGAAACCATTGTGGCTTGCTGATTCGTTTCCTGAACTAAATTTGCCTTCACTGCATCCCGGGGAACGCCGAACTCATCGATCTGGAACGAATTCAACAGTTTCTGTTGTTCTTTCTCGTCCTCTAGTTGGTAACTCACTGAAGGTACAAACTGAAACGTTATAACGTTGGGAATATTGTTCTTTCGAGGCAACTTTGTATTCTGTCGACTACCGCTCGGGACACTCTGTCCATTATTATCCAACTTCGTGAAGAGATAGTAGGATTGGTCTTTCTCGTATGTTACGAGCTTGTCATCTTCCAGCGGGTGGGGTAAGATTCCTACGATTTTGTCTTGCAGTTGTGCAGATATCCCATTATCACTATTTAGCAAGTTCTTCCAACTTTCCTGGCTATAAAACGATTCGGGCTCATTAGTCGGCGCCAATTGAAGCTTAGCTGGAGTAAGCGGCAAAGTTTTCGATTGGACTATTTCCACTTCGTCGCTAGATTGTTTTATCAAGTTATTGTGGTTTGGCAAGTCGTTATTTTGATTCGTAGCTTGTGTCGAGCTAATAAATTGCTTCTGATGTTGGAGGTTTGTTTGTACAAGGTTTCCTGATTGCGGTCTGTTATAAATCTGGCTGGTTACTTCGGGAACAGGTAATTGGTATAACTGACCGCTGTATATAGCGTTTTGGTTTGAGCCTAGCAAATTAGCGTTTATCGCATTGTTATCTGTTTGATAGGGTGACGAGTAGAGTTGTTCTAGTGTTTGGAGAGAAGGTGCTATGTTGTATTGAGCGGATTGTATTGGTTGAGGTGGATTCTGTTCTTTGTTAGTGTACTTGGCGTTGCTGTCGAATTGATTGGATTGACTTGTGCCGATTGTAGTTTGAATTCGTGCAGCCGTATTTGGAGACTGATTGCTATTAGTGGAGTATTGTGATGACGTCAGCTGTGATACCTTATTCGCAATATTTGAAAGGTCTTCATTATTGAAGTTTTGTATTTTAGGCGCTTGAGTTGATGTTGATAGTACATCTTGTTTAACAATGTTGCTGTATTTTTTGGCAGCATTTAGAGAGTCGGCCAGAAATGAAAACACCAGTGCCTGTGAATTAGAAACGTTAGAATTTTTATTTTCAGATAGTTTTCCTATGGGTATGAAATTACCACCTTGGTTGAGCATGTTGTTAGATAGCACTAAATAGTTGCTGCTTCCAGTGTTAAGAATTTCCAAATTATCATAGTCAGTTTCATTACCTCCTCTGAAAATGTATGAAGCTACTCTTTCGGGAAGCGTTATTTTGAGAGATACGGTTCGTTCTATAGTGTTAGGTACAGCAGACTCTTTGTAAAACGGCAAAGTAGAAAGTTGGTTAGTGTTATAATTACCATTAAAAGATTCTACTGGTGGAGGTTCTAGGCTTGTAGCCGGTTGCTGTATAAGCTTAGCACTTTTGGAAGCTGTTGTTGATGAAGGAGCTTGTGATGTGAGATCTTCTCCACTCTCGTTATCAGCTGGCAAGTAATTGCTATCAGGATCGTTTACAGATTTGCTTTCTTGAACATACTGACCGAATTGAGGAGGGGAAGCTGTTTGCAATATGTTACCAGTATCTCTTACAATATCATTGACTGTTAAATCTAGCTTTTCTTTTGTAAGAATTTCGGTAAACGTAAGATTTTTGCGACTGGTGTTAGGGGATTGCTTTCTAATAGTGTACGAGAGGTTATCGTTATTCCCGTTGGTATTTCCGTTTGGGGTAGAGTAGGCAGGAGTAGTTGTAGATGGTACTACTCTCAATTGACCACTTTGATAGTAAGGAGCTTGTTGGATCGGGGCCAAATATTGCCGTGAAACAATTTGACTATTCTCAGGTGGAGGAGGTAGGTAGAGTCGTGAAGAAGGTTTAAAAGTTGTGGGTAGGATGCTCTTTGATGCCTGTGTTGGTAGGGGTGAATGAGGTAAATTCAAGCGCGCTGCTTGAGTCTGCGGCCTGCTAGGCTGGGTTGGCGCTGGGGGTATGTATGCTCGTATTGGAGGATCTCTTCTAGTGGTAGCTACTTGCTTTAATGCAGGAGTGGGTCTGTTATACACGTATGGCTTAGGTTCAACATCCTCTTCTACACGTGCTGGTGGTGGCGTTGTTGTAGGACGGTTATATACATAGGGTTCAGGACTTTCGTCTGTTACTAGTCGCTCTACTTGAGGAGGTGATGTGGGACGGTTGTATACATACGGCTTAAGGCCTTCATCTGTGACTAATCTAGCTGGTTGAGGGGGTGATGTAGGACGAGTGTACACATACGCTGATGACTCTTCTACCAATCTTTCGGCAGGGGACTGAGGTCTGTCGTATGTGTAAGGAGTAGGTTCGGCGATTAGTTTGCCGGATTTAGGTTTCACTATCCATGTCTTTACAGTAATTCGAGACTTTGGCCTTCCAGGTTTAGGCTCTTGGACCAGTTTGCTATAAGTTAGTGTTTTGGTTATGACAGTAGGTACGGGTTCACTTACCAAATTCTGTTTTACATCTTTACCGACATTTAGCTCGTTGAAAAGCTTTGGATTATGTTGTCTATACGTGTACGGTTGTTTATCTTCATTATACTGTTGCTTTACGTACGAAACAATCTCATTTTGTTTCCCACTATTGAATTGAGCCGGTTTCCTAACGTCTGTGTATTGAGCCCGTTGACGGTTCAATTGCCCTCTTTGATTGTTGTTGGCATTTAAAGTAAAAGTATTTCTTACATTATGTTTTTGAGTGTATTGAGCTTGGTTGTAAATATTATTTGGCTGTTGGGCACTGTTGCTCAATCTAGAATTCTGCTGTGTGAACTGTTGTTGTTGTTCATTTGAATAGATGTTTGGATACGTGTTTGGTGTGGTCTGTATTATGTTGCTTTGTACAAACTGACCACTTAGTTCTCTTTGCCTTTGAAAAACCTGTACATTTGGATTCTGAACTTGATTAGAAAAACCAGTTGGAATATATTTTGTATCTGGGGTGGACGCTGCGTAGGTGCTATCACTGTAGTAGCTTGGATTGAAGTTTGGCTGTAGGATTTGTTTTGCAGGAACGTATACATTATTAGGAACTCGTTCAGGGCCTGCTATCAATGCTCCGTTGGGAAAGAGCTGTCCGGTTGGTGGTTTGTAGTCTTGCATCACGATGAGATTGCCTTTCATAGCGTTCTTATCATAAGGATTGCGCATTGTATGAGTAAGCATCTTCTTGATATCCTTCATTAGTTGCGGACCAAGTCTGAGGTTTCCAAACTTATCAGAGTTAGAAGCAGTCAGTTGTTCTGCTGGTCGGCACTTCACGTTCATCCACCAATCACAAACAAACACGTCCTGGTTGAACAGGGTTCCATTGGGGCAGAGGAAAGATTGGAACCCATAGGTAGATCCCACGGTGCATACTCTAAATACTTGGCAGCCTGCTTCCACGTCAGCATAGTATCCTTAAAACATTAAAAACTAATTATAAAGCAATTATTCAGTCACGTCTATCTTAAAAAGATACCGATCGGTATCTTTGTTTGTCTTTATTCCGATATGTTTAAGAAGCTGAGATTATTGGTTCAAGTTTTTTCAATAAAACTTAACGTTAGAGTAATAATACAAATATTATTTTCCAAAATTTTATGAATATCGACCGCTCTTTTCACTTTGGGGGTTAAAAACTGGCACAACTGAGAACCATCCATGTTAAACTAGATTTCTATTAAAAAACAGCGCCCGAATCAGTCCGTCTGTTTGGGAAATATGATGCCACAGACACATATATGTGTCAATCATATAATACGAGGGGTGTTATATGTTTGTCGTCTTTATGCGTCGGGACACACATGATAATAGAAAATTTTAATGCTAACGTACCAGGTTCTTTCCCTGCACAGGAGAAGTGTGTCCTGGGTATATTTCCCAGGGTTGGATAGTCGCTGCCTGGTTCTCCCGGTACGGCCAAACGGATGTCCCACCCGTGGCCGTTGTGCTCGTGAGAAGGTGGTCCTCGACCGTTCTGAGCGCTTGCCCATGATGTCACGAGAGACACTGAAAATAAAGAAAATAAAATACAGTCATATTTAGGTGTTTTAGTAAAGGAATATAATGTGGAGATAGTAATGATTTCCCTGTAAAACAATAAAGTAAGGTTTCTCACTGTATTTCATTTTCTATATAAAAAAGACACATTTTCTATTTCTCGTTTTAGATAAAAAAGTAAAATAGCCGCCGCCTCCGAGACAACTCAGTTATTAACAAAAATATAACCGACTTAAACAAATTACTGAATTGATTTTTGTGAAATCTCTATGAGAGCAATATGAAAGTACCTAACTGTATAGTTTCAAATAAAAAAATCCAAATCGGTTGATAAATGACGGAGTTCTGAAGTAATATAAAATTTGAGGGTTGTCCTCGATTTTTTTTTGGATTTCATCTCAGATCGTGACTGGTGCCAATGGGACCACCTGGGACCACCCTTTTAAACAAAAAAAAAAAGAATTTCTCGAATCGGTCCAGGCGTCTTCGAGTAATCAGGGAACATACCTACATACAAAAAAAAAAAAAAGTCGAATTGAGAACCTCCTCCTTTTTTGAAGTCTGTTAAAAATAATTACCTACCATGACTATTATACTTTAGGAATCTAGAAATGACATCGTTTCTTTTTCTCGCGATGTAAATTTGATGCGCTTTGTGTAAAAAAGATTCTCCGAATCCAATAGTACGAAAATATTCAAAACAACGAAACGCTTAGAAAAATACGACGCATGATGGTAAGCAATGATGCAGTCTACGATAGAAGCCGCTAACGGTTTGTGATTATATATTTCTCTTAAAGTTCCATAATATTTTTTTATTGAGAAAACATGCAATTCTATTCTACTCACATAAGTAGGTACACAATTAATAATACAATGAGGTAACCTAACATGAATACTGGTATATATGCCAAAAACATAATATTATCTTTAAAAAAAACACAGTTAAATAGACATTGAGTCACCGAACTGATTTTTAGAAATTTAATTGTGGGTAGCTAATAAAATACAGTGATACAGTACAGATATCACAACAAGTGACTTTTTAACAAAAATATAATCGACTTCAGTAAAAACCAAACTACTTTACCAATTTTGATGAAATTTCCATGGGATCAATCTAAAAGTATATCCTTTCAAATAAAAAACTAATTATTCAAATCGGTATTTAACAAACATAACATAACATAAAAATTAAACAAATTTAAGACTTATGTATATGGTTTTATAGATGCCATTGTCAGAACTAGACCAAATGGAAATGGGACCACAAGGGAAGCACCAGCTTTCAAATAAAAATAGAATCATCAAAATCGGTTCACCTAGTCGAAAGTTCTGAGGTAACACCTTAAAAAAACGAGTGTGCTTTAGACCACACGACTGAAGTAAACCTTCTTTTTCAAAATATTAATTTATAAAATTGTTCAATTACAAAATTGTCCACACGTCTGTAGATCGATCAGTCTATATTCATTCTGGACAGACGTAATTCGCACTCGCACATTAACGTTTAAAAATATACGAAACGTAACTCTCTCTCTTTCTATCTTCACTAACTTATATCTCCCTCTCAACTTCCGTTCGCACTTTTCGTAACGCATTCACCTGCTTACTCCCCAAGTCAAGTGTGCTTATAGAAGTTTTACTTAAAAAATCAACAATTATAGAGACATTGAGTCACCGAACTCAAATTTAGAAATTTAATTGTGGGTAGCTAATAAGATACAGTGATCCGGACAGCACAAAAACAAAGCGAGCTTCGACGCGCGGGACCGCCTGCACCAACTTTTATGAGCGAGAGTATTTCTCGGATTATACTTGCAGAGTAGATCCTCAGGTCATGATTATCAAGACACAGACTAAAGAAAGTTTATTCTTCCTATGTTTCGCGTTCATTTGCAGCGTCCCACAGTGTGATAAGAAACCCGATTTTGTTGCTTGTTATTTTTATTACAAAAATCATTACTTCTTTTTATTTTAAGCAAAATTACCGATAACTTCTAAATAACGCGGAATTAGATTGTGGTTTTAATATCATGGACAAAAACATGCTTAAACAACAGTTTAGTCTAAAAATCTCCGTCTAATACGGCGTTAAAGTGGAGAAAAAAAAAATTAAAAAGAAAAATCATAAACGTATTAATATTTCGTTTTTTAATAACAGTAAACAAACAAAAACTTGTCTAATGATATGTTACTATATGTATATGTATCATTATTTCATATAAATAAAATTCTTTTAAGTAATCTAGTTTATTTGAATTTTATTTTTTTTGTGATTTGAATGATCCGGATATTGCGCAACTTTAAATTGTTTTTTATATAAACTACTCGTTCTATCGATGCGAGTATTTTACTCTAGCGCTTCAAATAACAAGCAGTAATGATTTTTGCAGTAAAAATAACATGCAACAAAATTGGGCAATCTGTATGAAACTGAGTGATGCGTAAAAATGTTTTATCTTTTCGCATTTTCGTATGGTAGGTAGTAGGTATCAAGAATCGTCACCTTTCTACATTTGCTTATGGTATTGATGTTCTATTCAGGTCCTTTCCACGGCTCTAAACATTTTTATGAAGAGGTACTTCGCTACTAGATATAGTAGAATGCTTTGCCTTTATCGGCCTTCGCTTTTACGATTGCGAGAATCATAAAAAAGTAAAATGAGCGCATTAGGTGTGCCCATTTCAGTCTTACGTGCATAAAACATACATTATATATTTATGAATGGTATTACAGATTATTGTGCAAGGAACTTGTGGGACATAATCAGTCCTTTGTGTCTCATTTTCAATTACTAAATCAAATTCAGAAATGTACTTACATTTAGAAATTTCCACAAACTCCCGAAAAAAGTTGTAATGCAATCTGTAATCTGTCTGTCAGTTTGTTACGTTTTAACGACTAAGCTGCTTACCCATTTTGATGAAATTTGGCATAAAGATAGATGTGGCCTGGATTGAGACAAGCTACTTTTTAATGACAAACTACACGTGCGAAGCCGCAGGCTGATGCTAGTAATTATAAATTTGCCTTATCAAAATGTTTATTAATAAATGTTAAGTAGAGATATCTCTACCTGTACTAACATTGACACTCCAGTGCGAGTATTTTGTCGTCATACTTTTGGAGAACGATATAACAAAATACGACGTAGAGTGAAGTTGTATGACCGCAACAAGAATGAAAGCGAACTTTTCTAATGGCGTGCATATTAGGGTAGACGAGAAATTACTACGGGCGCAGTGAGCGAATAGCCGTCTGAGATGCAGGAGGTTGCGGATTCCTTTCCCGCCAGGGAACAAATATTTGCATGATCTACAGATATTTGTTCCAGGTCTGGCTGTTAATCTATACTTAATATAACTAGTGGTTCGCCCCGAACTGAGATCTCGCGAGTCTCCGATTATAACAAATAATATTATTTGTAATCCTTGACTATCAAAATAGTCCCACGAAATACTTGGCCTACAGTTCTATTCAAATTACAGGTAACGGCAGTTCACGTTAATTGGTTCCTCTTTTTTGGGGTACAAATTGCTGTTATACTGGATTTCAGACTTTTGTCTATATTTGTGTTACTTATAAGCTACATGCATACCAAATTACAGCACTGTGGGGTCACTGGTGTACTTACCCTGTGAATTTTGACAAAGTTTAGTTTTTATTATGGCTAATAACTAAAAAACTATAAAAAAAATTCTAAAAATAAAAACTGGATCTAAATGTACTAATGAAGACCTTTCATTTGACCCAATAGTCTCATTTTCCTTTTTTTTACCCCTCTGGAACTCCAATATCTCAACAACTCCCCAACATTTTTAGCTCATTTAGTCACATCAAAATTGAGTCACTACCCTACCTAAGTATCAAATTTCGCGATGGTCAGATTAACGTTTCGAAAGTTATCCTCGGACACACATACATACAACGCCAATTTGGCCACGTTGATTTGGAGATCTCACTTCGCTCGATCAATAAAGAGGAAAGATTTGTATTTTTGTATGTTTGTAACGAACAAACTCAAAAACTACTGGTCCGATTTCAAAATTTCTTTCACCATTAGAATGCTACATTATCCCGGAGTAATTATAGGCTACTTTTTACCCAACTGCGTAGGAGGGTAATGTTTTTAACCACACGACCAACGAACCACACGTGCGCAGCCGTATTATAACTTTAGAAGTATGTATTTACAAAAAAAAATATATAAGTATTATAAATCAGTTTCCATAAATCGGTTACCGTAGCCAATAGCCAACTAAACTTTGCTTAGTTTGAGGCTAGTTCGTGCTGTGTTATTTGTTTATTTTATAACTAGCTGACCAATCCGCAGCTTCACACGCGTAGTTTTTCAATAAAAACATTATCCTCCTGCGTAGTTGGGTAAAAGGTAGCCTATGTCACCCGGGGATAGTGTAGCTTCCCAACAGTGAAAGAATTTTTTAAATCGGTCCTGTAGTTTCGGAGCCTATTCAATACAAACAAACAAATCTTTCTTCTTTATAATATTAGTATAGATAATCTTACGGCGTGCATGTTAACCTAACACAGCAGGCTACCTCAGTGTCTAGATATTTTTTTCTAACAGGGAATTGAAGTTACCACTTCAATACAAAACAAATTTATTACATTCTCAGCCGACGACGTGTCATTATAATAGGCACAATGGTGTCGCAAACTGAATACTATAGAGACTGTTCACATGTGTTCTTGTGCGGCAGTAATCAGGGCCGCAAAAACAGCATCAATGAGGCGGATACTCTCTCACACGGGTTTGTTGTAATAAGGGACATCGGGTCAATCTATGGCATGGACCGATGGTTCCTCAGATGGGGGCAAAATTCTACACAGCATCAGAGAAAACTACACGTCATGAATACAATTTCTCAAATGTTCTTTGAAGATTGGCCAGAAGTGTTATTCAATATTCAAAAAATTTAAATATAGAATGTAATCGTCTAACACATTTTGTCGCACTCTCTCCAAACGTAGGTATATCTGCATATTTTTTTATGATGTTTACGGGTACAGCGATCGAAAGAGCTAGCACAGGTTCTCCTAGGGTGGGAGCTAGTGAGCCCGTTTACAAATTATACTGTTATGTTATGATTAAGATGTACTTGTACCTAATTAAGAATCTTTCTAAAACCAAATTGTAATTTTTAGCTTTATACTATGTACCAATACTTGTTACAACGAATAAACGTTTTATAATTGTATTTATCTATACTAATAATAAAAAGACGAAAGATTTGTATTTTTGTGTGTGTGTGTATGTTTGTAATGAATAAACTCAAAAAATATTTTGCCGATTTCAAAAATTCTTTCACCATTGGAAAGCTACATTCACCTTGAGTGACATAAGCTATATATAATGTTAGAAAATATTAGGAATCCTTAATAAACCTTAAATAGCGTAACCCAAGGTGTAAAAAAGTGTCCTAAAACGTCTTTCGTCGCATGCGCTGCGGAAACTATTCATGATAGAACAAAAGTATGTTCTACAATATTAAAGAACATATCAATCTCTACAAAACTAATATTATAAAGAGGAAAGATTTGTTTGTTTGTTTGTTTGCATTGAATAGGCTCCGAAACTACTGGACCGATTTAAAAAATTCTTCCACCGTTGGGAAGCTACACTATCCCCGTGTGACATAGGCTACTTTTTACCCAACTGCGCAGAAGGAGGGTAATATTTTTATTGAAAAACTACGCGTGTGAAGCTGCGGATTAGTCAGCTAGTACTTTATAAGTGGCGCTTGATGAGATACAAATGCAAACTGAAGTGGTAGTGGGCAGGGCGCATAGCTCTAATAACTAACGTTGGGGGCATAAAGGTTCTTGAGTGGAGACCGCACACTGGGAGGCGTTGTGTGCAGGCGGTACTAAATTGGTCTCTCTGGAAATCTATGGTGGATACGCTTCGGGCTGATACGCCAGGATAGTATGTCATAATTTTGAGCCTAGATGCCATCTGTGGGCTAATCTAATCAAATTCTTGTTTTGAACCTATTGATGCTAAGCGATAAGTTATATACATAAACTCTAATGCAAACTTTACATAATAACACGGGCTCGAGGAAGTGCGCACCACCGGCACCGCCTTACCTTTATCTGCCGCCAAATAGCAGTACTTGTGCTGCTGTGTTCCGGTTAGATGGTAATGGTATGTTCCTGTAATTACTGGCACATAGGCATAACAGCTAAGTCCTATAGTATGACAACGTATCCACATAGAGATCAAGACAACTTAATAGCTTGTTTTGAATTCTATGTGGATATCCATGGGCTGCAGTAGCCACTTAACATCTGGTGGACTGCATGCTCGTTTGCCATATAAGTTGTATAAAAAACAAGGTTTGCATAGAAGCATTCACATGACTGTACCCGGAATTCAAACCCAGAACCTCTGAATCGAAAGTCAGGGCACATTCTTCTAGTCCAAACAAAATCACACTAATATTATAACTGCAAAAGTTTGAATGTTTGTTTGTTAGTTTGTACGCAATCACGTAGTAACGGTTGAACCGATTCCGATAAAATTTGGTATTTAAATAGAACATGACCTGGTTTCAAACATAGGCCACTTTTTATGAACAAACCACGCGTGCAAGGCCGCTGGCGGAAGCTAGTAACAAAATGAAATAGCAGGGTTGTTCCAACTCACAGAGAAAAACGTTTATTTATGGAAAAAACACTTTAAATTATTCTAGTTCGAACTCGGAGGCGTGCGATCTAAGATTGAGTTGAGTGCAGAACTAAAAGTACAGTTACTAAAAGGCGCTACGTGTTAAGTGGTCATCAGTCAAGTTACGGCATCTGACAATGCATACTGTCAGTACTTAAGCCATTCGTTTGTATAGTTGCTTTTAGAATTCTTAAAAGGGGTTACATTATGTTTGAGACCGGTTGCATAAAGATGGAGGTAGGTCCATTGAGCGCCTTGTGGTGCAGGGGAAAGCTAGATTAGATTAGAAAGTTTATTGCACTAATAAAATAATACAAAGACGAACTTAATGCTAATTAGCATTTTCTTCCAGCTAACCTTTGTGTAGTGTGGAGAAAGTGGTACTGCGAGAAAATGGAAAGTTAAACAAACTTTAGCTTAGAAATAAACTTACAAAAATTAAAATAATAATAATACACATACATAAACGAAATACACAAATATATCTACATAAAAGCCTCAATTTTGTTGGGTATCTTGAAGAGAGATGAAGTATTTATAGAGTTTGGATTTGAAGATTCCCATAGAGGCGGCCCTGCGGATTTCCACTGGAAGAGAGTTCCACAAGCAGATAGCAGTCACAGTGAAAGAGTTAGTGAAGAAAGAAGTTTTATGATCAGGTGTTTGAGTAAAAGATGTTGAAAAGAACGAGAAGGACGATCAGGTGGAAAAAGAAGAAAAAAACGTTCTTTAAGATAGCAAGGAGACAGAGGATTTTGAAGGATGTTTGACAGAGTATATTATGCAAAAGTTGAGGGTACGCGACCACGCGGTAGATCGCCAATGAGACGGACGCACCAAGTCAAAGTAGCTCTTGACGGTCCCCTACACGAGTGAACCAGAAAAGAAGCAATGCGAGAGGAGCGGCGAAGGATTGTCAAGCGCACCACTACCCCCGAAGTGACGACCACACACACGACATGCCAAGAGTGTAACGTGTAACAAAGTAGCTCTTGACGGTCCCCTACACGAGTGAACCAGAAAAGAAGCAATGCGAGAGGAGCGGCGAAGGATTGTCAAGCGCACCACTACCCCCGAAGTGACGACCACGACCACTCTGCCAAGAGTGTAACGTGTAACAAAGTAGCTCTTGACGGTCCCCTACACGAGTGAACCAGAAAAGAAGCAATGCGAGAGGAGCGGCGAAGGATTGTCAAGCGCACCACTACCCCCGAAGTGACGACCACGACCACTCTGCCAAGAGTGTAACGTGTAACAAAGTAGCTCTTGACGGTCCCCTACACGAGTGAACCAGAAAAGAAGCAATGCGAGAGGAGCGGCGAAGGATTGTCAAGCGCACCACTACCCCCGAAGTGACGACCACACACACGACATGCCAAGAGTGTAACGTGTAACAAAGTAGCTCTTGACGGTCCCCTACACGAGTGAACCAGAAAAGAAGCAATGCGAGAGGAGCGGCGAAGGATTGTCAAGCGCACCACTACCCCCGAAGTGACGACCACGACCACTCTGCCAAGAGTGTAACGTGTAACAAAGTAGCTCTTGACGGTCCCCTACACGAGTGAACCAGAAAAGAAGCAATGCGAGAGGAGCGGCGAAGGATTGTCAAGCGCACCACTACCCCCGAAGTGACGACCACGACCACTCTGCCAAGAGTGTAACGTGTAACAAAGTAGCTCTTGACGGTCCCCTACACGAGTGAACCAGAAAAGAAGCAATGCGAGAGGAGCGGCGAAGGATTGTCAAGCGCACCACTACCCCCGAAGTGACGACCACACACACGACATGCCAAGAGTGTAACGTGTAACAAAGTAGCTCTTGACGGTCCCCTACACGAGTGAACCAGAAAAGAAGCAATGCGAGAGGAGCGGCGAAGGATTGTCAAGCGCACCACTACCCCCGAAGTGACGACCACGACCACTCTGCCAAGAGTGTAACGTGTAACAAAGTAGCTCTTGACGGTCCCCTACACGAGTGAACCAGAAAAGAAGCAATGCGAGAGGAGCGGCGAAGGATTGTCAAGCGCACCACTACCCCCGAAGTGACGACCACACACACGACATGCCAAGAGTGTAACGTGTAACAAAGTAGCTCTTGACGGTCCCCTACACGAGTGAACCAGAAAAGAAGCAATGCGAGAGGAGCGGCGAAGGATTGTCAAGCGCACCACTACCCCCGAAGTGACGACCACGACCACTCTGCCAAGAGTGTAACGTGTAACAAAGTAGCTCTTGACGGTCCCCTACACGAGTGAACCAGAAAAGAAGCAATGCGAGAGGAGCGGCGAAGGATTGTCAAGCGCACCACTACCCCCGAAGTGACGACCACACACACGACATGCCAAGAGTGTAACGTGTAACAAAGTAGCTCTTGACGGTCCCCTACACGAGTGAACCAGAAAAGAAGCAATGCGAGAGGAGCGGCGAAGGATTGTCAAGCGCACCACTACCCCCGAAGTGACGACCACGACCACTCTGCCAAGAGTGTAACGTGTAACAAAGTAGCTCTTGACGGTCCCCTACACGAGTGAACCAGAAAAGAAGCAATGCGAGAGGAGCGGCGAAGGATTGTCAAGCGCACCACTACCCCCGAAGTGACGACCACACACACGACATGCCAAGAGTGTAACGTGTAACAAAGTAGCTCTTGACGGTCCCCTACACGAGTGAACCAGAAAAGAAGCAATGCGAGAGGAGCGGCGAAGGATTGTCAAGCGCACCACTACCCCCGAAGTGACGACCACGACCACTCTGCCAAGAGTGTAACGTGTAACAAAGTAGCTCTTGACGGTCCCCTACACGAGTGAACCAGAAAAGAAGCAATGCGAGAGGAGCGGCGAAGGATTGTCAAGCGCACCACTACCCCCGAAGTGACGACCACACACACGACATGCCAAGAGTGTAACGTGTAACAAAGTAGCTCTTGACGGTCCCCTACACGAGTGAACCAGAAAAGAAGCAATGCGAGAGGAGCGGCGAAGGATTGTCAAGCGCACCACTACCCCCGAAGTGACGACCACGACCACTCTGCCAAGAGTGTAACGTGTAACAAAGTAGCTCTTGACGGTCCCCTACACGAGTGAACCAGAAAAGAAGCAATGCGAGAGGAGCGGCGAAGGATTGTCAAGCGCACCACTACCCCCGAAGTGACGACCACGACCACTCTGCCAAGAGTGTAACGTGTAACAAAGTAGCTCTTGACGGTCCCCTACACGAGTGAACCAGAAAAGAAGCAATGCGAGAGGAGCGGCGAAGGATTGTCAAGCGCACCACTACCCCCGAAGTGACGACCACGACCACTCTGCCAAGAGTGTAACGTGTAACAAAGTAGCTCTTGACGGTCCCCTACACGAGTGAACCAGAAAAGAAGCAATGCGAGAGGAGCGGCGAAGGATTGTCAAGCGCACCACTACCCCCGAAGTGACGACCACGACCACTCTGCCAAGAGTGTAACGTGTAACAAAGTAGCTCTTGACGGTCCCCTACACGAGTGAACCAGAAAAGAAGCAATGCGAGAGGAGCGGCGAAGGATTGTCAAGCGCACCACTACCCCCGAAGTGACGACCACGACCACTCTGCCAAGAGTGTAACGTGTAACAAAGTAGCTCTTGACGGTCCCCTACACGAGTGAACCAGAAAAGAAGCAATGCGAGAGGAGCGGCGAAGGATTGTCAAGCGCACCACTACCCCCGAAGTGACGACCACGACCACTCTGCCAAGAGTGTAACGTGTAACAAAGTAGCTCTTGACGGTCCCCTACACGAGTGAACCAGAAAAGAAGCAATGCGAGAGGAGCGGCGAAGGATTGTCAAGCGCACCACTACCCCCGAAGTGACGACCACGACCACTCTGCCAAGAGTGTAACGTGTAACAAAGTAGCTCTTGACGGTCCCCTACACGAGTGAACCAGAAAAGAAGCAATGCGAGAGGAGCGGCGAAGGATTGTCAAGCGCACCACTACCCCCGAAGTGACGACCACGACCACTCTGCCAAGAGTGTAACGTGTAACAAAGTAGCTCTTGACGGTCCCCTACACGAGTGAACCAGAAAAGAAGCAATGCGAGAGGAGCGGCGAAGGATTGTCAAGCGCACCACTACCCCCGAAGTGACGACCACGACCACTCTGCCAAGAGTGTAACGTGTAACAAAGTAGCTCTTGACGGTCCCCTACACGAGTGAACCAGAAAAGAAGCAATGCGAGAGGAGCGGCGAAGGATTGTCAAGCGCACCACTACCCCCGAAGTGACGACCACGACCACTCTGCCAAGAGTGTAACGTGTAACAAAGTAGCTCTTGACGGTCCCCTACACGAGTGAACCAGAAAAGAAGCAATGCGAGAGGAGCGGCGAAGGATTGTCAAGCGCACCACTACCCCCGAAGTGACGACCACGACCACTCTGCCAAGAGTGTAACGTGTAACAAAGTAGCTCTTGACGGTCCCCTACACGAGTGAACCAGAAAAGAAGCAATGCGAGAGGAGCGGCGAAGGATTGTCAAGCGCACCACTACCCCCGAAGTGACGACCACGACCACTCTGCCAAGAGTGTAACGTGTAACAAAGTAGCTCTTGACGGTCCCCTACACGAGTGAACCAGAAAAGAAGCAATGCGAGAGGAGCGGCGAAGGATTGTCAAGCGCACCACTACCCCCGAAGTGACGACCACGACCACTCTGCCAAGAGTGTAACGTGTAACAAAGTAGCTCTTGACGGTCCCCTACACGAGTGAACCAGAAAAGAAGCAATGCGAGAGGAGCGGCGAAGGATTGTCAAGCGCACCACTACCCCCGAAGTGACGACCACGACCACTCTGCCAAGAGTGTAACGTGTAACAAAGTAGCTCTTGACGGTCCCCTACACGAGTGAACCAGAAAAGAAGCAATGCGAGAGGAGCGGCGAAGGATTGTCAAGCGCACCACTACCCCCGAAGTGACGACCACGACCACTCTGCCAAGAGTGTAACGTGTAACAAAGTAGCTCTTGACGGTCCCCTACACGAGTGAACCAGAAAAGAAGCAATGCGAGAGGAGCGGCGAAGGATTGTCAAGCGCACCACTACCCCCGAAGTGACGACCACGACCACTCTGCCAAGAGTGTAACGTGTAACAAAGTAGCTCTTGACGGTCCCCTACACGAGTGAACCAGAAAAGAAGCAATGCGAGAGGAGCGGCGAAGGATTGTCAAGCGCACCACTACCCCCGAAGTGACGACCACGACCACTCTGCCAAGAGTGTAACGTGTAACAAAGTAGCTCTTGACGGTCCCCTACACGAGTGAACCAGAAAAGAAGCAATGCGAGAGGAGCGGCGAAGGATTGTCAAGCGCACCACTACCCCCGAAGTGACGACCACGACCACTCTGCCAAGAGTGTAACGTGTAACAAAGTAGCTCTTGACGGTCCCCTACACGAGTGAACCAGAAAAGAAGCAATGCGAGAGGAGCGGCGAAGGATTGTCAAGCGCACCACTACCCCCGAAGTGACGACCACGACCACTCTGCCAAGAGTGTAACGTGTAACAAAGTAGCTCTTGACGGTCCCCTACACGAGTGAACCAGAAAAGAAGCAATGCGAGAGGAGCGGCGAAGGATTGTCAAGCGCACCACTACCCCCGAAGTGACGACCACGACCACTCTGCCAAGAGTGTAACGTGTAACAAAGTAGCTCTTGACGGTCCCCTACACGAGTGAACCAGAAAAGAAGCAATGCGAGAGGAGCGGCGAAGGATTGTCAAGCGCACCACTACCCCCGAAGTGACGACCACGACCACTCTGCCAAGAGTGTAACGTGTAACAAAGTAGCTCTTGACGGTCCCCTACACGAGTGAACCAGAAAAGAAGCAATGCGAGAGGAGCGGCGAAGGATTGTCAAGCGCACCACTACCCCCGAAGTGACGACCACGACCACTCTGCCAAGAGTGTAACGTGTAACAAAGTAGCTCTTGACGGTCCCCTACACGAGTGAACCAGAAAAGAAGCAATGCGAGAGGAGCGGCGAAGGATTGTCAAGCGCACCACTACCCCCGAAGTGACGACCACGACCACTCTGCCAAGAGTGTAACGTGTAACAAAGTAGCTCTTGACGGTCCCCTACACGAGTGAACCAGAAAAGAAGCAATGCGAGAGGAGCGGCGAAGGATTGTCAAGCGCACCACTACCCCCGAAGTGACGACCACGACCACTCTGCCAAGAGTGTAACGTGTAACAAAGTAGCTCTTGACGGTCCCCTACACGAGTGAACCAGAAAAGAAGCAATGCGAGAGGAGCGGCGAAGGATTGTCAAGCGCACCACTACCCCCGAAGTGACGACCACGACCACTCTGCCAAGAGTGTAACGTGTAACAAAGTAGCTCTTGACGGTCCCCTACACGAGTGAACCAGAAAAGAAGCAATGCGAGAGGAGCGGCGAAGGATTGTCAAGCGCACCACTACCCCCGAAGTGACGACCACGACCACTCTGCCAAGAGTGTAACGTGTAACAAAGTAGCTCTTGACGGTCCCCTACACGAGTGAACCAGAAAAGAAGCAATGCGAGAGGAGCGGCGAAGGATTGTCAAGCGCACCACTACCCCCGAAGTGACGACCACGACCACTCTGCCAAGAGTGTAACGTGTAACAAAGTAGCTCTTGACGGTCCCCTACACGAGTGAACCAGAAAAGAAGCAATGCGAGAGGAGCGGCGAAGGATTGTCAAGCGCACCACTACCCCCGAAGTGACGACCACGACCACTCTGCCAAGAGTGTAACGTGTAACAAAGTAGCTCTTGACGGTCCCCTACACGAGTGAACCAGAAAAGAAGCAATGCGAGAGGAGCGGCGAAGGATTGTCAAGCGCACCACTACCCCCGAAGTGACGACCACGACCACTCTGCCAAGAGTGTAACGTGTAACAAAGTAGCTCTTGACGGTCCCCTACACGAGTGAACCAGAAAAGAAGCAATGCGAGAGGAGCGGCGAAGGATTGTCAAGCGCACCACTACCCCCGAAGTGACGACCACGACCACTCTGCCAAGAGTGTAACGTGTAACAAAGTAGCTCTTGACGGTCCCCTACACGAGTGAACCAGAAAAGAAGCAATGCGAGAGGAGCGGCGAAGGATTGTCAAGCGCACCACTACCCCCGAAGTGACGACCACGACCACTCTGCCAAGAGTGTAACGTGTAACAAAGTAGCTCTTGACGGTCCCCTACACGAGTGAACCAGAAAAGAAGCAATGCGAGAGGAGCGGCGAAGGATTGTCAAGCGCACCACTACCCCCGAAGTGACGACCACGACCACTCTGCCAAGAGTGTAACGTGTAACAAAGTAGCTCTTGACGGTCCCCTACACGAGTGAACCAGAAAAGAAGCAATGCGAGAGGAGCGGCGAAGGATTGTCAAGCGCACCACTACCCCCGAAGTGACGACCACGACCACTCTGCCAAGAGTGTAACGTGTAACAAAGTAGCTCTTGACGGTCCCCTACACGAGTGAACCAGAAAAGAAGCAATGCGAGAGGAGCGGCGAAGGATTGTCAAGCGCACCACTACCCCCGAAGTGACGACCACGACCACTCTGCCAAGAGTGTAACGTGTAACAAAGTAGCTCTTGACGGTCCCCTACACGAGTGAACCAGAAAAGAAGCAATGCGAGAGGAGCGGCGAAGGATTGTCAAGCGCACCACTACCCCCGAAGTGACGACCACGACCACTCTGCCAAGAGTGTAACGTGTAACAAAGTAGCTCTTGACGGTCCCCTACACGAGTGAACCAGAAAAGAAGCAATGCGAGAGGAGCGGCGAAGGATTGTCAAGCGCACCACTACCCCCGAAGTGACGACCACGACCACTCTGCCAAGAGTGTAACGTGTAACAAAGTAGCTCTTGACGGTCCCCTACACGAGTGAACCAGAAAAGAAGCAATGCGAGAGGAGCGGCGAAGGATTGTCAAGCGCACCACTACCCCCGAAGTGACGACCACGACCACTCTGCCAAGAGTGTAACGTGTAACAAAGTAGCTCTTGACGGTCCCCTACACGAGTGAACCAGAAAAGAAGCAATGCGAGAGGAGCGGCGAAGGATTGTCAAGCGCACCACTACCCCCGAAGTGACGACCACGACCACTCTGCCAAGAGTGTAACGTGTAACAAAGTAGCTCTTGACGGTCCCCTACACGAGTGAACCAGAAAAGAAGCAATGCGAGAGGAGCGGCGAAGGATTGTCAAGCGCACCACTACCCCCGAAGTGACGACCACGACCACTCTGCCAAGAGTGTAACGTGTAACAAAGTAGCTCTTGACGGTCCCCTACACGAGTGAACCAGAAAAGAAGCAATGCGAGAGGAGCGGCGAAGGATTGTCAAGCGCACCACTACCCCCGAAGTGACGACCACGACCACTCTGCCAAGAGTGTAACGTGTAACAAAGTAGCTCTTGACGGTCCCCTACACGAGTGAACCAGAAAAGAAGCAATGCGAGAGGAGCGGCGAAGGATTGTCAAGCGCACCACTACCCCCGAAGTGACGACCACGACCACTCTGCCAAGAGTGTAACGTGTAACAAAGTAGCTCTTGACGGTCCCCTACACGAGTGAACCAGAAAAGAAGCAATGCGAGAGGAGCGGCGAAGGATTGTCAAGCGCACCACTACCCCCGAAGTGACGACCACGCACACGACATGCCAAGAGTGTAACGTGTAACAAAGTAGCTCTTGACGGTCCCCTACACGAGTGAACCAGAAAAGAAGCAATGCGAGAGGAGCGGCGAAGGATTGTCAAGCGCACCACTACCCCCGAAGTGACGACCACGCACACGACATGCCAAGAGTGTAACGTGTAACAAAGTAGCTCTTGACGGTCCCCTACACGAGTGAACCAGAAAAGAAGCAATGCGAGAGGAGCGGCGAAGGATTGTCAAGCGCACCACTACCCCCGAAGTGACGACCACACACACGACATGCCAAGAGTGTAACGTGTAACAAAGTAGCTCTTGACGGTCCCCTACACGAGTGAACCAGAAAAGAAGCAATGCGAGAGGAGCGGCGAAGGATTGTCAAGCGCACCACTACCCCCGAAGTGACGACCACGCACACGACATGCCAAGAGTGTAACGTGTAACAAAGTAGCTCTTGACGGTCCCCTACACGAGTGAACCAGAAAAGAAGCAATGCGAGAGGAGCGGCGAAGGATTGTCAAGCGCACCACTACCCCCGAAGTGACGACCACACACACGACATGCCAAGAGTGTAACGTGTAACAAAGTAGCTCTTGACGGTCCCCTACACGAGTGAACCAGAAAAGAAGCAATGCGAGAGGAGCGGCGAAGGATTGTCAAGCGCACCACTACCCCCGAAGTGACGACCACGACCACTCTGCCAAGAGTGTAACGTGTAACAAAGTAGCTCTTGACGGTCCCCTACACGAGTGAACCAGAAAAGAAGCAATGCGAGAGGAGCGGCGAAGGATTGTCAAGCGCACCACTACCCCCGAAGTGACGACCACGACCACTCTGCCAAGAGTGTAACGTGTAACAAAGTAGCTCTTGACGGTCCCCTACACGAGTGAACCAGAAAAGAAGCAATGCGAGAGGAGCGGCGAAGGATTGTCAAGCGCACCACTACCCCCGAAGTGACGACCACACACACGACATGCCAAGAGTGTAACGTGTAACAAAGTAGCTCTTGACGGTCCCCTACACGAGTGAACCAGAAAAGAAGCAATGCGAGAGGAGCGGCGAAGGATTGTCAAGCGCACCACTACCCCCGAAGTGACGACCACGACCACTCTGCCAAGAGTGTAACGTGTAACAAAGTAGCTCTTGACGGTCCCCTACACGAGTGAACCAGAAAAGAAGCAATGCGAGAGGAGCGGCGAAGGATTGTCAAGCGCACCACTACCCCCGAAGTGACGGTATGGAAGCAGTCGACCCGCGCCGCTGCGAACATCCCTGATGCACTGTAGTAGCGGGGCAGCCCCAGCATCGCCCTGAGTGCATTGTTATACTGGACGCGGAGTGCGCTGTACGCCGCCTGCGTATACTTCGCCCACAGGCTGCACGAGTACAGAGAGGTACAGTACGCCCGAAATAAAGTCAGCTTAACCCCCTCTGAACTACGCGCAAACCTGCGAGCAATCATATTCGCACGCACGGACAGCGCCCTCCGCTCCCGTTCGATGTCTTCATTGTCTTTGAGGTCTGTAGTGACAACGTGCCCAAGATATTTAAATGTATATACTCTGTCTAATATAATCCCGTTAAGACTTAAGGTTGGGACACTTTCAAGACGTTTCGTACCGACCTCAAAGACCATGACCTGACTCTTTTTAGGGTTATATTTTAACCCATGACCAGTGGCGTATTCCTCACACGTCCTCACCAGCTCTCTCAATCCACAGACCGAGGCGCTCAGCAGCACCATATCATCAGCATAACTCAAATTATTGACGCATACACCATCAATATGACATCCGATATGCCAGCTGCTGAGCGCCACGATCAGCTCGTTCAAATAAAGGTTAAAGAGAGCGGGAGAGGTCAACCCCCCCTGTCTCACTCCGAACTCCAGCCGATAAGGTTCTGACATTGCGCCCGCCCAACGTACGGTATTTATCTGGTTCCTGTACCAATACTTGAAGATATTCACAAGCTCAGGAGGTAGGCTGATGCTCTCAAGCTTCTCCCACAACATTTTATAGGAAACCAGATCAAAGGCCTTGGATAGGTCCAGAAAGCAGGCGAACACTGGAGTCTTTCTATCTGTATAGTATCTGACGGTATGCTTAAGACACAGTATAGCACTTTCAGTGGACAGTTTAGGGCGGAACCCGAACTGATTATCATGCAAGGTTAGGTATTCATCTAACTGCATATTAAGCAAACCGTCAAACACTTTTGCAATAATAATTGCCAGTGATATGGGTCGGTAGTTGGACTTGTCAGCCATATCTCCAGTCTTGTTCTTTACTACGGGTACTACAACTGTCTTCATTAAATCAACTGGCAAATAGGAATGACCGACACACAAGGTGTAGAACATGACCAAGACGCCAGCCGTATGAGGGCCAGCATGTTGGAGATGCTCAATGCCGAGGCCATCGTGTCCTGCAGATTTACCTTTGGAGAGCGTTTTTATTACTTTCGCAACATTCCTAGCCGTAAATCTATATTCAAGTTTATCTTTAGGCATATCAGCAGTGGACATCTCCCGCTCAGGTCCTAGCGGCGACTTGACTATAAACTGTTCCCTAAATATGTCGGCAATACCCTTAGGATCACTCAACCCCTCCACACTCATTGGCCGACCCGGCCGAGCATTAATCTTTTTAGTACTTTGCCAAAAATCACGAAAATCTCCACATGTCATCCATTTTGATTTGGTCCTGATGATTTAGGCACCACTTTAAACGCGATTTAAATACCCTTCTGCCCTCGCTCATCTTTTCGTAAACCAGACCAGATTTAGGTCTATTACAAAGGACCCATTCTCGAAAACTAGACCTGGCCTCCCTATGTGCCACTTTAACATGTGAGTTCCAACCGAATTTACGAGACTTCACCTTACCTTTTTTTACGGTGCTCTTTCGACTAGCTGCGGCAGCGGTACAAAGGGCAGTCACGATGTCAGAATACAACCCGTCAAGAATACGCTTATGGTCAGCATCATTACAAAAACGATCACCACATTCTACGAACTCAGCAGGAAAGTCAATACATTTCAGTCTCATGTGACATTCATTTTCATACAAAGTAATTTCGTCCTCTGTTCTGTCCCCCCAAAGTACATTCTTATAAGTAGTTAATATTTGTGGTAGACTCAGGGTTAACATCTATAATTACATTCAATTACAAGAGGAAAATGATCTGACCATACAACATCATAATCAACATACACTTTAGTTACAGAATGTTTTGCTGATTGAGTCACTATACAGTGATCTAGCAAGCTACATGACTCATATACGTCACTAACAAATGTGTAGGTATCGGACTGTAATCCCAAAAAGTCAACATCGATACAAGACCATCGCTGATCGTCACAGAAATGTATGAGTTCGCTATAAAATAGTTCAGAAGGGTTCGCGTTAAAATCACCCAATAAGTTAACAGATTCTACACCGTACTGATCTATGATAGCGCTTACCATACCGAGACAGTCCGTGAACTCAGGTAGGTTTTCAACCTTGTTCGTAGGCATATAGATGCACATCACAATAACAGGTCGATCACTTGTTACGATTTTTATTGCACATACACGACTATTGTCACACTTCAACACTGATACCTTTTGAAAGACGCTGCTTTTCCACAATAAAGCTACACCTCCGTACGGCCTCCCGCGCAGGTTCCCTGCCGAAGTATCAACCGCCGACGTTCCCGTGTAACCAAACTCAGCGTCGATCGAACTTAGGAATGGTATGTCCTCGGGCAATAACCATGTTTCTTGCAAAGCAATTATATCACAAGTACGACACAGCTCTTTGATTTTATCGACGGAGCGTTTTACATTTTTACAATTAAACCTAGCAAATTTGAGACAGCTCATCAACTTTAAATTATTTTCATCCATTATTTATATTTTCTAAGGCCATTTACAGAAGTACATCTGTTCGTAAGTTTGTGTTTGAAATTCACAAACCTCCTGAATATTATTCCATGTGGCCACAAGTTTTCATCCAAATACAAACTTCAGTGCTAGTTTCATTTACTTCTGTTTGTGTAGTCCCGCCGATGGAGAGGTTTACACCGTGATCCAGCTGACGCGTGGTTGAGCTATGTTGTTGTTTACTTGTCGTCAGCCCAGGCACCACAGATGGCTTCGTAACGTCTTTATGTTTACTCATACCAATAGCTAAATCTTCACAGTGAACCAGCTGGCGCATTGAAGATCTATGCTGTTGTTCACTCGTCGTAGGCCCTGATTCTACAGCTGGATTCATACCGGGATCGCGTAAAGTCGTCATAACATTGCCTTCTTGGCTGCAGTGACTGCTAACGGTATAATTATCACTTACGGTGCGCAGCTGCTCACTATAATCATCTCGTGATCGTTGTGAATCTACCCTCACAATTTCTCTAAACTCTTAAGTATCCGTCTCGACTTCGCTATTGAACCTCGGTTGTGAATTGTTATGTGACTCATTGAGAGATGAATTAGGCAGCTGAGATATGCCTAATACAGTAGTATCCAACAGTCATGCTCCTCGTTTGTTCATGTTTACATTGCAAACTGGAGATGGGGGCAACGAATCGTTCCTGCATTTCAGAACTTCTACTTTAAACTCCATCAGGTGGTCGAGTGTGACGTAGGTAGATTTAACCTTTTCAATGTCATTTTTAACTAAAAGAAGATCTTTCAACAGCTTGGTACAATCAAGATGGTCAAATGTAATTGGAGGTAGTTTTTCTAGCTGACGAGCTACAAACACTGGCATTACATCAGGTTCCGCTGATTTGAACAGATTTATGATATCTCCAAGGTCTCTTTCTTCTTTCCCTTTGTTCTTTCTGCTTATCCTGCGTTGACTCGCTGGAATCGAATCGAATAATAATGATTTCGATTTTTTGATTTCATTGGTAGTGAACGACGAAATGCATATTCGCACTAGGGTTTCTTCATCGATTACAGACACTTTATTTTGTATGTATGTTAAAAGTTCATCAATAACGACGTTACACGCATTACACTTGACTATGTTCCTCATGCGACACTACGACACTAGATTATTAGCGCCAGAGACAAATCATTATGTCACCCGGGGATAGTGTAGATTTTTGGTATTTAAAATAAAATTAAAGAAATTATCTTACATTTTTAGTAAATGGTAATAGTTAAATTGTTTAAATAACTTGTTAAATAAAAGGTTGTATGTTTGATATTTTTTTATATGACATATTTTTGGAAGTACTACCACCATTAGTATTGCTACCACCAAGCACCAGTGCTGTGTCTCGGCAAGAAGAAATGGTTTCAAAGGTATGGATACCTGTGAAATTATAGGCACATGAGGCTTTACACCTCTATACCTCAAGTTGATGGACGCATGGCAGTGCATCGTAGGGCACGTTTCTTAGGTGCGAGACATGTTAGGTATGTAAAAAAACACATACAAAAGGAAAATGAGTGACAATTTGTAAGCGGTCGACACATGTTGACGACCTTCGTGGTGCAGTGGGCTAATAGCCGGCTGAGACGCAGTAGGTAGCGAGTTCGTTTCCCGCCACGGAACAAATGTTTGCATTATCTACAGATATTTGTTACGGGTCTGGTTGTTTCTCTATATTTTAAGTATGTATTTACAAAAAAAAAATGTGTTTATGTATTGTATCAGTTATCTGGTTCCCATAGTACAAGCTCTGCTTAGTTTGGGGCTAGATAGCGCGGTGTGCAATAGCCAGCAATATTTATTTATTATTTATTTTGAGAAAAGTGTCTGTCCGTAATCTTAAAGAATAAGCTAAACCACGGCTCGGATACTAGCATTGGTTTTTTGGTAGTATTTTTAGTTTTAGAGTTTTGTTTTTAAATGTTATAAACGGAACCCACAATGTCAAAATCAAAATCTTTTTATTCATTAAAATCACAAGGATTACTTTGAAACAACAATTTTATAGCCTATTCCTTCGCGACCAAGCCAGGAAAGAAAGGTAAGAAACTAGGCTGGTTGTTCTTTCTAATGATCATTTTAGAATACATGACATTAAAGAAAATAAATTACGTCTAAATTGTTACATTTTTGAACGAGTTGGAGTAATTTCAATCCCAAGCTTCTCTATCATCTATATAATCCGATATTTTATAGTAGGTTTTTTTTTATAAAGATTAAAATTTGTTAGTTGTCAATTTTTGTATATCACTTGGGAGTTTGTTATAAAAGCCTTGGCATTTAAACGATTTACTAACTTTATGGAGTCTACAAGTGGCAACAGTGAGTTTATCTAGTATTAAAATTATGATTATTGCTATTTTTCTTGGACATATTTTTGTAAACATACATCAGATTTTCATAGATGTATTGACAAGGGAATATCATAATTGATCGAGCGAAGCAAGATCTCTAAACGAACTTGGGCAAATCGGCGTTGTATGTATGTTTGTTTGTCCGAGGATAACTTTAGAAGCGTTGATCCGATTATCGTGAAATTTGAAACATAGGTAGGTAGTGATGACACAATTTTGGTGTGATTAAATGAGCTAAAAATGTGGGGGGGTTGTTGAGATATTAGGGTCAAGAGGGGTAAAATATGAAAATAAAACTATTAGATCAAATGGGACGTCAAATGACTCGGTACATTTAAATGGTATTTATTAGTACATTTAGAATCTGTTTTTATTTTTAGTAAAGTTCTTATTATTTTTGGATTATTAGCTTTAATAAAAACTGAATTTTGACCAAATTCACAGGGTACACCAGTGACCCCACAATGCTGTAATTTGGTATGCCTCTATCTTAAGTGACACAAATATAGGCAAAAGTCTGAAATCCAGAATAATTGCCATTTGTACCCCAAAAAAGCCAAATAACATGAACAGCCGTTACCTGTAATTTGAATGAAACTGTAGACCAAGTTAGTTGGTTATTTATTTCGTGGCACTATTTTGATAGTCAACGATTACATATAATATTTTTTGTTTTATTCGGAGACTCGTGAGATCTCAGTTCGGGGCGAACCACTAGTATTTGTTTCTTTAAACTTATGACGTAAAGATTCTCTGGGGACCTTATTATAAATTGCACGAACAGCCCTCTTCTTTTCAGTCATTTTGTCACAGCTGAGTATGCCAGTGACTACTGTTTCTTCTGTAGGCTAAGGTCTTGTAATAATTTGTATATTCATTCAGCAACTACTAAAGTTATTGCCTTGATATTTAGAATTTATGCATGAGTATATATGTATCTTTACATAGTCTAAGGCTCCGCTGTCTGATACCTTAGATTTTTTAAACTACTCAACAGATTTTAATGTAGTTTTCAGCAATAGATAGAGTGGTTCAAGAGGAAAGTTTATATGTATAACTAGCTTTCGCCAACGGCTTCGCACGCGTTGTTAGTCAACAAAAAGTAGCCTATTTGTTAATCCAAGTTATAATCTACGTACAAACCGATTTGAAAGTAACTCTGTATCTCTGTCTGTTGTTACCTTTTCACGATTTAACAGCTCAACCGATTTCGATGGAATTTGGTACATATATATCTAGATAGATCATGAATGGACTTGAAACATAGGATACACTTTACGCGACTGCACAGAAGGAGGGTAATGTTTTACTGATAAAGCACGCGTACGAAGCCGCGGGTGGGTCACCTACTATTAAATAATACTGTCCCAGCACTAAGTATTGCAACTAAAAACATTTTTACTTTGCCAAAGAGGTCAAAATGGTTTTAATAAGTTTTCAAAAAAGTCAGTAAAACAAGTCATATTATAAAATAAATTATTTTAAACATCCCAAAACAGTTTTGTAACGTAGAAAAAATAATATAAATTACAAAAAATTTAATACCAGAAACTTATACAACCCGATTTTAATATTTTCCTACTCCGAAAAAACCAGGGTCAATACAGAAAATTGTATGGAATATCCATAATATTATTATCCACTCGTAAGAAAAAATACACCCGCGAATAAATCAAGTCTAAAAAATACTGGCCCCATATTATTATTTATTTCGTTTGAACAAGCACTTTTACAAAATAACTTTTATCCTGACGTTGATAAATAGCTAACATGTTATAAGAATATTGAATCTGAAGGCTCCACTCGAACGAAGGCTTGGGAGGATTTTGTGAGAGGTAATTTTAGAGGTCACGCCTATAACGAAAATGTCCACTTTGAAGTTTTATATCACATTATTATTATAAAGTAGCAGTTGCCCGCGACTTCTTACGCGTTATACTACTACATGTGTAGGTAACCTACAAATAAAGCTAAACTCATTGTTGCAACTTGACTTGACACGCCATTTTTATCCTATGGGAACTGAGTTATGGGATAAAATGTAGTGTATATGGTGATCCAGGTTATAATCTACGTCCATACCAAATTTCATCAAAATCGGTTCCGCCGTTACTGCGTGATTGAGTAACAAACAAACAAACAAACATCCAAACTTTCGCATTTATAATATTAGTGTGATACGAATGTTTGGATGTTTGTTTGTTTGTTACTCAAAAACGTCGTAACAGCTTAACCGATTTCGATGAAGTTTGGTATGTACGTAGATTATAACCTGGATTAACACATATGACAAGCCATGCGTGCCAAGCGCCGGGCGGATGCTAGTATTTCATAATCGAATTTTTTCATCAAAAAAGTGTTCAGGAAACCTTATAGTGTTTTAAGAAGGCCTATTCAACAATACCAGACAGGATATGACGCGCGTGATAAAAAAAACTATCCTCCGTCTACCATACAGGGGAGGTAGGTAAAAACTATCCTCCGTCTACCATACAGGGGAGGTAGGTAAAAACTATCCTCCGTCTACCATACAGGGGAGGTAGGTAAAAACTATCCTCCGTCTAGCATACAGGGGAGGTAGGTAAAAACTATCCTCCGTCTACCATACAGGGGAGGTAGGTAAAAACTATCCTCCGTCTACCATACAGGGGAGGTTGGTAAAAACTATCCTCCGTCTACCATACAGGGGAGGTAGGTAAAAACTATCCTCCGTCTACCATACAGGGGAGGTAGGTAAAAACTATCCTCCGTCTACCATACAGGGGAGGTAGGTAAAAACTATCCTCCGTCTACCATACAGGGGGGGTAGGTAAAAACTATCCTCCGTCTACCATACAGGGGAGGTAGGTAAAAACTATCCTCCGTCTACCATACAGGGGAGGTAGGTAAAAACTATCCTCCGTCTACCATACAGGGGAGGTAGGTAAAAACTATCCTCCGTCTACCATACAGGGGAGGTAGGTAAAAACTAGTTTTGTTAGTTTTTATTACATAAGTAACTTACTAAGCCCGGCTTGCTCAACGATCTCTAAACGTATTTAGATAAAGATAATTTATTTGCAGAAAGTTAGTTAATTTTACACTGGTCTTAATGTACAATTTAAGCTCTTAACATTCTACCAGATAGTGTCCTGGTGTGCAAATATTACATAGAAAATAATTAAAAATTAAAATTAACTATTCCTACACAATATAAAAATGTCAATAAAATAAAATAATGTCATGTCTAGTACCTACTTATAATTAAAATATTCCGCAATAGTATAAAAACATTTTGTTGACAGCCATTTATTAATTCGGCGTTTAAATAAAGTGAAAGGTAAATCTTTTAATTCGTCTGGTAATTTATTTAATATTTTTACCGCCATGCAATGAGCGTTACTGTTAATAAATGACGAGTTGTGCTTTGGTAAATAAATTCTATTTTTATGTCTAGTGTGTCTGGCTAACACTGCTTCATGTCTTGCAAAATAGCTAGGAAACTGTTTTACAAAATACAGATTTCTCTGATGTACATGCACGGCAAAGGTAGTATTCTTGTTTATTTAAACAGAGGCTTACAGCTGTCTAAGAACCAGGCTCCGCAGACCGCTCGGATACATTTCTTTTGAATTTAGCGACTAAATATGTTTAATTGTAGCGTATTTGTAAGATTTGTCGATTCTCTAACTAAATCATGGTACGCTTCAAGGTTGTAGAGGTGAGATGTAGGGGTTTGTACAGGGTAGGGAACGCTTCGACAATACCCGGTGTCAATAGGCGACGGTGACTACGCACTATTTATACCGCGCCAGTTCTTTCTCGATGTTTCTCGATGATTCCACTTACGACTAGAAACGGTAGGTATTTCCAGAGGATAGCTATTTCTTATTCTGTGCAACTGTAGGTAAAAACGTAGTATGTAGGTATATTGAACACCAAGTATTACCTATTCTGTAACACAGTAGGTATAACTCCGAGAAGCCGACTGTCACTTTACTACATAGGCTGCTATTTAAGAATCCGGAACTGGCCACTGCATAAATAATATTTAAAAAGAAATTATCACGTTTGAAAATGGAACTCTTTGGCTGTAGAATGCAGGTTATTTCGTCCGTCTGTCAATTGTTTTCATTGTGTGGCGCGATTTCAAAAATTGCGTGTCATTATCACAATGGATTTATCTCGAGAAAATTTTCGTGCGATGATTTTTTATGATTTTCGACGTGGTCTAACTCAACAGCAGTGAATCGATCAACTCAGTTCGACTTTTGGGGATAAAGCACCATCGAAGACTACTGTGTATCACTGGTTTAGTGAGTTTAATCGTGGACGTCGTATGCTCACGGACGAAATTAAAGATGGTCGGCCTAAATCAGTTGTTGTGCCACGAAACATCGACGCAGTGCGTAAACTAATAATGCAAGATCGTCATGTGACATATCGAGAGATAGAGGCGATCTTGGGCATTAGTATGACGAGTATACATAAGATATTACACGAACACTTGGCTGCAAAAAAAGTTTGTTCGCGTTGGATACCGCACAACTTGACAATAGATCAAAAACAGGCTCGTGTCGATTGGTGCAAAAAAATGATAAAAAAATACAATCGTGGTGCATCAAAAGCTGTATATAATATCTACAAAGGTGATTAATCCTGGATTTATGCATATGACCCCTAAACTAAGCAACAGTCAACAGTTTGGGTCTTCCAACATGAGCCGAACCCAACAAAAGTTGCTCGTGCGAAAAGCACTTTGAAGCAAATGGTCGCCTGTTTTTTTGGTATAGATGGACACGTGGCTACTGTACCCCTAGAAAATTGTAAATCTGTTAATTCAGAGTGGTACACGACCATTTGTTTGCCAGAAGTCTCTGCAGAAATCAGGAAGAATAATCCACAACGCAGAATCATTCTCCATCACGACAATGCAAGCTGTCACACTTCGGGTGAAACGACCCGATATTTGGAGGGTGAAACGGTGGAATTAACGGGTCATTCGCCATATAGCCCTGATTTGGCACCCAACGACTTCTTTTTATTCCCAACCGTGAAGAATAAATTACGTGGTCAACGATTTTCAACCCGAGAAGAAGCCGTTGAGGCATTCAAAAATCATGTTTTGGAGATACCGTCTTCCGATTGGAAAAAGTGCTATGAAAACTGGTTTCACCGAATGCAAAAGTGCATTGATCATCATGGCGAATATTTTGAAAAGCAATAAAACTATATTTAACAGTCAATGATAGTTATTTTATTTTATTCCGGATACATAAATAGCAGCCCTCGTATTACTTATTCCGTAACAGCCTCGGCGTAACAGTATGTTTAATCGGGACCAGAGTCTACAGAAAACAATAATTTAGAAGAAACATATTTAATAAAATGTTAGTTAATAAAACCATTTATAGGATGTTTTAACTGGCATTGCCGATGTGGGAGAAAACACCGCGAAGCTCAAGTGGGATTGGGCCGGGCACGTAAGTCGAATGCTTCCGGAGAAATGGGCCAATATCATAATACCTTGGGTACCGGAAGATGGACAGCGACGTCGGGGTCGGCCGCGAAAGCGTTGGCGCGACGACATCAGCGGATTCGAGAAGGAATGGTGGGAATCTGCCAAGGATCGCGATAGGTGGAAGGAGTTGGGATGAGAAGGGCTGACGATGATGATGATGAATGATTTAATTAGCCTTATTACGCTAATTATTATTACCTTTATAAATATTGTATTTGTATAACACACAATATCCATAAGTCATCCTTTAGTCCATACATTCTATAGACTTGATTCTATGGTTCGATTTCAAGAATTTATTTGTCCCTTATGAAATTACAAAAATTTGAATATACTACTTTTTGTGTTCATTAATTATCTCGTAGGAACTAACAGAAACAAAATAAACTCATAGCTACCGAGTAAAATTTCAACTATTTATACATAACTAGCTGATCGATCCGCAGCTTCACACGTGTAGTTTTTCAATAAAAAGATTACCCTCCTCCTGCGCAGTTGGGTAAAAAGTGGCCTATGTCACCAGGGGATAGTGTAGCTTCCCAACGGTTTAATGATTTTTTAATCGGTCTTCTAGTTTCGGAGCCTATTTAGTGCAAACAAACAAATAAATCTTTCCTCTTTATAATATATATAAATTACGGTCGTTGGAAAAATATTTCTAGCCGGCCGCTAGGTTGGACCAAACGTTGGCCCAAATAACTCTCGATATTTGGCAACACCAGCAAAATTGAGGATCATTACTAAGACAATTACAAACCGAACAATTTATTCAATAAACAAATAACACAACATCAAAATGCGTATGAAATATGATCCCATCTTTTTTTTTGAGCCTAGCTGAATTTTTACACGTTGAGACGACACAAGAAGGCATAACTTAATTAAATTGAACACTGTAAAACACGTCACGCGTGACGACGGTCACAGAGTAACTAATGGCGTTCGCGTCAACATCTACTCTGTTTAGAGTAGATGTTGACGCTAGTATTAGGCGCGTTCACTTCTTCTGGTGTTTTATCTATTCTGTGGGTGTACAATAAAGTGTTATCATTCATTCATTCAGATGCCGAACGGCCGCACTGTTTCCAGAAATAATTTGGTTCGTTCATTTCCATAGACAAATATTTGAGGTGAGTATTAATTTAATTGCTGGATATGGTTTACACAAATACCCGATCATCCGGCTTTTAATCATTTAATAGATATTCTTTAATAGTGATCTGCTAAATAAATAAAATAATGGAACTTTCTATTCGGCGTAGGCATGTTGCAGAAGTTGTAATTAAATCGACATCAACCTCCGTGGCGCAGTGAGCGAATAGCCGGCTGAGACGTAGAGGTTGCGGATTCGATTGTCCCCCTAAAACAAATGTTTGCACGATCTACAAATTTTTATACCGGGTCTGGATGTCTCTCTATATAATAATAAGTACCTATATAATATGTATTTATAAAAAAAGTATATGAGTATTGTATCAGTTATCTAGTTTCCATAGTGCAAGCTTTGATAAGTTTGTGGCTAGATTGTTGGTTGTGTGAAAGGAGCACACATTTTTGTGTTGTTTTTTTTTAATTGTTGGTAGTCCCTGATTCAGATTAGATTAGATAATCTTATTGCACACCATTAAATATAAACATATAAAAGAAAATACACTTTTAAATCATAGATACAATGGGTGGCCTTATCGCTAAAAGCGATCTCTTCCAGACAACCTTTGGATGGTCAGGATCTATGTGAACAAATAAGGACGGCCGCCTTGTTAAAGATAATATAAAATAAAATGCATATACTATATAATGAATAGTAGTTATGTTCTTAAACATGCTTTTCCTTTTGTTTCCTCGATGAGTATATTTCTGTTGTTCTGTGCGCACACAAGTTACGTTTCAAGCCAGATCAAATTGTTATTTTAGTTATGTTATATATTTTTTGCTTGTAATCTGTAAAATAAAATAAATTATAAAATTACATAAATATTAATATTATAATACATACGTACGTATTATAATATTAATATTTATGTAATTTTATAATATTTTATACATTTATAACTGGTGGTAGAGCTTTTGTGAACGGGCTCGAGGAAGTGGGCACCACCGCCTTACCGCCATCTGCCGCCAAATGGCAGTACTTGTGCTGCTGTGTTCCGGTTAGATGGTAATGGTATGTTCCTGTAATTACTGGCACATAGGCATAACAGCTAAGTCCTATAGTATGGCAACGTATCCACATAGAGATCAAGATAATATAATAGCTTGTTTTGAATTGTATGTGGATATCCATGGGCTGCAGTAGCCACTTAACATCTGGTGGACTGCATGCTCGTTTGCCATATAAGTAGTATAAAAAAGACTCGTAAAATATATATAAATAATAAAATAGTATAAATGATTGATTTGATTTAATCTAATGGTCTAATAAGTAATGGAAAGGCAAAGGATGCTGGGGCTAGAGAGAGCGGGGCGTGATCACATGGAGGTATAGCTAGCAGTCGGCTAATGTGGGCACAGTTATGATATGTAGTAGAGATGCGAGAAGAGATACAACGGAATCGACCGATTTGTCGGGCTATTTGCTCGGGCAATATTGCTTTTCTTGCAGAGGCGCTAGATGCCGCTCCTTTAAACAAACATTATGCTGAGCTGAACGCCATTTTGGTTCGCAGACACATGAGTCGAACTTGTTTTATTGGATTCAATTGTATCTACTGTTCCTTTAAATTATTTCATGTGTCATTTTGTGTGTACCAAATAAATGATTATTCTATTCTATTCTATTCTATTCTATTCTATTCTATTCTATTCTATTCTATTCTATTCTATTCTATTCTATTCTATTCTATTCTATTCTTTACTAAACACTCGATCACTAAACACTTTTACCGTAAATAAAAGCTTGATTAATGTGGTTGCGCCATCTAATAATGCCGCCAGAAGAACGACGAATTAATTTAATTTTGTAATCATATAATAATTTCTTCTATAACCCCTTTATTTTTTTTCCAGTGCTTGAGATTTTTTTTACAAGCTTTTTATTAACTTGCAATGTATGTACATATGTTTGTCCGGGTGGAATCTTGCAACTGAATTTTAAATCCGTTCCCCTCAACCGATTGAGCTGAAATTTGAAATACATATGTAACTTCGGTGACAATGCAATAATATGGTATCATGGAGGTGGTCTCATGATGGAGACGGATGCTAGACAACAACTACTACTAGGCTACTAGTGTTGGGGCTCATTTGAATCTGCTCGCGGTTCCGATTATGAATTTTATAAAAGCTTGTTTTGAAAAAGTATATCGTCATTATGAGAGGATTTGTTTATTATTTAGTTTAACAAGAAACGTCACATATATACCATTTATTTGCCATCCATTAAAATTTGTTTTAACTAAATCTCATCCCCTCTATAATTATAATATTAAAAAATCCTCTCCATCCAAAGGAAATGAATCGCTTCTAATCGATAAGACCAACCATTGTACTGGTTGCTTTGTGAATATTTATTTTTGTTTCTTTTGTCGAGTAAAATAGTGTTTTCATTCATTCAATATGATTTCAATAAGTATTGAGAATTCATAAGTTACGCCAGTCCAGCCTTTTTCGCCTGAGTTACAGGTTTTCCTAGGTCAGGCAATGTATAAAATCTAACCTTTAAGTAGATATTAATCCCTAATGTTAATCTTAGCAATATGAAACAATGAATAAAGATTTATTATATTATAATAATTCATTGAATAATTCTTTGTTTAGAGATGAGACGATGCGTGCGGGGCGGGTATGCGTGAGAGAGATTAGAAATACATTCTTGTTTCGCATTATTACAGCTATCAAAAAGGTCACAGGACGCTAAGGTTAATCCCATGAATGTTGGTACCGTAGGTTGACATACATAGGCTGCTATTTAAGAATCCGGAACTGGCCACTGCATAAATAATATTTAAAAAGAAATTATCACGTTTGAAAATGGAACTCTTTGGCTGTAGAATGCAGGTTATTTCGTCCGTCTGTCAATTGTTTTCATTGTGTGGCGCGATTTCAAAAATTGCGTGTCATTATCACAATGGATTTATCTCGAGAAAATTTTCGTGCGATGATTTTTTATGATTTTCGACGTGGTCTAACTCAACAGCAGTGTATCGATCAACTCAGTTCGACTTTTGGGGATAAAGCACCATCGAAGACTACTGTGTATCACTGGTTTAGTGAGTTTAATCGTGGACGTCGTATGCTCACGGACGAAATTAAAGATGGTCGGCCTAAATCAGTTGCTGTGCCACGAAACATCGACGCAGTGCGTAAACTAATAATGCAAGATCGTCATGTGACATATCGAGAGATAGAGGCGATCTTGGGCATTAGTATGACGAGTATACATAAGATATTACACGAACACTTGGCTGCAAAAAAAGTTTGTTCGCGTTGGATACCGCACAACTTGACAATAGATCAAAAACAGGCTCGTGTCGATTGGTGCAAAAAAATTATATAAAAATACAATCGTGGTGCATCAAAAGCTGTATATAATATCTACACAGGTGATGAATCCTGGATTTATGCATATGACCCCGAAACTAAGCAACAGTCAACAGTTTGGGTCTTCCAACATGAGCCGAACCCAACAAAAGTTGCTCGTGCGAAAAGCACTTTGAAGCAAATGGTCGCCTGTTTTTTTGGTATAGATGGACACGTGGCTACTGTACCCCTAGAAAATTGTAAATCTGTTAATTCAGAGTGGTACACGACCATTTGTTTGCCAGAAGTCTTTGCAGAAATCAGGAAGAATAATCCACAACGCAGAATCATTCTCCATCACGACAATGCAAGCTGTCACACTTCGGGTGAAACGACCCGATATTTGGAGGGTGAAACGGTGGAATTAACGGGTCATCCGCCATATAGCCCTGATTTGGCACCCAACGACTTCTTTTTATTCCCAACCGTGAAGAATAAATTACGTGGTCAACGATTTTCAACCCGAGAAGAAGCCGTTGAGGCATTCAAAAATCATGTTTTGGAGATACCGTCTTCCGATTGGAAAAAGTGCTATGAAAACTGGTTTCACCGAATGCAAAAGTGCATTGATCATCATGGCGAATATTTTGAAAAGCAATAAAACCATATTTAACAGTCAATGATAGTTATTTTATTTTCTTCCGGATACATAAATAGCAGCCCTCGTACGTGTATCCCATGAGACTTTTGAGATTAACTAACAGGACGTAATCCGCTTCGTAGGGGCCTGAACTACAGCGCTCTTGATTAAACTCACTTCATACTTATAAAGATACTATAACCAGATGATGACCTTATTGTATACCCGTAAAGTTCAAAATGGCAATGCAGGTTGAAGGGTGGGCTTAAAACAGGGCTCGGCCGCTCTATGCGAGAGTAGGACAAAATATACTTATAAAACGGAATAATCGTTTAATACACACGGCTACACATCAAGCTATACATTTCCAGTATAAGCTGACCTCTCATTCTACGAAAAGCCTACACAATGCGAGGTCAACTTATACTGGAAATGTATAGCTTGATGTTTAGCCGTGTGTACACACAGAATGACACATGAAATAATTATATATATACTAGCTGACCCCGCGAACTTCGTACCGCCTTAGAATCAATACATTTTGTGTTGTTAAGCTGAGTTAAATTCTTTTTTTTTCAGGCCCGTTTTCTGTGCAGACGTACCAACTATCATCATCATCATCAGTCGGAAGACGTCCACTGCTGAACATAGGCCGCCCCCTTAGACCGCCACAACGAGCGTTTGGTAGCCGTTTGCGCCCAACGGCTCCCCGCGATTCTTACTAGATTGTCGGTCCACCTTGTGGGGGGGGGGGGGGGGGGGCGGCCTACGCTGCGTCTTCCAGTCCGTGGTCTCCACTCGAGAACCTTTCTTCCCCAACGGTTATCGGTTCTACGAGCGATGTGATGTTCAACTTGCTAATTTTGAGAGCTATGTCGGCAACTTTAGTTCTTCTGCGGATTTCCTCATTGCGGATTTTGTCACGCAAAGAGACCCCGTGCATAGCCCTCTCCATAGCTCGTTGAGCGACCTTGAGTTTGGTCACGAGGCCATGAGTAAAGGACCACGTTTTAGTGCCATAGGTCATCACAGGCAACACACACTGGTTGAAGACTTTAGTCTTTAGGCTCTGGCGAATTTTGGACGAGAAGATTTCCCGAACGCTGCCCAGCCGAGTTGGATTGTTCGTGCGACCTCTTTGTCGAAGACGTACCAACTATAATTAACTCTATATTCAAAGTAGAAAATTATGAAAGTACTAATATCGCTATTAAAAAATAGGGGGTTGGTGGTAAAAGGGTGATAATTTTTGGTTCTAAGTATTTTAGATCGCCGAACCACAAATAAATATGAAGAAAAAAAATTGTTCACAATATAATATTTTTTTGTGGTGGATCACTCTTATCACATAGAGGTATGAACTAGTTTACGTCTTATTCTCAGACCTACCAAATATAGGTACGCAAAAATTTCATAAGAATCGGTCAAGCCGTTTCCGAAGAGTTTTGTTACAAACACTGTGACACGAGAATTTTATATATTAGATAGATAGAGCTGTACGCAACCGAAAGCAAATAAAGCAAAAAAATGTGTGGTTCACACAGATATCAATATAAAATCTTTAGTTCATACAAAAATACGAAAAAACCATATAGTTTTACCAGAATTTTCAATTTTTCCGGGCAATTTTTCCAATGAACCCTATTCGGACCAATCAAAACACATAAATAAAACTGGTCAAGTGCGAGTAGGACTCGCGCACGAATGGTTCCGTACCATTATCTATAAAAAAAAAGCAAAAAATCACGTTTGTTGTATGAGAGCCCCCCTTAAATATAATTTATAATCATACATATAATATGTATTTGTTGTTATAGCGGCAACAGAAATACATCATCTGTGAAAATTTCAACTGTCTAACTATCACGGTTCATGAGATACAGCCTGGTGGCAGACGGACAGACAGAGAGACAGCGGAGCCTCAGTAATAGCGTGCCGTTTTACCCTTTGGGTACGGAACCCTAAAAATACCGTCCAGCCGTGTAATCCAGCCGCATTCAAGTGATGCGTTTACCAGCTAACACCATTTTATTTATAACCGATTTCAAAAAAGGAGGAGGTTCTCAATTCGACGGTATTTCTTTATGTTGTCAAAATCGGTTCACCCAGTCGAAAGTTCTGAACTGTGTGAACCAATTTTGATGATCCAATTCTGACAATGGCATCCATGAGAAAACCATATAAGTCTTAAATTTGTTTCATTTTTATGTAATGTTATGTTTATTAGCTCACAAACCCGATAAATAACAACCAATTTGAAAAATTAGTTTTTTATTTCAAAGGATATACTTTTAGATTGATCCCATGGAAATTTCATCAAAATTGGTAAAGTAGTTTGGTTTTTACTGTTATCTGAAGTCGGTTATATTTTTTCTTTAAAAGTTACTTGCTATTAATATAGATTTGTAGGTTAAGTTGCTCAATAGTTCCAGGCTGTATATAAGTATGAGTCCTGACTTGCAAACTGCTGGAGGAAGATGCAATCATAAAACCAAACTTATCACGTAACAAAGAGGGATAACTTCAAACTTTCATGACTTGCCGTATTGGATCACAGCTTTCCTAAACTTTTGATCATTAAGATAAGATAACCCTTAATTGTACACCAAAGTAAAACACAGAACATTATTTATACAAATAGATTTAGTACAATGGGCGGTCTTATCGCTAAAAGCGATCTCTTCCTGACAACCTTTGTATGGATAGGGTTTTAATTTATCACATGACTATCACTGTATTATAGGTAGTGATAGTGCATCTATATAAAATTAAAAACGGTAAACCTAAAATACTAATAATAACACAAATTAAATTATAAAAATGGTTATGATGAATAAACAAACAGTTATAACTTTATGTCCTCGCACATAGATAATGCTTTACTGCTATTTACTCAAATGAAAGTACAATTGGCGGCCTTATCGCTAAGTAGCGATCTATACCTGACAACCTTTGATACCTTACCTTTAAATAGTATGATATCAATATTTTTCCATCGGATATTAAACCCGTATGTGTTGGAAGAGTTGATCACTGATCTTACACTAGCTTCCACCCGCGGCTTCGGACGCTTGGTGTGTCAATAAAAAGTAGTATATGTTTTAATCCAGATCATAATTTATCTTTATAACAAATTTCATCCGTTACGATGTGAAGGCGTGACAAACAAACATCTAAATAAACTCAGTTTCGCAGTTCTAATACAACTAACGGCGCCGCACGCGTGGTTTCACATTAAAAACATTACCCTCCTTTACACATGCTACTTTTTACCCGACTGCGCAAGTCAGATAAAATAGCCCGTGTCTCAATCCTGGTCATAATCTATATACTAAATTTCATCGAAATCGGTCCAGCCGTTTGTCTTAGTCCTAGTCATAGGTAATCTATATACAAAATTTAATCGAAATCCGTCCAGTCATTCAGTTATGATAGCGTATCAATCAGACAAACAATCAGACACGGTTTAATACTAGAACTTTTTAAATTTTCGCGAACTATACTCATGTTTATTGCAGTCTCTCATGACCACGGCCGATGTAACTTGACCGAAACGTCGAGGTTAGTCAAAATTATAAGTTTGATATAAATCTGTGCGCGAAAAGAACCTATTTAATACTGATAGCACTCAGGAATAGTGTAGCTTTCTATTATTTAAAGCATTTTCAGAATTGATTCAGTAGAGACATTAATGACACATGTCCCATGAGGCGTTACACGTATGCCCCAAGTTGATGGCAATGCATCTTAGGGCACGTTATTATGATTCGTGACCTACGAAGCAATGCTCTGTTTTAGGCGATAGATAAAAACAGACATAAAACATTTGATTTTTCCAGCTTCATATTGGATTAAAAATGGAGTTTTTGAGATTTCCTCTAAAAACTCACAAACAACAAACTAACCTCGATAATATTACTATAGATAAATAAATAAATATTGCTGGATATTCCACAAAGCGATATCTAGCCTCAAACTAAGCAGAGCTTGACTATGCGAACCAGATCACTGATAGAATACTTATATATATATTTTTGTAAATACATACTTATACTATTAGTATATACTATTTGTATCTGGCTGGTTTTGGTATCATTCAAATTTTAAATTTTAAAAAAGATAATTCTAAATTCAAATTAGGAAAATGTGTGATTTTTATTTGTTTTTCGTACTGTAAAGATGAGTGAATCTAATGAAGAAACTCTATAGATTTTAAAATTTTACTACAAAAAAGGTAAAAATGCAACGCAAGCCGCGAAAAAAATTGCAATGTTTATGGACCTAGTACAGTGTCTGTGAGAGTAGCACAAATTTGGTTTAAGCGTTTTCAATCCGGAAATTTTGATGTCAAAGATGCACGTCGCTCTGGTCCGCCCTATTACGGATAAAATTGATGACATTTTAGAAAAAGTGGAAGAAGATCGGCAGATCAGTAGTTACGACGTAGCTAAAGAACTTGGAATTGACCACAAAACAGTTATGGCGCATTTGAAAAAAACTGGGTACACAAAAAAGCTCGATATTTGGGTACCCCACAAGCTCACTGAAAGAAACCTAATAAACCGTGTACTCATTTGTGATTCTTTATTACGACGTAATGAAACCGAACCATTTTTGAAGAAGCTGATAACTGGTGATGAAAAGTGGATCACGTACGATAAGAACGTGCGAAAAAGGGCGTGGTCAAAGGCCGGTCAGGCTTCACAGACTGTGGCGCAACTTGGGTTAACTCGCAACAAGGTGATGCTGTGTGTGTGGTGGGATTGAAAGGGCATTATTCATTATGAGCTGTTACCACCAGGCAGGACCATCGATCCTGAACTCTACTACGAACAACTGATGAGATTAAAGCAAGAAGTTGAGAGAAAGCGGCCGGAATTAATCAACAGAAGGGGTGTGGTTTTTCATCATGATAACGCTAGACCTCACACATCTTTAGCTACTCAGCAAAAATTAAGAGAGTTTGGCTGGGAGGTGTATCTGACATATTTTAGACTTAGGTACTATGTGTTTTGTTATATATGTACGACATTAAATGAAAACACGGGCAGGCTAATGGCTAGTATTGTTGTAATATAGGGTTTTTTTCAAATTAACTGCTAAAGAACATATAAAATTTTCACAAAACCTTCATATCAAGTCCTAAAATGTCAATATAACAGCATGTGTAAAATAGGTAAATAAATCCTATTCATTCATAATGTAAGTAGGTGCTTGATAAACTCACTAATCGGCATCGTCGCAAAGACGCCACCGACTTACGTTACATGTTTTTTATTGGAAATGTATCGATTACTGAATAAATATTCATGCTACCGGTATTGAAGCCCCCTCTAATATCAGTTAATACGATACCGGATGTGTGTTTTAAATTAATATCGTACATAACAAAACAAATTATTTTATTGTTGCCTGAAATTATAATTATTATATAAAAAATTAATTCGACACAAGAAAATAAGTTGCATTCACTCACAGAAAACCAGCAAAGTCCTCATCTCAAGAGTCCATTCGTTGTTCACTCTTATCACTATTTTGACACCAACTCTAATTAACAATGTACAGTGCTACAAATGCGAGCACAGTACAACATTGTAACTGCAAGACTACCTCACAAATGGATCCCATGCCAAGAAAATGCTGGTTAAGAAACTGCCCTACCAAGAACAATGGCTGTACCGAATTCTTATTTATTGCTGTATAGGTTTTGCCTGCGAGTTTACTCGTAGTTTTATACTCGTGGAAATTTTTCTTCTTCGTTGATATGGTTCATATTATTTTAAGAGGAAACATCAAGAGCTAGAGAATTTAAAAATAAGTATTTGTAAAATCCACGGCTGTCGCTCAGTATGGCGCAGTATGCGCGATAGAGACAACTGCAGCTTGGACCGAAAATACCTATTAAAATTACACAAAATCAATGATTCGTATTCCCCTGATTTCTTCTCCAAAACATGACCGATTTAACTGCTTTCTTCATTATAAATTAAAGATAGGCTTTGACCGTGTTCTTATGTTTTCCTTTTTTATATAATCTAGTCAAATTTGTTTTCTGAATGTTTGAACACAGCGGAACATCTGACAAATTTTATACGTTTTTGAATGTTCATATCTCTTTTAATAATTAATTTCTGAAAAAAAGGATAACATAGGGACATGCCAATACTGGCCATAGATTTTTGAGAAAAAATTTATTGCTGTACTGGCATTATCCAGGGAGGAAACAGGGGACCACGTTTGTATGGAAAAACAGCCCTTGTGTTTCCTCTTAAATATCATATGTTGTTTTGCCAATACTTTGCCACTGCAGCGTTATCTGTGGCGGTACAAGTATCCCTCAGGGTGCAAGAATAAGGGCACAATAGGCAGCTTAGTAAGTGTGGAATAGTCTGAGGGTCTGTACCGCATGGGCATCTAGTCTCCGACTCTCCAATGTACCCCCAATTAGGGTCCAATTTACTCATATTTTGCCACTAGTTGATATCTAATAGGTCATCAACGAACAATAGAACCAAATTATACAACATTCCTTTATTCTTTATTGCACACAAGAAAATATATGTAAGAATACAGAAATAGAGGTTATGTACAAAGGCGAGCTTAACCCAAAGGAGAGTTTTCTTCCAGCAAACCTTTGAGGCTAGAGAAAGAGTTGGTTTTAAACACATTGGCAATCAACAAAACACAAAACGACATTGAAATATTGATCTAGGATTAACTACAACATATGAGCGTCATTTTTCAAAATAAAATGAAATTTTGTGTTTATTAATTATACTCATTATACAATATACATACAATTTATATTGTACGGATAACTTACCCATTTGGTTGATTTTTCGATTTTTATTTGTAGTAATTCGTACAAAATTATCACGGCATGTAAAATCGGGTCAAAGTCAAAGTCAAGGTCAAAGACAAAAACATTAAATCACAAGGATCACTTTGAAACGTCAATTTTACTGCCTGTTCCTTCGCGAACAAGCCAGGAAATAAGGGCAATAAACAAGGCTGGTTGTTTTTTTAATACAGGAAATAAATTGCGTCTAAATTGTAACATTTTGAATGAGTTGGAGCAATTTCAATCCCAAGCTTCTCTATTATCTAAATATTCCGATATTTTAAAGTAGGCTTTTTTAAAAAGATTTCGTTAACTACGTTTTTAAATTTGTTAATTGGCAATTTTTGTGCATCACTTGGGAGTTTGTTATAAAAGCCTTGCCCTTTAAATGATTTACTAACGGTCTGGAGTCTACAAGTGACATTATAGATAAACTCGCTGAGTTTATCTTTATTTTTAGTATTAAAATTATGATTATCGCTATTTTTCTTAAACAAATTAATATTTTTGTGAACATACATCAGATTTTCATAGATGTATTGTCAAGGGAATGTCATAATATTTATTTATTTAAACTTATTACGTAATGATTCTCTGAGGGCTCATATTATAAATTGCACGAACAGCCCTCTTCTGCAGCACAAAAACGGTGTTTATATCTGCAGCACTCCCCCACAGCAGTATGCTGTATGAAATAATGCTGTGGAAGTAGCTGAACTAAACTAGTCTAGATGTGTCTACGTCTGCAAAAAGACGGGTCCATTGGATATCCTTTGGTTCTGCGTTTTCTACGATGTGAATAAATAAATAATGCTGAACATTTCGCACAGCGCTATCTAGCCCCAAACTAAGCAAAGCTTGTATTATGGAAACCAGATAACCGATGTTGTGCAGGCTGCACAACATCGGTCACTCTGATAATCTACGGGAAAGGACGCAAGGGGAAGTATTAACACCTTACCTATTTCTGCCGTTAAGCAGTGTTTCGGTTTGAAGGGTATGGTTGCCGGTTAAATTACAGGCACTTGAGGCTTTACACCTGTATGCCTCAAGTTGATGGAAACAGAGAAGTACATCGTAGGGTACATTTCTAAGATGCGTGACCTACGAAGCATTTCTCTGCTATATGCGATGATTACCCCTTAACATCAGGTGGGTCACAAGCTTGTTCCATCTCTATATAGTATAAAAAAACTGTTCATCACGTCCAATGGCCGATATGATGATGATGATGAACATTCTATGTTCATCTAACAGCGGGTTCTTATATCCATCGGTAACCAGCTACGGCTCGTCTCTCCTTGAAAACATGTAAAAATTTTGACACTAGTTTTACATTTTTTCAAGGAGAAACGGGTCGTAGCTGGTTACCGACGGATATAGGAACCCGCCATAAAACTTGAACATAGAACGTTATCAAAACCAGCTGCAGAAAAGTAAAGATACAAACAAACAGCCAGAACAACTATTATTCTCTTTAATAATGTATTAATGAATTGAAAGCTTTTAGTTTTTTCACGGATCGAATATTACGTAATTGGTTAATTTAGTTATGGGCTAGCTAATTATAAAGGTTGGTTTTGCTTAGCGTTAGTTTTAGCTAAGACAATCAATAGCACGATAAATGGAACATTCTATTATTCACTTTTATATGTCTATTGCTTGACACGGTCCCATAATTTACTGTCATAATACTATACATTTATCAAGCGTATAACTAGTTGGCCTGGCGAACTTCGTACCGCCTTGACATGCATATAACGCGGGCGGCCAATGTACGTCACTCCGGTAGAATTGTCAATCCGCCATCATTAGCTGCATCTATGTATCAGAAAATGAATAATCTTCAGTTTTTTTTTGCATGAATTTTTCCGATATTTTTATAGTTATTTTGCTATTCAGGGTGAAGATCATCAAAATTGGTCCAGCCGTTCTTGAGTTATAAATGGTGTAACTAACCCGACTTTGTCTATACTAATATTATAACGAGGAAAGATTTGTTTGTTTGTTTGTTGGTATTGAATAAGCCCCGAAACTACTGGACCGATTTAAAAAAATCTTTCACTGTTTGGAAGCTACACTATCCCCGGGTGATATAGGCTACTTTTTACCCAACTGCGCAGAAGGAGGGTAATGTTTTTATTGAAAAACTACACGTGTGAAGCTGCGGATTGATCAGCTAGTTGTTTTATATGTATATATTTCGAAACTCAACTATAAATTCTTACGACAAAGAAATCAGTATAATGGAGGTCAGGCGACGCATTCAATTCTGCTGGGCAGCGTTCGGAAAACTAACTATTTTGTTTATTTGCCACCTAGAGGTGGTACAAACATAAGGCCCACCTGATGTAAGGTGGTAACCATCGCCTCCAACAAAGTATTGCCTTGTAGGTCACGCACCTTAGAAACGTGCCCTACGATTCACTGCCTTGCGTCCATCTAGCGAAATTCACAGGGTACACCAGTGACCCCACAGTGCTGAAATTTGGTTTGCGTGTAGCTTTAGTAGCACATATATAGGCAAGTCTCAAATTCAGTATAACTTCAATTTGTACCCCAAAAAAGAATAACCACTTTACATGAACTCCCGTTACCTGTAATTTGAATAAAACTGTAGGTCAAGTTAGTTATTGGATATGCATTTCGTGGCATTATTTTATTAATCAAAGATTACGCGAGATCTCAGTTCGGGGCTAGCCACAAGTCGACGATATCTTTAAAAAGTTAGTTTTAAAAAGGTGAATATCCATGTGATATACGACACGACATGAATTGATGAAAAAAAAAGAAAATAAAAATGTATGAAGTATTTATAAAAATCAGTTTCAATGAATGGAATTTTTATCTACTTTCCAATGATACTAACCTAACTTATTTAACGCGCGACTTGAGGAAGAGCGTAGTGCAGTAATGTACAAGAGTGTCCATTTTATCGTCATTACCTTGCAAAGTGTAATGATATCTTAGAGGATGTTTTAACTGATTTAGATCTAGACTTACTACCTTATTAAAGACTATATCTTATTACTTATTAAAGAGCCTAGTTTGCCGCCGGTTACGTTTACGTCGGCTCACTGTTTATCCCATTGTAGTTTAGATGTCTCCCCCAGATCCATTTCAATAACAGATCCTGTATGTTTTATCGGTATTTTAATTCTACTATTTCAAGTTCTGGAAGTAATTTAAATATGATTACCATTTTTACGATATCCATAACCATTTCGTTACCGTAATAGGTGGGATTATCAAGAAAAACTTGATTAGACTAATGCACAGTCGCAACGTGCGTTATGAACTCATCGATTTTGATTGTCATGTGAATGAGAAACATAAAAAATGGCGTCTGTGCCAACACTTCGTAATTATGTTAGCAGAGAACGCACACGTAATGGTATTTGCAACGACAATATCATAATAGACAGTTCTTATGTGATTCACAGTTCATTATTAAATCTGGAAGGCATTGTTTTATTTAACAAAGTAATATTTTGAAGTCAAATTTATAAATAATGAATAACAAAGAGTTTGGAAAAAAGAAATCTTCTAAACTCCTGTAGTACCTAGTTATCAGCTAGTGCCCTTGTGGCCTCAGCGCCTGGGTAAGGGCCTCGGCCATGGTGACCATTGCCCTGACTTCAGCTCGCAGGGGCGACTGCCCCTTGGTCTTTTAGGTGTCACTGTTCACACAGCGGAGGGCTGCCTTATATTTTTTTCCTATATCTATGTTTAAGATTGTCACGTAATTTTAGTTTAAGCAATACTTAGCAGTGTTCATTTGTGAACACAGAAGAAGCATGTCCCATAGTGCCAAATCGAACTTTGCGAATCCTGTTCGCAACTCTAGAATTATTAAGATCTTCTAGTCTACGCCCACTTTATTACGTCAAAGCCAATCAAACTTTATTCATTGCAATCTTATGTAATTGTACGTCAAATTTAAACAAGTTTAGTCGCTAAATACGTTTAGGGATCGTTGTGCAAGCCAGGCTAAATTTGATAACAGATAAACACAAAAAAAACTAAAACGCCTATGTCGGATGCCCCGCCGCCGCTGCCGCCGCCGGCCGACGACCCGTTGGATGCCCGCGGTGAACCTGTGTGAGCTACAAGCGAACTGGTGGGAAGCTGCACAGGACAGATCAAAATGGCGACTGCTTTAAGACGATATACAACGATTGGGTGGAGCATCCGGAAATGCAAAAAAGTGACAGTGCTATTTACTTGCCTAAGTGAAGAACGAGACAAACATGTATCATAGCCGCGTCGCATTGTCTCAGGAGTAAACGACGTAGGTGACAAAAGATAAAATCTCGAAATGCATGAGAACCAACAAATGAAAAAAAAAATGCTTGTCCATTAATTTAGGTACCACAATTACCTACATAACTATGTAAAAAAATACTATAAATCTTTTCTAGAGTCGGAGAATGAACGATATTAGTGTTTTAGAAGAGCCGATTTTGACAAATAATTATATCGAGAAAAGTTTCACCAGTTGCGTTTCGGACTTTCATTTATGTAGTTTAAATCCTCAAGTAAATTATATATACTATATTTCGTTATTGAATACGACAGTTACTTAGCGGCTCATTTGTTTTTACATATCGCCTTAATCGGAGGCCAAGACACTTCGTGGTCGCACGTGGTCTCTCACTATGAGTGTAATAACAAGGCTCAAAGTCACTCAGCGAGCTATGAAGAGGTCTATGCTTGATGTTTTTCTGCGAGATCTACCCACTCCCGTCTTATGGATCATATTGTAACGTCGTAAATATTTAGTAAACGGAGAGGAGATGCGCACAATCAGTAGTCTTCAAACAGTCGCTTAGAGTGGACGTGTGTCTATATTGGTTAAATTCACAATTTTTTTTTCTCAACCAACTTTCGCACTAAAGCCAACAAAGTAAAGACCATTTTGCAGTTAGGGCTATTGTGACGTTTTCGCGTTTGCCGCAAATCAGGTGCTTCGCGGTCAGTTTCGCTACCCTCTCGGCCTTCTCGCAAATCTTTCTTCACCCCTGAGTGCAAGTGTTGGCTGTAATTTTTACATCCTTGTTTACACACCGAAAGCAGTGGGCATAGCTACGTTCTCCGAACATCAGGCGTTTTCGGACTCCAACCGCGTCTCGCGGCTACGTCACATTCGTGGAGGTAACAAAATTCTACCCACAACTTGATTTTGAAACACTGATTAAATACCTGCATCGTTTGTATTATCCTACGTTTTTTATCAACCATCGGAATGTCTAACTGGAATGCCTGCAAGAAATCTATTCGTCATTCGGACAAAATTGTGTGCACGCGCGCAAATTGTGCTCGTCCATATCACTACCTATGCATCGGATTGAGCGCAGATAATGCAAAAAAAATACTTCCTGGACATGCCCACTATGTGTTAGTAAACAACCCAAGGTTGGGGATAACTCTGATACCATCGTAAAAGGCACTACTGAAATAAGCCCTAATGACACTGATGATGGCGCCACGTCCGTAACTACAAAAAAACCGGACAAGTCTAAAATCAGTCACTCACAAGAAAGTTCAGTCGAACTTCGGTCAGAAATTCTAAACTCTCTCAAGGATGAACTAAAGACCTTAATCAAAAACGCAGTTAAGAGCGAACTGAGTACTTTAAAAAATCAGATCTACGATCGAATCAACACTAAACTATTTAAGCACTCAGTACGATGACCTCATGAAGACCTTGTCATCCACTACGACTGAAATAAAAAATCTGAGGGATGAGAATGTACGTCTCCGAATAGACGTTGACCTGAATGCTGCTCCTCTACATAGCCTAGAAGAGGAGGTTGCACGCCAACAGCAGTGGAGCCGTCTACAAAACATCGAGGTTGCTGGAGTCCCTGAGTCCAAGGACGAGGATACAGTTGGGATTGTAATAAAACTGGCTGAAAAAATGGGTATCTCTATGGCAAGCACTGAGGTGGAATTCGCGTATCGCGTTCAGACGCGTCGGCCAAGCAGCTCGGCCAACGGGCGTTCCATCATCGCTCGGTTCCGTTACCGCTGTACCGAGGACTCGATAGTAGCCGCCGCACGTAAACACCGCGGTATTAAACCGTCCGACATCGGAATGGCTGGTAAGACAAAAAGTGAAAACGCGATTTACATAAACGAACACCTGACTAAGGGCAATCGATCTTTGTTCAAAGACTGCAAAATAAAGGCTAAAGAAGCTAATTTTAAGTTAATTTGGACAAAAAACTGTTGTATCTACGTTCGTCGAAACGAAACTTCGCCAGCTATCCCGATTCGTCCGATTTGATAAAGATAGGTTAATTCTCATTGATTGTAATGTAGCTAAAACTCTGTATGTCCTACGCGTCTACACTGTTGTTATATTTTTCTTTAAAACTTTTTTATGGTACGCATTTATACACCTTACAAACCATCAAATTAACACAATTACACAATTTTTACAATTAACCCATCTATCCTTTTTTAATAAACATTTACACAATTACACCTACACACCACACAAACACACATTGTATATCCGCATCTTTTCAAACACTAGTTTCCACACACATCATTGTAATCCTCTATTTGAAACGCTTTACAACTACTGGAGTATTTGTCTTTCACTATGGCTGTACAAGGTAATCGATTAAAGCTTTTTTACCAGAATGTACGTGGGCTTCGTACAAAAACAGATATATTTTATAATAACCTATTTTTATCTGACTTGGATATTGCTTTAATTACGGAGACTTGGTTACATGATGGCATTCTCGACACTGAACTTTGCAGTCCCGAAAGATATGATCTGTTCCGTAGTGACCGCTGTACGCTCGGCAGTGGAGTGATGATTGCCTGCGCGTCCCGCTTAGGAGCTCGCAGGCGATCTGACCTTGACCGTGATAATCTCGAATGTATTTGTATTACTATACCTGCGCGTGCACTCGGCTCACAACATAATCTAAATATTATTTGTGCCTACATTCCACCTGACCGAGCACTCACGTTAAGAATGCAGAAATTTACTGAATTGTTGTCAACGTTTGTAAGTTCTCACCCCGATGATTACTTTGTTTTTGCGGGAGATTTCAACCTTCCTTGTATTAACTGGAAATCAAAGCAACCAAATGTCCTCGAAAGGGGACCTATAGAAACTCAGAACTCAGCAACTGAATTACTATACCTGACTTCTATCTTTAGTTTATCACAATACAATCGCTGCCATAACGCCTTTAATAGTTTATTGGATCTTATTTTTACTAACACACCAATTCATGTTGAAAAATCTACATCCCCACTTGTGAAAGAGGATATTTGTCATACCGCTGTTGAGATCTGCGTAAACGACATTATGGTTCCGTCTATTATACCTCCAAAAAGAACAAACATTCTATTTAGAAAAGCGGATTACATAAATTTAAATAATTTTTTTACTGACTATGATTGGTCATTTTTAACTTCCATAAAACTAGAAGATGCTATTAATAGTTTTTATTTTTGCATAAATGTAGCTATCTCAAAATATGTACCTCAAAAAACTGTTACATTCACTCATACCTACCCTGTATGGTACAGTAATGCACTTATTAAATTAATAAAAGAAAAAGCCAAATATCATAGTCGCTGGAAAAAATATGGTAACCCTAATGACTATGACTCTTTTTCTATATTACGTGCGCGCCTTAAAAATCTTGAAAAAAATTTTATACATCTTACATTATTTTTTCTCAAGAACAGATTAAAAAGACATCAAAATTATTATGGACTTATGTAAAATCAAAAAGAAAGAATCTTTCTAACTATCCTAATGTTATGGAATATAATAATAATAGTTTATCTAATCAACGGGACATTTGCAATTCTTTTAGTGATTTTTTCTGTAAAAATTTCGTTCAACCTGCGCATACTTATAATTCTTTCTCTGATAGCAGAGCCCCGTGCTGTGATATTACAGGAGGCATACAGATATCGGTCGCAGATGTAAAAAAAATGCTTAAAGGCTTAGATTGTTCTAAGAGCGCTGGTTGTGACGGAATACCCCCATTTTTTTTTGCAAAATGTGTAGAATCGCTAGCAGCCCCTATAAGAGTTATCTTTAACAGATGTTTCCTTGAAGGATATTTTCCCAAAATTTGGAAAACTGCAAATATTGTGCCCATACATAAAAAAGGTACTAAAACTGCTATTTCTAATTATAGACCTATATCAATCCTCAATGTTCTAAGTAAATTAATGGAGAGGGTTGTTTACAGGCATATTTACCCACTCATTTTTCCCCATATTCCATCGGAACAAAATGGTTTTGTGCAAGGTCGCTCAACTAATACTAATCTCTCAATTTTTGCCAACGACGTTCTTCGTGGAATGGATGAAAGTTTTCAGATTGACGTAATATATACTGATTTCGAGAAGGCGTTTGATCGCGTTGATCACATAATCCTTCTTCGTAAGCTCCAAGAGCTAGGAATTCGTGGTAATCTTCTCAGGTGGACAGAGTCATATCTACGAAATCGTTCACAGGCGGTAGTTGTTGCTGAACACCTTTCTTATCTTATTGATGTTCCCTCTGGAGTCCCTCAAGGTTCTATTTTGGGGCCCCTGTTTTACGCTGCCTTCCTGTATGATGTGAGTAGTTGTTTTCATTTTGCCAAATTTCTCATGTACGCTGATGATACCAAAATCTACGCTTTTATAAAAACTGAAACAGACTCTCAGAAGCTGCAAAATGATATTAAACGGCTATGTAACTACTATCGGGATAATAGAATTGGAGTAAATGCATCAAAATGTTTCTAAATTTCCTTCACTCGTAAAATTAAAAAAGTCACTTATCAATATGAATTAGACAATATACCTTTGGAACGCAAAAACGCAACACGAGACCTTCAATCTTTGACTCAAAAATGTTAATGTCTGATCAAGTCGCGGCAGTGGTTGCAAAAGCTTACAGATATCTAGGGTTTGTCTTACGTGTTAGTCGGCAGTTCTCCGACGCTGAATGTATTAAAGTACTTTACTATTCTTATGTCCGTAGCGTCTTGGAATACTGTTGTAGAATGTGGAACCCACAATACATAATATATGAGCAAGATATTGAGCGCATTCAATCCAAATTCATTGAAACGTTAAACTATCGCACCCATTGTAATAGAAGCATGACTTACGACGAGGAATCGTGTAGGTTTCATAAACTCATGCCGTTAAAGGATCAGCGCTCTTTGCTGCAGATGTTGTTTTTACACGACGTTTGCAGTAATAGAATTGATAGCACCGAATTGGCGTCTCTCGTTCTTCAATTCAATACTCCTTTTAAACGTAGGAGACACACAACCCTCTTTCATATTCCTTTCAGTCGTACCAACTATGCCCAAAATTCTGTCATTTGTCGCACGCTAGATAGCTACAACAAGGATTTTTCGGCAATAGACATCTTCTCTAATAGCAAAACATCTTTTAAGAAACAAATTATATTTGTTCTTAGTCATATATAGCGCGTTCTATAAAATATTCAGAATTTCTCTCAACACACACTACACTCTCTCCCTCACCCCCTCAAGTACACACATTTACACAGCATCCCTACCTCTCTTTTGTTCTTCAAATGCGTACCTACTAAATTACTAAAATCCTTGAAAATTTAAAATTTAATTAATATAGTATGTTTTTTAATCTATTTCTCTAGGTGACTAATTTCATAAAAGATAAGTCTATAAATTGAGAATCTGTTATTGGCATTAAGCAATATTTATAAGGATTGTTTACATTGTTAACAAGTGCTGTTGATTCTGTAATGAATAATAAAAAAAAATGAAATATTGCAATATCTTTACTTAGAAAGAAACCGAATGAATTTCTTTTTATTGTTATTCTACATTATTTTGAACCCTACAAGCTAACAAAGAACAAATTAAGTAACCAATTACAACGTATCAAAGCTCATCCACATATCGTCGACAATACTGCTGCATTGAGAAGACCGAGTAATCTTCACGTTCCTATGGTAATAAATAATTACAGACAAAACGCATTCTTAAAAGGAGCTAGCAAATCGTTCAACTCATTGCTCATTAAAAATATTGATGTCGATTTATTTAACACTTCTGCAAGTAAGCTTAAACGCTCGCTAAGCGATCATTTCTTCTTACATTAAGCATTACTTTTATTTTATGTCGCTTTATATTTTATATATCCTGTCGTCTACATTCACTGTGTTCTTTATTCTATTTATGTATTTACATATCTGCGGAAACTTTTTAATTGGCCATCAGCACACATGCGCTAGTATATACCGGCATGTAATATGTAAATAACTATTTTTAAGACTTAGCTGTAAGTTTTCCTAAAATTTTGAAAATAAAATACCTAGTCAGGTCATAAGTATTGCCACACAGTAAAAACTTTTCTTTTAGAATGCTGGCCACAAAAAAGTTTATTGAATTCGAATTTCGAATTGTTCATGAAAATAAAAATGAAAACTTTTTAGAATTTTACTCATTTTTAAATATGGAGTGAATGCTTAAAGAAGACCGTGTTGCAGTTATTGCGTTGCATCGTTGCGGTTACGCGCCAATTCAAATTTTTGACATACTGAAAAATTTGAATATAACCAAAAGATTCGTTTATCGCACCATCAAACGATACAATGAAGATTTTAGTATAGATGACAGGTCAAGAAGTGGTCGCCCTCGGTCTGTTAGGACTCCAGCAGTGATAAACGCTGTGAAGGCGCGAATTCAAAGAAATCCCAAACGTAAGCAGAAACTGTTGGCCCTTCAGATGGGGTTAAGCAGAACCACGGTGAAAAGGGTGTTAAATGAAGACTTAGGGCTTCGGGCATATCGAAGAAAAACAGGACATCGTTTGAATGCTCGTCTAATGGACCTGATACTGAAGAGATGCCGCGCTTTGTTGAAGCGGTATGCGGGAAAAAAATATCGGGAATTCTTTTTTCGGATGATAAAAATTTTACCGTAGAAGAGAGCTACAACAAACAAAATGATTAGGTGTACGCACACAGTAGTGAAGAAGCGAGCAACCGCATTCCGCATGTCAAACGAGGTTATTTTCCATCCTCGCTCATGGTATGGTTGGGAGTTTCTTATTGGGGCTTAACAGAGGTACATTTTTGTGAGAAAGGTGTAAAAACGAATGCAGTTGTGTATCAAAATACAGTCCTGACGAACCTTGTGGAACCTGTTTCTCATACCATGTTCAATAACAGGCACTGGGTATTCCAACAAGATTCGGCGCCAGCTCATAGAGCGAAGAGCACACAAGACTGGCTGGCGGCGCGTGAAATCGACTTCATCCGGCACGAAGACTGGCCCTCCTCCAGTCCAGATTTGAATCCGTTAGATTACAAAATATGGCAACACATGGAGGAAAAGGCGTGCTCTAAGCCTCATCCCAGTTTGGAGTCACTTAAGACATCCTTGATTAAGACAGCCGCCGATATTGACATGGACCTCGTTCGTGCTGCGATAGACGACTGGCCGTGCAGATTGAAAGCCTGTATTCAAAATCACGGAGGTCATTTTGAATAAACTTTAGTGTCATAAGAATCTATGTTTTGTTAAGTTCATTTTGGTATGTAAATGGTTGCATAATGAATAAACTTGTTTCAATTATTTTATATTAAACATGTGACTGAATTTATGACCTGACTAGGTAAAATAAAATTGGGTATCGCACACCACACGCTTCACGCGATCTTTTCTACCCCATACTTGCAAGATGTGGAATGAGCTACCATCTGAGGTTTTCCCGTTAGGCTACGACATGGCACGCTTCAAGAGAAATGTAAAGAGGTTACTACATTGTACGCATCGAGTTACTACGCATCGACAATACCCCGGGTGTTGCCGGTGTTAATAGGCGACGCTGACCGCTTACCATCAGGTGGACCGTAAGCCTGTTTCCCCACAAATAACATAAAAAATCGAAAAAAAATAAAAATTTATAAATAAATTTAATCGGGTCAATCTTATCGCTGATGAAAGCGGTCACAGCCCATCAACCTGGAAGCTGAATCTACATGGATACCTTTTTTGATTGCAATGATGCATTTTTCACTAAAAACTGATAGTCCTGGGAACAGCAGGTTCCAATTACCCAACTTGAGAAACCGTGTCGCATTATGAATGTATGAATTAGAATACATACTGTTTGGTAACCTCTGCTCCAGATACTTATTGGCAATCCGTTGATCAATATCTGCGACGTTATCTGGGTAAGGTAGTACGTAGAGTCAGGTAAAAAACTCAAACAATAACAAATAAAACGAACAACGTAACTCTATAGATACAATTTTTGACGACCTCCGTGGTGCAGTGGGTGAATAACCGGCTGAGACGCAGGAGGTAGCGGGTTCGATTCCCGCCGCGGAACAAATGTTTGCATGATCTACAGATATTTGTCCAGGGTCTAGTTGTTTCTCTATATGTTATAAGTAAGTATTAACAAAAAAAAAATTATATAAGTGTTCTATCAGTTATCTGGTTCCCATATTACAAGCTCTGCTTAGTTTGGGACTAGATAGGGCTGTGTGAAATTTCCAGAATATTTATTTATTTATTTATTATTTAATGGGCTGTATATGTTTACTCTTGTGTTTAATCAACAGTCGGTTACATTACCTCGGGGACAACATTTTTAGGGTTCCGTACCCAAAGGGTAAACCGGCACCCTATTACTGAGGCTCCGCTGTCCGTCTGTCCGTCTATCACCAGGCTGTATCTCATGAACCGTGAAAGTTAGACAGTTGAAGTTTTCACAGATGATGTATTTCTATTGCCGCTATAACAACAAATACTAAAAACAGAAAAAAATAAATATTTAAGGGGGGCTCTCATACAACAAACGTGATTTTTTTGCTCGTTTTAGCTCGATATTGATAACGGCAACATGTAGACGCTTCAAATATTCATACAATATTTAGTTATATATAAACTTTAAAAAAAGTAAATTAAAATAATACAAATATTAAAGGGGGGCTCCCATACAAACGTGATTATTTTGCAGTTTTTATAGATAATGGTACAGAACCCTTCATGCGCGAGTCCGACTCGCGTTTGGCCGGTTTTATTAAGGTTCCGGGCCAGAATGGTAAAACGGCACTCTTATGGCTCGAAAACACCAAATCCGTCATCGTTTGAAGTATGCCGGACGTCGACAGCCGAACTCGGCAGGACAAACCAACCATACAAACTACATATAACCGACATCGGACATATTTCTACAATCAAGTCTTGCACACAAACATAGATTACATACTAGCTGACCCGCCCGCGGCTTCGCACGCCTGGTTTCTTAATAAAACATTACTCTCCTTCTGCGCAGTCGGGTAAAAAGTAGCATATGTCCCAATCCCGGTCACAATATATCTATATTAAACCAACTGTAGGTACATAGTGAAGGGAGTGCATGTAAAGAACACGTCATAATTTTAACCCTTTACTTTATTCCGCTTAAGGGATGATATGCAAAAAAGATGAAACACGTATTTCTTTATTTCTTACCAAAAGCCTATATATGAATTTTCAGATCGCTAACTTAAGGAATTATGAATTGCCCATGCAAACTTTCAACCCCTGTTTCACCCCCTTCAAGATTATTCTTTGAGACAAAAGATAGCTCTCCTTGCCAAATTTAATTACGATCCGTTCAGCTGTTTAGTCGTGAAAAGATAACACACAAACAAACTTACAAACAAACAGAGTTACTTTCGCATTTATAGATAGAGCGAAGCGAGATTTATAAATCAACTTGGGCAAATCGGCATTGTATGTATGTTTGTTTGTCCGAGGATAACTTTCAAGGCGTTTATCCGATCATTGTAAAATTTGGTATATAAGTAGGTAGCGATGGCACAATTTTGATCAGACTAAATAAGCTAAAAATATTTAGGGGTTGTTGAGATATTGGGGTTCAAAAGGGGTACAAAAAAAATTAAATGAGTCTATTAGGTCAAGTGGTACGTCACATGAAAGGTTTTTATTAGTGCATTTATACTAAAACTAAATTCCTTATAGTTTTTGAGTTATTAGCCAATATATATACATATATATATATATATATATATATATATATATATATATATATATATATATATATATATATATATATATATATATATATAATAGTGAACATTCACATAACTCACAGAGTACACCACTCACCCCACAGTGCTGCTGACATTTGCTATGCGTGTAGCTTATCTAACAAAAATATAGGCAAAAGTCTGAAATCCAAAATAACTGCAATTTGTACCCCAAAACATTTGTATTTCTTTCAGTGACAACAAGACCTGCATATTTGATATGACATTCTTTGTGACATTTAATTGACCATTGTATTACTTTATAGTCTTAAAATAAAGTCGGCCACCGCTTTTCTAAAACAAGATCTTTAGTAAGTGTACAATTGCTTCGCGCTCGGCTCTAGGGGGTGATAGTTGCGATCGAGTTATGCTTTGGTTGTCTTTGCATTTAAATGTTCCATTACATAGTAATTGTTGGCACCACCCCTTTGAATACCAAGTGGGGAATACTTGTAGATAACAACTCACTTAAGCTCACTTAATTTGAATGTGGTACCCGGAAAATCTAGAAGTTAACTTTAGGACGTTATTTGATTAACTAGGTATGATGATATAAAAATAATGTTGATCACGATCGATCTATAATAATCTCAGTGACCGACATCTTCGGGTCTCTTACTCATTATGCAAACCCGTGATGATATCACCGAATGCAATCAAACTTATTTATCGTTATATTGTGCGCACTTGCATACATCTTATTTAGGCACTTGTCTCCCGATTGATCCCGATTAGATTATTTAGCAACTAAACATGTTTAACGTTGACGTATTTGTATGATTTGACAACTCCTTAAATCATAATTTAATATTTTTTCTAAAACACATACATTGTAGCCTTTCTTCTAGTTTCTCTTAGCTCCGTTTACACAACGATCCCGATTAGATTATTTAGCAACTAAACATGTTTAACTTTGACGTATTTGTATGATTTGACAACTCCTTAAATCATAATTTAATATTTTTTCTAAAACACATACATTGTAGCCTTTCTTCTAGTTTCTCTTAGCTCCGTTTACACAACGATCCCGATTAGATTATTTAGCAACTAAACATGTTTAACTTTGACGTATTTGTATGATTTGACAACTCCTTAAATCATAATTTAATATTTTTTCTAAAACACATACATTGTAGCCTTTCTTCTAGTTTCTCTTAGCTCCGTTTACACAACGATCCCGATTAGATTATTTAGCAACTAAACATGTTTAACTTTGACGTATTTGTATGATTTGACAACTCCTTAAATCATAATTTAATATTTTTTCTAAAACACATACATTGTAGCCTTTCTTCTAGTTTCTCTTAGCTCCGTTTACACAACGATCCCGATTAGATTATTTAGCAACTAAACATGTTTAACTTTGACGTATTTGTATGATTTGACAACTCCTTAAATCATAATTTAATATTTTTTCTAAAACACATACATTGTAGCCTTTCTTCTAGTTTCTCTTAGCTCCGTTTACACAACGATCCCGATTAGATTATTTAGCAACTAAACATGTTTAACTTTGACGTATTTGTATGATTTGACAACTCCTTAAATCATAATTTAATATTTTTTCTAAAACACATACATTGTAGCCTTTCTTCTAGTTTCTCTTAGCTCCGTTTACACAACGATCCCGATTAGATTATTTAGCAACTAAACATGTTTAACTTTGACGTATTTGTATGATTTGACAACTCCTTAAATCATAATTTAATATTTTTTCTAAAACACATACATTGTAGCCTTTCTTCTAGTTTCTCTTAGCTCCGTTTACACAACGATCCCGATTAGATTATTTAGCAACTAAACATGTTTAACTTTGACGTATTTGTATGATTTGACAACTCCTTAAATCATAATTTAATATTTTTTCTAAAACACATACATTGTAGCCTTTCTTCTAGTTTCTCTTAGCTCCGTTTACACAACGATCCCGATTAGATTATTTAGCAACTAAACATGTTTAACTTTGACGTATTTGTATGATTTGACAACTCCTTAAATCATAATTTAATATTTTTTCTAAAACACATACATTGTAGCCTTTCTTCTAGTTTCTCTTAGCTCCGTTTACACAACGATCCCGATTAGATTATTTAGCAACTAAACATGTTTAACTTTGACGTATTTGTATGATTTGACAACTCCTTAAATCATAATTTAATATTTTTTCTAAAACACATACATTGTAGCCTTTCTTCTAGTTTCTCTTAGCTCCGTTTACACAACGATCCCGATTAGATTATTTAGCAACTAAACATGTTTAACTTTGACGTATTTGTATGATTTGACAACTCCTTAAATCATAATTTAATATTTTTTCTAAAACACATACATTGTAGCCTTTCTTCTAGTTTCTCTTAGCTCCGTTTACACAACGATCCCGATTAGATTATTTAGCAACTAAACATGTTTAACTTTGACGTATTTGTATGATTTGACAACTCCTTAAATCATAATTTAATATTTTTTCTAAAACACATACATTGTAGCCTTTCTTCTAGTTTCTCTTAGCTCCGTTTACACAACGATCCCGATTAGATTATTTAGCAACTAAACATGTTTAACTTTGACGTATTTGTATGATTTGACAACTCCTTAAATCATAATTTAATATTTTTTCTAAAACACATACATTGTAGCCTTTCTTCTAGTTTCTCTTAGCTCCGTTTACACAACGATCCCGATTAGATTATTTAGCAACTAAACATGTTTAACTTTGACGTATTTGTATGATTTGACAACTCCTTAAATCATAATTTAATATTTTTTCTAAAACACATACATTGTAGCCTTTCTTCTAGTTTCTCTTAGCTCCGTTTACACAACGATCCCGATTAGATTATTTAGCAACTAAACATGTTTAACTTTGACGTATTTGTATGATTTGACAACTCCTTAAATCATAATTTAATATTTTTTCTAAAACACATACATTGTAGCCTTTCTTCTAGTTTCTCTTAGCTCCGTTTACACAACGATCCCGATTAGATTATTTAGCAACTAAACATGTTTAACTTTGACGTATTTGTATGATTTGACAACTCCTTAAATCATAATTTAATATTTTTTCTAAAACACATACATTGTAGCCTTTCTTCTAGTTTCTCTTAGCTCCGTTTACACAACGATCCCGATTAGATTATTTAGCAACTAAACATGTTTAACTTTGACGTATTTGTATGATTTGACAACTCCTTAAATCATAATTTAATATTTTTTCTAAAACACATACATTGTAGCCTTTCTTCTAGTTTCTCTTAGCTCCGTTTACACAACGATCCCGATTAGATTATTTAGCAACTAAACATGTTTAACTTTGACGTATTTGTATGATTTGACAACTCCTTAAATCATAATTTAATATTTTTTCTAAAACACATACATTGTAGCCTTTCTTCTAGTTTCTCTTAGCTCCGTTTACACAACGATCCCGATTAGATTATTTAGCAACTAAACATGTTTAACTTTGACGTATTTGTATGATTTGACAACTCCTTAAATCATAATTTAATATTTTTTCTAAAACACATACATTGTAGCCTTTCTTCTAGTTTCTCTTAGCTCCGTTTACACAACGATCCCGATTAGATTATTTAGCAACTAAACATGTTTAACTTTGACGTATTTGTATGATTTGACAACTCCTTAAATCATAATTTAATATTTTTTCTAAAACACATACATTGTAGCCTTTCTTCTAGTTTCTCTTAGCTCCGTTTACACAACGATCCCGATTAGATTATTTAGCAACTAAACATGTTTAACTTTGACGTATTTGTATGATTTGACAACTCCTTAAATCATAATTTAATATTTTTTCTAAAACACATACATTGTAGCCTTTCTTCTAGTTTCTCTTAGCTCCGTTTACACAACGATCCCGATTAGATTATTTAGCAACTAAACATGTTTAACTTTGACGTATTTGTATGATTTGACAACTCCTTAAATCATAATTTAATATTTTTTCTAAAACACATACATTGTAGCCTTTCTTCTAGTTTCTCTTAGCTCCGTTTACACAACGATCCCGATTAGATTATTTAGCAACTAAACATGTTTAACTTTGACGTATTTGTATGATTTGACAACTCCTTAAATCATAATTTAATATTTTTTCTAAAACACATACATTGTAGCCTTTCTTCTAGTTTCTCTTAGCTCCGTTTACACAACGATCCCGATTAGATTATTTAGCAACTAAACATGTTTAACTTTGACGTATTTGTATGATTTGACAACTCCTTAAATCATAATTTAATATTTTTTCTAAAACACATACATTGTAGCCTTTCTTCTAGTTTCTCTTAGCTCCGTTTACACAACGATCCCGATTAGATTATTTAGCAACTAAACATGTTTAACTTTGACGTATTTGTATGATTTGACAACTCCTTAAATCATAATTTAATATTTTTTCTAAAACACATACATTGTAGCCTTTCTTCTAGTTTCTCTTAGCTCCGTTTACACAACGATCCCGATTAGATTATTTAGCAACTAAACATGTTTAACTTTGACGTATTTGTATGATTTGACAACTCCTTAAATCATAATTTAATATTTTTTCTAAAACACATACATTGTAGCCTTTCTTCTAGTTTCTCTTAGCTCCGTTTACACAACGATCCCGATTAGATTATTTAGCAACTAAACATGTTTAACTTTGACGTATTTGTATGATTTGACAACTCCTTAAATCATAATTTAATATTTTTTCTAAAACACATACATTGTAGCCTTTCTTCTAGTTTCTCTTAGCTCCGTTTACACAACGATCCCGATTAGATTATTTAGCAACTAAACATGTTTAACTTTGACGTATTTGTATGATTTGACAACTCCTTAAATCATAATTTAATATTTTTTCTAAAACACATACATTGTAGCCTTTCTTCTAGTTTCTCTTAGCTCCGTTTACACAACGATCCCGATTAGATTATTTAGCAACTAAACATGTTTAACTTTGACGTATTTGTATGATTTGACAACTCCTTAAATCATAATTTAATATTTTTTCTAAAACACATACATTGTAGCCTTTCTTCTAGTTTCTCTTAGCTCCGTTTACACAACGATCCCGATTAGATTATTTAGCAACTAAACATGTTTAACTTTGACGTATTTGTATGATTTGACAACTCCTTAAATCATAATTTAATATTTTTTCTAAAACACATACATTGTAGCCTTTCTTCTAGTTTCTCTTAGCTCCGTTTACACAACGATCCCGATTAGATTATTTAGCAACTAAACATGTTTAACTTTGACGTATTTGTATGATTTGACAACTCCTTAAATCATAATTTAATATTTTTTCTAAAACACATACATTGTAGCCTTTCTTCTAGTTTCTCTTAGCTCCGTTTACACAACGATCCCGATTAGATTATTTAGCAACTAAACATGTTTAACTTTGACGTATTTGTATGATTTGACAACTCCTTAAATCATAATTTAATATTTTTTCTAAAACACATACATTGTAGCCTTTCTTCTAGTTTCTCTTAGCTCCGTTTACACAACGATCCCGATTAGATTATTTAGCAACTAAACATGTTTAACTTTGACGTATTTGTATGATTTGACAACTCCTTAAATCATAATTTAATATTTTTTCTAAAACACATACATTGTAGCCTTTCTTCTAGTTTCTCTTAGCTCCGTTTACACAACGATCCCGATTAGATTATTTAGCAACTAAACATGTTTAACTTTGACGTATTTGTATGATTTGACAACTCCTTAAATCATAATTTAATATTTTTTCTAAAACACATACATTGTAGCCTTTCTTCTAGTTTCTCTTAGCTCCGTTTACACAACGATCCCGATTAGATTATTTAGCAACTAAACATGTTTAACTTTGACGTATTTGTATGATTTGACAACTCCTTAAATCATAATTTAATATTTTTTCTAAAACACATACATTGTAGCCTTTCTTCTATTTAATAATTTTTTTCACTTCAATTGTACCTACTGTTCTTCTGACGACCTCCGTGGTTCAGTGGGCTAATAGCCGGCTGAGACGTAGGATGTAGCGGGTTTGATTCCCGCTGCGGAACAAATGTTTGCATGATCTACAGATATTTGTTCCGGGTCTGGTTGTTTCTCTATTATAAGTATGTATTTACAAAAAAAAAGTATATATTTAAGTATTCTATCAGTTATCTGCTTCCCATAGTACAAGCTCTGCTTAGTTTGGGGCTAGATAGCGCTGTGTGAAATGTTCAGAAATATTTATTTATAAATAAATGATTTGTCTATACTATTCTATAAATTAGCCACTAAATACGACTAGGCATCGTTAGTGTTTTAGTTCATCTAGCCTACATTTAGAAAGTTAGACACAAAGGCCTTTTTAACGCTAAATAGCTCAACATGACAACGTGTTTGTAGTCAGTTCGGGCGCAGTTTGTAATTTAAGATAACCAGACTGCGTGGGTCGGCTCTGGGACGGACGTGGACCTTTGAGGGCTACCGCGTTTGGCCTCTGATCTTTATGCCCTATGCTCCCGTTGTAAGTTCCTTTGCATGAAATTATTTCAAGGTTTAATGATTTGACGACGAAAGGTGACCGGGAAATACCTAGGTCCTAAAGAAAGGTCCGTTTGTTCTTTATCCAACGGTCGAGAACTGGAAGTTTGTCAATACTTATCACTTTGCATTTTATCTATACTAATATATACCATTAATAATATAAAGAGGAAAGATTTGTATTTTTGTGTGCGTGTATGTTTGTAATGTGTATGTGTACGCTTCGCCTCCGCGCCAAGAAAACCGCCCCCGGGCCGGACGGCGTCCCCGCAAGGGTGGTGGCCATTGCGGCCACCCAAATGGCGGACAGGTTTCGGGACCTCTTCAGCGCGTGTTTCACGGCTGGGACGTTCCCGAAAGCCTGGAAGGAGGGGCAACTGTGCCTCCTCCGTAAGGAGAGACGACCGGCAGACTCCCCCTCGGCATACCGACCCATCGTTCTGCTCGATGAGGTCGGTAAACTGTTCGAGGGGATCGTCGCCGGTCGGCTGAATGGCCTCCTGCGGGGGCCGAACCTGTCGGACGCCCAATTCGGTTTCCGAGTTGGGCGTTCGACAGTGGACGCGCTGGCCCGGCTGAAGGGCCAGGTGAGGGAGGCCGTGGAGTCTGGGGACGGAGTGTTGGCTGTGTCATTTGACATAGCCAACGCGTTCAATTCCGTCCCCCACTCCACGATCTTGGAGGCACTCCGGTACCACGGAGTGCCTTCATACTTGCGGGCCCTCTTGGCCAGCTACTTGGAGGACCGAGCGGTCCTCCTCGTAGACAAGGCTGGCCAAGTCCGGAGGTACGGCGCGGAGTCTGGTGTTCCACAGGGGTCGGTCCTAGGACCACTCCTGTGGAACATCGGCTTCGACTGGCTCCTGCGGGGATCCCTCCTCCCGGGCACGAGTGTCATCTGCTACGCGGATGACACTCTCCTCACTGCCCGGGGGAGGGATTTTAGGGAGGCGGCCAGTTTGGCCTCGGCTGGCGGATCCTTGGTCGCGGGAAGGATCCGCCGCCTCGGGTTGGGGGTTGCGCTGCACAAGACCGAGGCCGTGTTCTTCCACGGGCCTCGGCAGCGCATCCCTCTTGACGCCCACATCGTCGTGGAGGGCGTCAGGATCGGGGTGAGGACCCAGATGAAATATCTGGGCCTCACCCTGGACAGCAGGTGGCGCTTCGGCCCGCACTTCAGCGGGTTGTCAGCGCGCCTGCTGAAGGCGGCGAACGCCCTCTCGTGGCTCCTCCCAAACCTGGGAGGGCCGAAGGCGAGATGCCGGCATTTGTATGCCGGCATCTTGAAGAGCATGGCCCTTTACGGGGCCCCCATCTGGGCGGACTCCCTCCACAGGAGGGAGAATGCGACCGCCATCCGCAGGCCCCAAAGGGCCATTGCACTGCGGGTGGCGAGAGCCTACCGCTCGGTGGGCTTTACGGTAGCGTGCGCTCTGGCCGGCACCCCGCCTTGGGAACTCGAGGCGTGGGTGCTCGCCAGAGTGTACGAGTGGACGGCGGGGCGCAGGGCGCTCGGGGAGTGCCCTGCCCCAGAAGAGCGGGAGGCCGTCCGCAGAGAGGCGAGGGACGCAACCGTCCAACATTGGACGGAGGCCCTCGCCACCGCAGCCTTTGGCCGCAGAACGTTGGACGCGCTCGGTCCAGTCCTGCAGGACTGGCTCGGGCGGTCCCACGGTTTCCTTTCTTTCTGTCTGGTGCAGGTGCTATCCGGGCATGGCGTCTTCGGATCGTGCCTGCATCGGATCGGAAGAGAGGAGACCCCGGCCTGCCACGATTGTGGCGCGGCGGTGGACACGGCGCAGCACACCCTGGAGGTGTGTGCGTCGTGGTCTGGGCCGCGCCGCCAATTGATGGCGGTGGTCGGGCAGGACCTCTCGCTGCCCAGCGTGGTTTTAGCCATGCTGGGAAGCGAGGAGTCCTGGGCTGCGGTGGCCTCCTTTTGCGAGGAAGTAATTTCGCAAAAGGAGGCGACGGAGCGGGCGCGGGAGGAAGACCCTCTCGCAGCGCCACTCCGCAGGCGACGAACGGGTCGGAGAAGGCGATTGCACGACAATCGTCTTCCCCCTCCTGGTGGAGGATAGCGGGAGACAGGCGCGGGGGCGTCTTCTCCCGCATTGCACGTATCCTTCACTTCCGCCGGGTGGGAATGACCGCGAGCACTCGCGGCTATTCTCGGGCCCCTCTCCCAGGGTGGGGAGGGGGGTGAAGGGCTCGCCGTAAAGGCGGGCGGTCGTCGGCGGGGGGCTGGATGGAAAGGCTGTGCCGGATTCCCAGTTCCCCTCCATATAGGCGATGCGGGAGTGCCGCTGGGTCGTTTAGTGGGTATACCGGTGGGGAGCACCGGGAGTCCCACATAACCCTTCCGTCCCCCGACGGGAGGGTATGCATAAAGCATTTTTCCCAGCGTCAAAAAAAAAAAAAAAAAAAACAAAAAAAAAAGGTTAGGTTAGGTTAGGTTAGGTTAGGTTAGCTAAGGCCGTCCTTGCCAAGGGACGGCTTGCCGTCGGGTTTGGGTCGTGTGTGGTCCGAGCACTTGGTGAGCAGCCTTTGCGCTGCTACAAGTGCTTCGGAATCGGCCACACACGGGCCCTCTGTCCGTCCAAGGTGGACAGGTCGGACGCCTGTTACCGCTGCGGTAAGGAGGGGCACATGTCCGCCTCCTGCACGGCCGCCAAGCCGCACTGCGCGGTGTGCGCCGCCAGTGGCCGCCCGGCGGACCACGTGATGAGGGGGAGGAACTGCAATCCTCCCCCAAAGAAGGGCAAAGCGCAGGCGCCGTCCCAGCCTGCCGCTACCACCGTCGTCCCTGAGGCTGGGACCTCGGTGGCCGACGAGGGGGGTGCGATGTCCAAATGATGGATAGGTCCGGACATCGCATCCTACAGGCGAATACTAACCACTGTAAAGCAGCCCAGGACCTGCTGATGCAGGCCCTGGCTGAGTGGTTAGTAGACGTTGCGGTGGTCGCCGAGCCGTACTCTGTCCCTGGCCGTTGGCTGGGTGATCGGGACGGCTCGGTGGCGTTGGTGTCGCGGTCTTCCACGGACTCCCCTCCCCTCTCGCTCTTAGAGAGGGGACCGGGATACGTGGCCGCCGCGTGGGGAGAAATAGCCCTGGTGGGGGTCTATTTCTCCCCTAACCGCCCTTTACAGGACTTCGAGGATTTTCTCGAAGTCCTGACCGCAGTAGTCGGTAGGGCGGCGCCGCGCCAGGTCGCCGTATTGGGCGACCTGAACGCCAAGTCGGCGGCCTGGGGCAACCGGGCCGCCTCTTGCAACGTCCGCGGGCGGGCCGTCGAATTTTGGGCGGCCTCGTCGGGCGTGTCCCTCCTAAATAGAGGGACGGCCCACACGTGTGTGCGGCAACGGGGAGGGACGGTGGTGGACGTGTCGTTCGCCACCCCCGCACTTGCCGCCCGCGTCGTCGGCTGGCGGGTGGAAACGGTGGAGACCTTGTCGGACCACCGATACGTGCGGTTCGACATCGTCTCCACCCAGAGCCCCCGGGGGATGGCCCGCTCGGGCCAGTCCCCCTTTCCACGGTGGGCTCAGATCCACCTGGACCGAGGGGCGGCCAAGGAGGCGGCGTTCATCCAGGACTGGCTCACGCCTCCTATCAATGTCCTGGACGTCGACGCCTCGGCGGTCCGACTGCGGGAGTCCCTGACCGAGGTGTGCAACTCCAGCATGCCTCGGTCTCGCCGCCCACCTCCCCGACGCGCCGTCTATTGGTGGTCGGAGGAGCTGGCGGGGCTCCGGGCCGCCTGCGTGGTGGCCAGGAGGGCCTACACGCGGAGTCGACGGCGGAACGTGCGGGACGCGTCGAACGAGGACCTTCTCTACGCCTCGTACGTAGAGGCAAAGAAGGTCCTCAAGGCGGCTATGTTCGCCGCCGACGACGCGGCGAGGGCCGAAATGCTAGAGGGTCTCGACAGAGACCCGTACGGGAGACCGTATAAGGCGGCGCGGAATAAACTGCGCCCCTTCGGTCCCCCGCTAGCAGAGACCCTCGAGCCGGCGTTGCTGGATGGGGTGGTTCGGTCCTTGTTTCCAACAGGGACCAACTTCACCCCTCCAGTGATGGACCCCCCGCGGGAGGCGGCTCCGCCGGCGGAGGAGGTCCCTCCGGTCACGGGGGCGGAGTTTGGCGCGGCGACGCTTCGCCTCCGCGCCAAGAAAACCGCCCCCGGGCCGGACGGCGTCCCCGCAAGGGTGGTGGCCATTGCGGCCACCCAAATGGCGGACAGGTTTCGGGACCTCTTCAGCGCGTGTTTCACGGCTGGGACGTTCCCGAAAGCCTGGAAGGAGGGGCAACTGTGCCTCCTCCGTAAGGAGAGACGACCGGCAGACTCCCCCTCGGCATACCGACCCATCGTTCTGCTCGATGAGGTCGGTAAACTGTTCGAGGGGATCGTCGCCGGTCGGCTGAATGGCCTCCTGCGGGGGGTTGGGCCGAACCTGTCGGACGCCCAATTCGGTTTCCGAGTTGGGCGTTCGACAGTGGACGCGCTGGCCCGGCTGAAGGGCCAGGTGAGGGAGGCCGTGGAGTCTGGGGACGGAGTGTTGGCTGTGTCATTTGACATAGCCAACGCGTTCAATTCCGTCCCCCACTCCACGATCTTGGAGGCACTCCGGTACCACGGAGTGCCTTCATACTTGCGGGCCCTCTTGGCCAGCTACTTGGAGGACCGAGCGGTCCTCCTCGTAGACAAGGCTGGCCAAGTCCGGAGGTACGGCGCGGAGTCTGGTGTTCCACAGGGGTCGGTCCTAGGACCAGTCCTGTGGAACATCGGCTTCGACTGGCTCCTGCGGGGATCCCTCCTCCCGGGCACGAGTGTCATCTGCTACGCGGATGACACTCTCCTCACTGCCCGGGGGAGGGATTTTAGGGAGGCGGCCAGTTTGGCCTCGGCTGGCGGATCCTTGGTCGCGGGAAGGATCCGCCGCCTCGGGTTGGGGGTTGCGCTGCACAAGACCGAGGCCGTGTTCTTCCACGGGCCTCGGCAGCGCATCCCTCTTGACGCCCACATCGTCGTGGAGGGCGTCAGGATCGGGGTGAGGACCCAGATGAAATATCTGGGCCTCACCCTGGACAGCAGGTGGCGCTTCGGCCCGCACTTCAGCGGGTTGTCAGCGCGCCTGCTGAAGGCGGCGAACGCCCTCTCGTGGCTCCTCCCAAACCTGGGAGGGCCGAAGGCGAGATGCCGGCATTTGTATGCCGGCATCTTGAAGAGCATGGCCCTTTACGGGGCCCCCATCTGGGCGGACTCCCTCCACAGGAGGGAGAATGCGACCGCCATCCGCAGGCCCCAAAGGGCCATTGCACTGCGGGTGGCGAGAGCCTACCGCTCGGTGGGCTTTGCGGTAGCGTGCGCTCTGGCCGGCACCCCGCCTTGGGAACTCGAGGCGTGGGTGCTCGCCAGAGTGTACGAGTGGACGGCGGGGCGCAGGGCGCTCGGGGAGTGCCCTGCCCCAGAAGAGCGGGAGGCCGTCCGCAGAGAGGCGAGGGACGCAACCGTCCAACATTGGACGGAGGCCCTCGCCACCGCAGCCTTTGGCCGCAGAACGTTGGACGCGCTCGGGCCAGTCCTGCAGGACTGGCTCGGGCGGTCCCACGGTTTCCTTTCTTTCCGTCTGGTGCAGGTGCTATCCGGGCATGGCGTCTTCGGATCGTGCCTGCATCGGATCGGAAGAGAGGAGACCCCGGCCTGCCACGATTGTGGCGCGGCGGTGGACACGGCGCAGCACACCCTGGAGGTGTGTGCGTCGTGGTCTGGGCCGCGCCGCCAATCGATGGCGGTGGTCGGGCAGGACCTCTCGCTGCCCAGCGTGGTTTTAGCCATGCTGGGAAGCGAGGAGTCCTGGGCTGCGGTGGCCTCCTTTTGCGAGGAAGTAATTTCGCAAAAGGAGGCGACGGAGCGGGCGCGGGAGGAAGACCCTCTCGCAGCGCCACTCCGCAGGCGACGAACGGGTCGGAGAAGGCGATTGCACGACAATCGTCTTCCCCCTCCTGGTGGAGGATAGCGGGAGACAGGCGCGGGGGCGTCTTCTCCCGCATTGCACGTATCCTCCACTTCCGCCGGGTGGGAATGACCGCGAGCACTCGCGGCTATTCTCGGGCCCCTCTCCCAGGGTGGGGAGGGGGGTGAAGGGCTCGCCGTAAAGGCGGGCGGTCGTCGGCGGGGGGCTGGATGGAAAGGCTGTGCCGGATTCCCAGTTCCCCTCCATATAGGCGATGCGGGAGTGCCGCTGGGTCGTTTAGTGGGTATACCGGTGGGGAGCACCGGGAGTCCCACATAACCCTTCCGTCCCCCGACGGGGGGTATGCATAAAGCATTTTTCCCAGCGTCAAAAAAAAAAAAAAAAAAAAAAAAAAAAAAAAGGTTAGGTTAGGTTAGGTTAGGTTGGGGAACCCCCCACAGTGCTTGCTTCCACGTAGCGTTCCCCGGGCAACGACCTGGTCCTGTCACCGTAACGGAGTGGCAGGCCAGTGATCGGCGAAAGTGCACTGTGCGTTGAAGACTTTTTTGCGGACTCTTCAACACTTGCGGCGGCTATGCCTAAGCTACCATCGCGGGACGCCTCCGGGCGGTTCTTAAAAGGCCCTTGTCAGGGCCAACCAAAAGGCCCTTGTCAGGGCCAACCAAAAGGCCCTTCTCAGGGCCAACCAAAAGGCCCTTCTCAGGGCCAAACCAAAGGCCCTTTTCAGGGCCAAACCAAAGGCCCTTCTCAGGGCCAACCAAAAGGCCCTTCTCAGGGCCAAACCAAAGGCCCTTCTCAGGGCCAAACCAAAGGCCCTTCTCAGGGCCACGCCGGCGATGCCAGTATGGCGTCGGAGGTTTGCCGCCCATCACCGGGTAGCATGTTCCGCAGGCTGTCGGTCGACGTGTTGTCGGACTCCGACAACGAGTCGCTCGTTCCAGAGTCGGACGGAAGTTCGGCGATGGAAGCCGAAAGTCGCTTTCAAAAGCGGAAGCGATCCTTCCTGAAGGACGGCGGCGAAGGCTCCTCGGACTCCACGAGGAGTGCTAAACCAAAAAAGAAGGCGAAGGCCAAAAAGCCTTCCACTGTGGTGGACACCCACGACGTGGGTCTGGCGGACGCCCAACGTCAGTTGGACCTCGCACGAAGGGCTCAGTTCCAGGAAGACCTGGAAGAGAGGGTCGCCGCGAAGGAGATGCAGGCGCAGGCCGCCCGGGCTAAGTCCGGGTACGGTGCGTCTAGCGTCTTATACGCGGACCACTCGCTGGCCGAGCTGGAGCGCATGGCGCAGGAGGACGAAGAGGAGATCAGGGTGGTCGCCTCTAAGTCCTCCAATCTAAAAGGGACATTCCAAAAGTCCCTTAAATGCAGGGCCGCCAGCATGGGTGGCATCGTCCGGGAGCTGGTGCAACGCACAGCCACCGACGAGACGCGGCAACTGCAGGCGAAGTTAGATCGCCTGCAGTCGGAGGTCAGCCAGCTGCATAAGAAGCTGGCTGAGGTCACGGCCAAGCCAACCCAAGCTGAGCCGAGACCTGCGGTGGAGGGCCCTTCCTCCTCTTCCAACCTTGAGGATGTCATCCGCAAGGTTGTGATGGAGGAAAGGGCATTTACGAGAGCCTGCCTCGCTGGCATCGAGGACAGGCTCTTGCCCGAAAAGCGCCTCCGACCGCCCCTCGCGGCGGACAAGAGGCCGTGCGAGCCTGGGCCATCCTCCCAAAGGGAGGACGCCCTTCTCCCTTCCACCACCCCGTCCACCCAGCCGTGGACGAAGGTGGTCAAAAAGGGGAAGGGCAAGGCCAAGAAGGCGAGAGCGGCCGCCGCCCCTGCCTCCCCAGCCAACATCTCCCCTCCCTGCCCGTCCAGGACGACCGGCAAGGGGAAGGGGAAGGGGAAGGGGCAAAAGTCGGCCCCTAAGCCCGCCACCGCTGCTCCGGCAGCTAAAAGGGCCCCTGCCGGTGGGAGAAAAACCCTAGTTTCTCCCAAAACCGCGGCCGTCGTGGTGACGCTCACCGCGGAGGCTGCGGAGCGTGGTGAGACGTACGAGTCCGTGCTGAAACGGGCTCGTACCAACGCCGATCCCACCAAGTTGGGAATCGGCGCCATCACGTGCCGCCAGACCCAAGCCGGGGCTCGTATTTTCGAGTTCCCGGGGGCCCAGGGCGGCACCAACGCTGACCTCTTCGCAACGAAGTTGCAAGAGGTCATCGCGGACGCGGACAAGGTGGTAAGGCCCGTCAAGTCGGCGGCCCTCGAGGTGACCAATCTGGACGATTCGGTCACCAAAGAGGAGGTCGTGGCGGCGCTCGCAGCAATAGGGGGCTGCAACACCGCAGCGGTACAGGGTCGGGCTATCAGGCCCGGCCGCGGCGGCATGGGCACAATCCGCCTGGAGTGCCCGGTCACCGCAGCTAAGGCCGTCCTTGCCAAGGGACGGCTTGCCGTCGGGTTTGGGTCGTGTGTGGTCCGAGCACTTGGTGAGCAGCCTTTGCGCTGCTACAAGTGCTTCGGAATCGGCCACACACGGGCCCTCTGTCCGTCCAAGGTGGACAGGTCGGACGCCTGTTACCGCTGCGGTAAGGAGGGGCACATGTCCGCCTCCTGCACGGCCGCCAAGCCGCACTGCGCGGTGTGCGCCGCCAGTGGCCGCCCGGCGGACCACGTGATGAGGGGGAGGAACTGCAATCCTCCCCCAAAGAAGGGCAAAGCGCAGGCGCCGTCCCAGCCTGCTGCTACCACCGTCGTCCCTGAGGCTGGGACCTCGGTGGCCGACGAGGGGGGTGCGATGTCCAAATGATGGATAGGTCCGGACATCGCATCCTACAGGCGAATACTAACCACTGTAAAGCAGCCCAGGACCTGCTGATGCAGGCCCTGGCTGAGTGGTTAGTAGACGTTGCGGTGGTCGCCGAGCCGTACTCTGTCCCTGGCCGTTGGCTGGGTGATCGGGACGGCTCGGTGGCGTTGGTGTCGCGGTCTTCCACGGACTCCCCTCCCCTCTCGCTCTTAGAGAGGGGACCGGGATACGTGGCCGCCGCGTGGGGAGAAATAGCCCTGGTGGGGGTCTATTTCTCCCCTAACCGCCCTTTACAGGACTTCGAGGATTTTCTCGAAGTCCTGACCGCAGTAGTCGGTAGGGCGGCGCCGCGCCAGGTCGCCGTATTGGGCGACCTGAACGCCAAGTCGGCGGCCTGGGGCAACCGGGCCGCCTCTTGCAACGTCCGCGGGCGGGCCGTCGAATTTTGGGCGGCCTCGTCGGGCGTGTCCCTCCTAAATAGAGGGACGGCCCACACGTGTGTGCGGCAACGGGGAGGGACGGTGGTGGACGTGTCGTTCGCCACCCCCGCACTTGCCGCCCGCGTCGTCGGCTGGCGGGTGGAAACGGTGGAGACCTTGTCGGACCACCGATACGTGCGGTTCGACATCGTCTCCACCCAGAGCCCCCGGGGGATGGCCCGCTCGGGCCAGTCCCCCTTTCCACGGTGGGCTCAGATCCACCTGGACCGAGGGGCGGCCAAGGAGGCGGTGTTCGTCCAGGACTGGCTCACGCCTCCTATCAATGTCCTGGACGTCGACGCCTCGGCGGTCCGACTGCGGGAGTCCCTGACCGAGGTGTGCAACTCCAGCATGCCTCGGTCTCGCCGCCCACCTCCCCGACGCGCCGTCTATTGGTGGTCGGAGGAGCTGGCAGGGCTCCGGGCCGCCTGCGTGGTGGCCAGGAGGGCCTACACGCGGAGTCAACGGCGGAACGTGCGGGACGCGTCGAACGAGGACCTTCTCTACGCCTCGTACGTAGAGGCAAAGAAGGTCCTCAAGGCGGCTATGTTCGCCGCCGACGACGCGGCGAGGGCCGAAATGCTAGAGGGTCTCGACAGAGACCCGTACGGGAGACCTTATAAGGCGGCGCGGAATAAACTGCGCCCCTTCGGTCCCCCGCTAGCAGAGACCCTCGAACCGGCGTTGCTGGATGGGGTGGTTCGGTCCTTGTTTCCAACAGGGACCAACTTCACCCCTCCAGTGATGGACCCCCCGCGGGAGGCGGCTCCGCCGGCGGAGGAGGTCCCTCCGGTCACGGGGGCGGAGTTTGGCGCGGCGACGCTTCGCCTCCGCGCCAAGAAAACCGCCCCCGGGCCGGACGGCGTCCCCGCAAGGGTGGTGGCCATTGCGGCCACCCAAATGGCGGACAGGTTTCGGGACCTCTTCAGCGCGTGTTTCACGGCTGGGAGGTTCCCGAAAGCCTGGAAGGAGGGGCAACTGTGCCTCCTCCGTAAGGAGAGACGACCGGCAGACTCCCCCTCGGCATACCGACCCATCGTTCTGCTCGATGAGGTCGGTAAACTGTTCGAGGGGATCGTCGCCGGTCGGCTGAATGGCCTCCTGCGGGGGGTTGGGCCGAACCTGTCGGACGCCCAATTCGGTTTCCGAGTTGGGCGTTCGACAGTGGACGCGCTGGCCCGGCTGAAGGGCCAGGTGAGGGAGGCCGTGGAGTCTGGGGACGGAGTGTTGGCTGTGTCATTTGACATATCCAACGCGTTCAATTCCGTCCCCCACTCCACGATCTTGGAGGCACTCCGGTACCACGGAGTGCCTTCATACTTGCGGGCCCTCTTGGCCAGCTACTTGGAGGACCGAGCGGTCCTCCTCGTAGACAAGGCTGGCCAAGTCCGGAGGTACGGCGCGGAGTCTGGTGTTCCACAGGGGTCGGTCCTAGGACCACTCCTGTGGAACATCGGCTTCGACTGGCTCCTGCGGGGATCCCTCCTCCCGGGCACGAGTGTCATCTGCTACGCGGATGACACTCTCCTCACTGCCCGGGGGAGGGATTTTAGGGAGGCGGCCAGTTTGGCCTCGGCTGGCGGATCCTTGGTCGCGGGAAGGATCCGCCGCCTCGGGTTGGGGGTTGCGCTGCACAAGACCGAGGCCGTGTTCTTCCACGGGCCTCGGCAGCGCATCCCTCTTGACGCCCACATCGTCGTGGAGGGCGTCAGGATCGGGGTGAGGACCCAGATGAAATATCTGGGCCTCACCCTGGACAGCAGGTGGCGCTTCGGCCCGCACTTCAGCGGGTTGTCAGCGCGCTTGCTGAAGGCGGCGAACGCCCTCTCGTGGCTCCTCCCAAACCTGGGAGGGCCGAAGGCGAGATGCCGGCATTTGTATGCCGGCATCTTGAAGAGCATGGCCCTTTACGGGGCCCCCATCTGGGCGGACTCCCTCCACAGGAGGGAGAATGCGACCGCCATCCGCAGGCCCCAAAGGGCCATTGCACTGCGGGTGGCGAGAGCCTACCGCTCGGTGGGCTTTGCGGTAGCGTGCGCTCTGGCCGGCACCCCGCCTTGGGAACTCGAGGCGTGGGTGTTCGCTAGAGTGTACGAGTGGACGGCGGGGCGCAGGGCGCTCGGGGAGTGCCCTGCCCCAGAAGAGCGGGAGGCCGTCCGCAGAGAGGCGAGGGACGCAACCGTCCAACATTGGACGGAGGCCCTCGCCACCGCAGCCTTTGGCCGCAGAACGTTGGACGCGCTCGGGCCAGTCCTGCAGGACTGGCTCGGGCGGTCCCACGGTTTCCTTTCTTTCCGTCTGGTGCAGGTGCTATCCGGGCATGGCGTCTTCGGATCGTGCCTGCATCGGATCGGAAGAGAGGAGACCCCGGCCTGCCACGATTGTGGCGCGGCGGTGGACACGGCGCAGCACACACTGGAGGTGTGTGCGTCGTGGTCTGGGCCGCGCCGCCAATTGATGGCGGTGGTCGGGCAGGACCTCTCGCTGCCCAGCGTGGTTTTAGCCATGCTGGGAAGCGAGGAGTCCTGGGCTGCGGTGGCCTCCTTTTGCGAGGAAGTAATTTCGCAAAAGGAGGCGACGGAGCGGGCGCGGGAGGAAGACCCTCTCGCAGCGCCACTCCGCAGGCGACGAACGGGTCGGAGAAGGCGATTGCACGACAATCGTCTTCCCCCTCCTGGTGGAGGATAGCGGGAGACAGGCGCGGGGGCGTCTTCTCCCGCATTGCACGTATCCTCCACTTCCGCCGGGTGGGAATGACCGCGAGCACTCGCGGCTATTCTCGGGCCCCTCTCCCAGGGTGGGGAGGGGGGTGAAGGGCTCGCCGTAAAGGCGGGCGGTCGTCGGCGGGGGGCTGGATGGAAAGGCTGTGCCGGATTCCCAGTTCCCCTCCATATAGGCGATGCGGGAGTGCCGCTGGGTCGTTTAGTGGGTATACCGGTGGGGAGCACCGGGAGTCCCACATAACCCTTCCGTCCCCCGACGGGAGGGTATGCATAAAGCATTTTTCCCAGCGTCAAAAAAAAAAAAAAAAAAAAAAAAAAAAAAAAAAAAAAAAAAAAAAAAGGTTAGGTTAGGTTCCGCCGTCGTCCCTGTTACCGCCGTCGTCCCTGTAGTCCGCCGTCGTCCCTGTAGTCCGCCGTCGTCCCTGTAGCTCCGCCGTCGTCCCTGTAGCTCCGCCGTCGTCCCTGTAGCTGGGACCTCGGTGGCCGACGAGGAGGGTGCGATGTCCGAATGATGAATGGGACCGGTCATCGCATCCTCCAGGCGAACACCAACCACTGCAAAGCAACGCAGGACCTGCTGATGCAGGCCATAGCTGAGTGGTTGGTAGACGTGGCAGTGGTTGCCGAGCCGTACTCGGTCCCTGGCCGTTGGCTAGGCGATCCGGATGGCTTGGTGGCGTTGGTTTCGCGGCCTTCCACGGACTCCCCTCCCCTCTCGCTCTTAGAGAGGGGACCGGGATACGTGGCCGCCGCGTGGGGGAATATTGCTCTGGTGGGTGTATATTTCTCCCCAAACCGCCCTCTATCGGATTTTGAGAATTTTCTCGAAATCCTCACCGCAGTCGTCGGGAGGGCGGCGCCGCGCCAAGTCGTCGTATTGGGCGACCTAAATGCCAAGTCGGCGGCCTGGGGCAACCCGGCCACCACCTGCAACGTTCGCGGACGAGCCGTCGAGTTTTGGGCGACCTCGTCCGGCTTGTCCCTCCTTAACAGAGGGACAGTCCACACGTGTGTGCGGCAACTGGGAGGGTCGGTGGTCGATGTCTCGTTTGCCACCCCCGCACTTGCCGCCCGCGTCGTTGACTGGCGGGTGGAGATGGTGGAGACCTTGTCGGACCACCGATATGTGCGGTTCGACATCTCCACCCAGAGCCCCCGGGAGGTGGCCCCCTCGGGCCGATCCCCCTTTCCACGGTGGGCCCTCACTCACCTGGACCGGGGAGCGGCCAGGGAGGCGGCGTTCCTCCAGGACTGGCTCACGCCTCCCACCAATGTCCAGGACGTGGACGCCGCAGCGGTCCAGCTGCGAAAGTCCCTGACCGAGGTGTGCAACTCCAGCATGCCTCGGTCTCGCCGACCACCTCCCCGTCGCGCCGTCTATTGGTGGTCGGAGGAACTAGCGGGGCTCCGGGCCGCCTGCGTGAGGGCCAGGAGGGCCTACACGCGGAGCCGACGACGCAGTTTGCGGAACCCGGAGAACGAGGACCTTCTATACGCCTCATATGTAGAGGCAAAGAAGGTCCTCAAGGTGGCGATGTTTGCCGCCGAAGACGCGGCTAGAGCGGAGATGCTCGAGGGTCTCGATAGTGACCCGTACGGGAGACCGTATAAGGCGGCGCGGAATAAACTGCGCCCCTTTGGTCCCCCAATTGCGGAGACCCTCGAGCCGTCATTGCTGGATGGGGTGGTTCGGTCCTTGTTTCCAACTGGGACCAGATTCACCCCACCAGTGATGGACCCCCCGCAGGAGGCGGTTCCGCCGCAGGCAGAGGTCCCTCCGGTAACGGAGGTGGAGTTTGGAGTGGCGGCGCTCCGCCTCCGCGCCAAGAAGACGGCCCCCGGGCCGGACGGCGTCCCCGCACGGGTGGTGGCCATCGCCACCACCGAAATGGAGGAAAGGTTTCGGGACATCTTCAGCGCGTGCTTCGCGGCTGGGAGGTTCCCGAAACCTTGGAAGGAGGGGCAGCTGTGCCTCCTCCGGAAGGAGGAACGCCCGGCGGACTCCCCCTCGGCATACCGGCCCATCGTTCTGCTCGATGAGGCTGGTAAATTATTCGAGGGGATCGTCGCCGCTCGGCTTAATGGCCACTTGGGGGGGATAGGGCTGAACCTGTCGGACGCCCAATTCGGTTTCCGAAGAAGGCGTTCGACGGTTGACGCGCTGTCCCGGCTGAAGAGTCAGGTGAGGGAGGCCGTGGAGGCAGGGGACGGAATTTTGGCTGTGTCATTTGACATAGCCAACGCCTTCAACTCCATTCCCCACCCGACAATACTCGAGGGGCTCCGCTACCATGGAGTGCCTCAGTATCTACGGAGCCTCCTGGCCGACTACCTGGAGGACCGAGCAGTCCTCCTTGTAGACAAAGCGGGCCAGCTTCGGCGGTACAGCGCAGAGTCCGGTGTTCCACAGGGGTCCGTCCTAGGACCACTCCTGTGGAACATCGGGTTTGACTGGCTCCTGCGGGGAACTCTCCTCCGCGGCACGAGTGTCATCTGCTACGCGGATGACACTCTTCTCACTGCTCGGGGGAGAGACTTCAGAGAGGCGGCGAGCCTGGCCTCGGCCGGTGGATCCTTAGTTGCGGGAAGGATCCGCCGCCTAGGATTGGGGGTGGCGCTGCATAAGACCGGGGCCGTGTTCTTCCACGGGCCCCGGCAGCGCACCCCTACTGACGCCCACATTGTCGTAGAGGGCGTCAGGGTCGAGGTGAAGGCCCAGATGAAATATCTGGGCCTAGTCCTCGATAGCAGGTGGCGCTTTGGCCCGCACTTCAGCGGGCTATCGACGCGCCTGCTAAAGGCCGCGGGCGCGCTCGCTTGGCTCCTCCCAAATCTGGGGGGGCCCAAAGCGCGATGCCGGCAATTATACGCCGGCATCTTGAAGAGCATGGCCCTATACGGGGCCCCCATCTGGGCGGACTCCCTCCAAAGGAGGGAGAACGCAACCGCGATCCGCAGGCCCCAGAGGGCTATCGCGCAGCGGGTGGCGAGGGCCTACCGCTCGGTGGGCTTCGCGGCGGCGTGCGCTCTGGCGGGTACCCCTCCTTGGGAGCTCGAGGCGTGGGTGCTCGCCAGAGTGTACGAGTGGACGGCGGGACGCAGGGCGCTCGGAGAGCACCCTACCCGAGAAGAGCGGGAAGCCGTCCGGCGAGAGGCGAGGGACGCGATCGTCCACCATTGGACGGAGGACCTCGCCTCCGCCACCTTCGGCCGCCGAACGCTGGACGCTCTAGGTCCAGTCCTGCAAGACTGGCTGGGGCGGTCCCATGGTGCCCTCTCTTTCCGTCTGGTGCAGGTTTTGTCCGGGCATGGTTGCTTCGGATCATGCCTGCACCGGATAGGAAGAGAGGAGACCCCGTCGTGCCATGAATGTGGCGCGGCAGAGGACACGGCGCAGCACACCCTCGAAGTGTGTCCGTCGTGGTCCGAACCGCGCCGCGACATGGTAGCGGTGGTTGGTCAGGACCTCTCGCTTCCAGGCGTGGTCTTATCCATGCTGGGAAGCGAGGAGGCCTGGACAGCCGTAGCCTCCTTTTGTGAGGACGTAATGTCCCAAAAGGAGGCAGCGGAGCGCGCGCGGGAGGATGACCCCCTCGCAGCACCGCTCCGCAGGCGAAGAAGGGGTGGGAGAAGGCGTTTGTACGACAACCGCCTTCCCCCTCCTGGTGGAGGATAGCGGGAGACAGGCGCGGGGGCGTCTTCTCCTGCATTGCAGATCCTCCATCTCCGCCGGGCGGGGATGGCCGAGCATTCACGGTCATTCCCGGGCCTCTCCTTTTAGGGAGGGGCGTGTGGGCCCCGCTGTAAAGGCGGGCGGTCGTCGGCGGGGGACTGGAAGAAAGCCAGTTTCCCAGTCCTCCTCCACGCAGACGATGCTGGAATGCCGCTGGGTTGTTTAGTGGGTATACCGGTCCTTTATAGACCGGGGAGTCCCACATACCCCCCCCATCCCCCAATGGGGGGGCATGCGTAACGCATTTTTCCCAGCGCAAAAAAAAAAAAAAAAAAAAAAAAAAAGGTTTTTTTTTTTTTTTTTTTTTTTTTTCCCTACCCGTACCACCATCTCAAAATGGCACTATGTAGACGTCTACCCTCTGACTTAGTCAGAGACTTTAATAAAACTCAAATTTATTTTATTCGCTGCCCGCATGCCATTGGGCGTTACATACTTTTTACAGCTAAATACATCTAATCTTATTTACATTTTACTTGTTCCTTAATATTAACATCATTTTTCTTATATACTTAGTTCTATTACTAAATTATTACATATATGCGATGTTAACAATTTACGAAAACTTTTTACAAAATACAGATAACACAGAAAAAAGGAGAAGTACTAACTAACTTGAATGTCTTTTTCCTAAAGTTTTTTCCACTATATTCCTATTCTTATATTAAGTCCTTACTGTACTAGTTTACTATACTTTACTTATTCTAATTTATTATATGCTGTTATATATATTTAATAATATATATTCATCATATATTACATATCTATTTATTTCTGACCACAACCTGTTTCGCTATTTTTACACAGTAATTTATAAATATATCTCTTTTGGCCTTGTTTAACATTAAGAATTTCACATTTTCAGGATTAATTTCTGCATCGAGCATCTGCTCCGCTTCGTATCTCCTTAAGCCAAAAACCGGACACTCGAAAAGAATATGGTTCACTGACTCACCGACATCTGGTTCGCAGATGCACGATGGGCTCTCCTTACACTTGAACCTGTTCAAGTATTCTGAGAACCCACCGTGCACTGTCATTACTTGGGTCACTAAGTTTGTAGGTTGCAGTTGTTTGACAATCTTAAAAGCCTGTGCCGCGTCGGGTAAAAACATCCTTGTGACCGATGCCGTCTGTCCCTGTTTATATCTCCGGTTCCATTCATCAATCGACTTCAAGCGGATTTGTCTCTTGATAAATGAAACCGGGCATTCCTCGTAGTCCGGCTTTCTTTTCGACCTAAGAGCCGCCTCCTTTGCCAGGCTGTCCGCTCGTTCGTTTCCCTCAAGACCGGCGTGTGCCTTGATCCAGAACAAGGATATATCCTTCTTCTGGAGTTTGCCGGTCCTGAGGTTTTTTCGAGCCTCCACAGCCAAAGGATGAATGGCGTATTGGTTAGTGACGGTTTCCAGCGAAGATTTGGAATCGCTGTAAATTCCAAAAGTGTCCTCGGAGCGCTTTAGAATCTCAGCGGTGGCCCTACATATGGCCAGCAGTTCCGCCTGATACACCGTGCAGTACGATGCCAGCTTCAACTTGAGGGTTTTGGTCTCGGTTGCGTCTTCCCAAAAGGACAATGCAGCTCCGACCTTGCCCTCAATTTTACTGCCATCGGTGAATATTCTGACTGCTTGAGTGTTGTGGTTATCCACGTCCTCTTGGTGTACCAGGCTCATGAACTCCAGGCTCGTATGGTTAGCTGGATGGGGAGACTCGTCATATGGAACCATTGTTTCCATCTCCCTGTCCCCTATCACTGGCTGAGGTACTCCCCTCTTGGCCTGGTACAGGGCAGCTGCCTCTTGTATTCTGAGGTCCAGTGGAAGTATCCCAGCCAGCAACAGTGCCGAGTTCAGGGAGACTGTGCGGTACGCCTTGCACAGCTTCTGGGCGAAACCTCTCTGGACTGCGTTGAGCTGTTTTTGCAGACCCAGTTTTTTGGTTGCCGGTGCCCAGACGCTGGCCGCATACATGATCAACGGCTCCACAACTGCTCCATATATTATTTGTATCACTTCTGGATGTAGACCCCAACTGATCCTGGCGGCTCTAGACAGCTGTTTGTAAATATTTAAAGCCTTCTTACAAACGTAGGATGTATGGCTGTTGAAGGTCAATTTGTGATCTATGATGAGCCCCAGGATCTTGATCTCGCTTGACATGTCGATGCCTATCCCGCTCATGTTCAGCAGTGGTGTGTCGTATTTCAGCTTATTTGTTATGACCATTGCTTTGGTCTTCTGATGCGCAAATTTTAACTTGTTTTGTACACCCCACTTCTGAACATAGGCGAGAGCGGCATTTGCTTGTTCTTGTACTTCTAATGCTGTGTCGCCGTCAATAACCAACACGACATCATCGGCAAATGCCTGATTGTAATAGCCGAAGCTCTCCAATCCCTTCAATAGTGGATCGAGCAAGAGGTTCCACAGTATTGGACCACCTATGGACCCCTGAACACACCCCCTGCTCGTATTACGCACCTGTTCTTGCCCAGCGTACCTAACTCTTACCTTTCTATCCTGTAAGTAGCTGTCCAACATTCTTCTTATATTCACGGGACATTTTTCCTCAGCCATTCTGACTCTTATTGCGGGCCACCATGCGTTGTCGAAGGCTCCCTCTATATCCAATGATAGCAACGTAATAAGCTTCTTGTTTTTTAGTTTTTCGTGTATGTGCTGCATTAGATTATAGAGGGAGTCCTCGGTGCTCCTTCGGGGCATAAAGCCGTATTGGCGAGTACTAATTCTTGGAATAATATGCCATTTTATGCGCCCTATCATCATTTTTTCCAAGACCTTTCCCATCACCGGTAATAGGCCTATAGGCTTGTATGATTTCGGGTTTGTGTAGTCCTCTTTGCCGGGTTTTCTGAGGACCACTACTACAGCTTCCTTCCAGATTTTAGGAAAATGCTGGAGAGTCAGGCATTTGTTTGCTAGAGCCAGGAAAGATAGTGGATCCTGCGTGACAGCGTGGTAGCATATATCGGCTGTGATACCATCACTACCCGGGGCTTTCTTGGGATTAAAGCTTTTCACCGCGAATTTTAGCTCTTCTATTGTAAACGGTGGGTCATGTTGTTCACCATTGACCCAGTCGTTTACACGTTTGCCTATTTCTCTGATTCGACGGTGGTCTGCGTTGTCCTGGCTTTCCAAGTCCTCCGGGTAGAATGTCTCTGCCAACATTATTGCTGATTCTTTCGAGTTCACAGTTTTCCCCGCCTTTACTAAGGGTAGGTCCTCTTGTCTTTTTGTGGTCTTTCTCATGACTCTCATGATGCCTTCCCAGACTCCTTCCTTGTCCTGTTTTTCGCAGAAATTCTTCCAGCTTTGTACCTGGGCTTCCTTGGCTGCTGACTCATATTTTTCTTTTGATTGCAGGTACTCTTCGATGACCTTTTTCTTCCGGACTGGCGCTGCACATCGGATTCTACGTCTCCTGGTGGTGACCTCCTTCTTGAGTTTGACGAGTTCCTCCGACCACCAAGGAAAGGTAAGTATGTTTCTTGTTTTCTTTTTTGGTATAGTACTATTACATGTTTCTATTATTATATTTATGTATGTTTCTACCTTTCTTTCCAGTTCTAGTTTATTTTCTATTTTATCAATTTCGGCTTTGTTTATTTTATTTTCTTCTAGCAAACTGGCCAGTTTCTCATGAAACTGGCTCCAGTTTGCTTTTTTACTATTGTAAATTCTTGTAGTTCTCTTAATATCCATTCCCTTGGCTTTTTTAAGTCTAATTTTAAAGGTAATGGCATTGTGGTCGGAGCTCGTCAACCCCTCTTCAACTCTCCAGTCCTCCACCAGGTTCAGCATCCCCGTAGGGCAGGCCGTGATGTCGACAATGCTTGCATATATCTTGTTTCCTCTTAATGTATAAAAGGTCGGCGTGTCTCCTTCGTTGAGTACCTGCAATCCCATCTCTTCCAAAGTTCCACTCAGGTCTTCGCCTCTTTGGTTCACTGTAGAACTTCCCCACCAGGTACTTTTGGCATTGGCGTCTCCTCCTATGATGAGGTTCTTCACACCTATATGCTCTTGGATATTTTTAAGCTGCTCCAGGTAAGGCCCTATAGCCTGTGGGTCAGGTTCAAAATAGAAGGAGATCAAAGCAATCTCCCAGGCACTGGTCTTGACTTTGACTACTGCAATGTTTTTGGTTGTGAGGTTCGGACATTGGGTGACCTCTACGTCACCGTCAAATACTGCGATTGCAGCTTTGACTTTTCCACCGTCTTGTTTTGTGCACTGGAAGATTCTCACCCCTCTGTAGTCCTTCACTCTGCCCACCGCTCCAATATAGGGCTCCTGGAGCAGTGCAAAAGCCATCTTCTTTGCGTTCGCCTCAAGCATTATTTCTAGTGTTGCTAGTTCCTTTCTTTGCAAGTTTGCTTGGGCTACGTAGTATGGCCTTGCTTCGACTGGGGGGGATTTTGCACCTGGGACCACCTTAGCAATATGCTACTGTTGCCCGTGCCAGTGACTCCCATTTCCTCCGGATAGGACATTCTTGACTGAAGGCATTGTGCTCGGTCCGGTCCAGCTTTGCGTGCATGCAGTTGCAGCACGATGGGGCTGCGCCCGCTAGCCAGTCCGCGCACTCTGCCTTCATGTGTGGTCCGCCACAGTGACTGCATTTTTCTACTGTTTCTTTGCAGAAGCGCCTCCCATGCCCGTATCCTAGGCACAAAGAACATTGCACCAATGGTGACTGATCCGTTACTCTGACCCTCTGCAGATCAATTTGTACCGTACCAGAGTCGACCAGTCTTTGCCATATCTTTGGCGACACCCTCAATATGATGTGGCTAGTGTGAGGGTTTCTGGTACGTTTCTTGTACATGATCTCCAATTTCTGGTCTTTTGCATCGAGGTCTTTCATAACGGACCGGTTCTGGTTCCTCAGTGCCTTAAGTATGTCTTCATCCCCGTTGTACGAGAAGACATCTTTGAGGATCACCATTGGGTCTTTGTTTTTCACCTCCTGGACATTTAGGTGGTCTTCTGCACCTTTAAGTCTTTCTTTGACTAGGTCTCTTTCTTTCTCTGTTTTGCAGCCAACTATGATTTTCCTATCCTTTGCCTTCCGTATCCTTTCCACAGCGATCCCACCTTCTGTTGCGTTTACTGCTTTCCTAATTCTGTTTAATACGTCCTCTCCCGTTTCTGTTTCGTCTTTAGACGAAATAACTACAGAGTGTAGTGCGGTCTGTTCCGGGGGTTGTCTCCTGGACGCCGCTGCTACACTCGCATAAGTCCAAGGCTCTCTGTTGGTTTTCCATCACCTGCTTTAACTCTTCCATACGCTCATTGTTTGCTCTTATAAGCCTACTGTGTTCCTCCATCCTTATAACTAACTCCTTTCCGACCTCGGATTCTATCCTCGGTGATAGTGGAGATGGGAAAGGCAGGTCTGATGGATTTTTTAAGTTCTCACCAGCTTTCTGTACCCCGGTCTTGCCTTCCTTTTGTTGGGTTCCTGCTGCTTCCGCCTCTTTTACCAGCTGGTATAGTCTCTCTATCGACCGCGTGACCTCAATTTTTATTTCGGTCCTTAAATTTCTCGCACTACCAAGCTGCATTTTGGCGTTGTTCAGACAGGCTCTTCCCTCTGCCGTCTTGCTCACGTATTTCGGCTTTACCGGGACCGGCGGACTTTCTCCCGCCTGTAATAAGGCGAAACGATTGCCCGCCGGGGCCGGCCCAGCCTTTTTTGGAGTGGAGTTGGCCTTACGCTTGGTGATAGTTTTTCCAGACTCCCATTCACCAATGCTACGCCTCACGCCTGAGGCTTGAGTCTGTTCTCCAGACGGTCCTGCTTTCTCCGTCTGGTCAGGGGTTTTCTGGGGGTCTGCGCTTACCTTGTCTCCTGGCATTTTTATTGGGGTGCGGATCCCAAACATGTCGCTGGTGTATTAGAGTAGCTTCGTTGCGGGGGGGACAATATGCAGATACACTGCAAGTTTATGTACTCTGATTTTCGGGTATGTGTCAGAGGGCACGTCACTTCACAATTTAGATTTAAATTTAAGATTTTTAATTATTGATTTAAGGTTTGTATAAGTTATATATTAGGAGATGGGTCACTTAGTAATTTAAATTTAAATTTAAGATTTATTAATGTAATGTTTGTATAAGTTATATATTATATTTACGATGTGTTAATTATTTGTTTCTTGTTTCAGGTATCTCCGTGGTCTTCGTGGCAACTTTAACAAGAGGGCGCGGTTTCACAGGTATGTATTTTGTGCGTAACAAGTGTGCTCTATGTAGAGTATGTAACTCTTCACAGGTGTGTCCGTGAGTCAGCGATAAAACAGTTAAAATACACTAAAACAAAACAATCAATGTCTTAATTAATCTAATCTATTAGAGACTCTACCTAGAGTCTGTCTTAATATACAGGCTGGTAGTCCTGCTACTAGTCAACTTAACTAAAAAAATTTTCGTCAAAATCGGCCGGCAGTTCCAGAGATACGAAGCTTTAAAGTTTTTCAAAATGGCGAAACAAAATGGCGCCTATATTGAAAAACCCCCGTAACTTCGTTAATTTTGAAGCCAGAGCAGTGGGGTTTGGGCAGGTGATATTGCCTTTTTTCGGCCGTCCTCCCCTCTACCTCGGTTCTTGTTTTTTTTTTTTTTTTTTTTTTTTTTTTTTTTTTGTATCCCTATGAAGAACCAGCTGCTATCCCGATGTAAAGGGGGTGGCGCTCGTGCTCACAGAGAAAGTCCTAACTCCCTGCGACAGCTCAAAGCGGAGATATAGGCGGTTCTATAATTCCAAGTAGGCGACTAAGATGGCCGCTCTGGTCTAACTTTGGCAGTTGTCAACCGAATTGCCCCGAGTTTGGGGTCAAATAAAAGGGTTTTATAAAACTAATCCTATTCGCGCCCTAACGATGCAATACAGTGTGTCCCTGTCAAACTATTTATAGTTAAACATAATTTTTTTTAGAAAATGCTGTTCAAAATACAATTTTGCTCCGATTTAATCGGGAAAGGTTCCTAAATACTTAAGATTTACTATACAATTTACTGATATTAATTGACTAACTAAAATACTAGTTTTGGGGGTACCTACTTGCGAGGTCAAACCTTCAAACGACTATATCTTAAAAACTACTTATCGGAAAAATCCAAAATTTTGCAAATACTTACGGTATTACTAGATATATAAATCACTATATTGAAAAACTTCGCGCGGCTTTCGCGCTTTCCGAAATAAATTTTTTAAAAATTTTAAAAAAAATTTTAAAAATTTTATTTTGTATATAATTCAGTCAAATTTTTATATATTTTAAAACTAAAAACGACAGATTTCAAAATAAAACAAAACTAACAATCTACCATTTAAAATTTTTGTTTAGGTATAGTTTGAAGGAACCTCGAAAGTAGGTCAAAGGGTCAACACATAAAAACTCCTAAACTAATGGGTGGAAAATTTTGAGATTTCGCAGAGAGTTAGGGGCCCCGCGGCCTAATCTAATTGTTAAATAAAAACCTGGGGTCACAGCTCACTTTTTCGAAATATATAATTTCGAAATTTTTTCAATTTCTTTAAGAGCTGTATCTCTGCGAAATCTTCACCTTTTTTATTTCGGAAAGTGCCTCCCTTTTCGGTGTGGTGGTGTCCTGGTGGCCCCGTCGTCAGATCCCGTCCAGCTGCTCAGGTCACTGACCTCGTGGCCACGTTGTTTTCGGTTTTTTGGATTTTTTTTCCGTGCGACGAAATTATTCGAGGGGATCGTCGCCGCTCGGCTTAATGGCCACTTGGGGGGGATAGGGCTGAACCTGTCGGACGCCCAATTCGGTTTCCGAAGAAGGCGTTCGACGGTTGACGCGCTGTCCCGGCTGAAGGGTCAGGTGAGGGAGGCCGTGGAGGCAGGGGACGGAATTTTGGCTGTATCATTTGACATAGCCAACGCCTTCAACTCCATTCCCCACCCGACAATACTCGAGGCGCTCCGCTACCATGGAGTGCCTCAGTATCTACGGAGCCTCCTGGCCGACTACCTGGAGGACCGAGCAGTCCTCCTTGTAGACAAAGCGGGCCAGCTTCGGCGGTACAGCGCAGAGTCCGGTGTTCCACAGGGGTCCGTCCTAGGACCACTCCTGTGGAACATCGGGTTTGACTGGCTCCTGCGGGGAACTCTCCTCCGCGGCACGAGTGTCATCTGCTACGCGGATGACACTCTTCTCACTGCTCGGGGGAGAGACTTCAGAGAGGCGGCGAGCCTGGCCTCGGCCGGTGGATCCTTAGTTGCGGGAAGGATCCGCCGCCTAGGATTGGGGGTGGCGCTGCATAAGACCGGGGCCGTGTTCTTCCACGGGCCCCGGCAGCGCACCCCTACTGACGCCCACATTGTCGTAGAGGGCGTCAGGGTCGAGGTGAAGGCCCAGATGAAATATCTGGGCCTAGTCCTCGATAGCAGGTGGCGCTTTGGCCCGCACTTCAGCGGGCTATCGACGCGCCTGCTAAAGGCCGCGGGCGCGCTCGCTTGGCTCCTCCCAAATCTGGGGGGGCCCAAAGCGCGATGCCGGCAATTATACGCCGGCATCTTGAAGAGCATGGCCCTATACGGGGCCCCCCCCCCATCTGGGCGGACTCCCTCCAAAGGAGGGAGAACGCAACCGCGATCCGCAGGCCCCAGAGGGCTATCGCGCAGCGGGTGGCGAGGGCCTACCGCTCGGTGGGCTTCGCGGCGGCGTGCGCTCTGGCGGGTACCCCTCCTTGGGAGCTCGAGGCGTGCGTGCTCGCCAGAGTGTACGAGTGGACGGCGGGACGCAGGGCGCTCGGAGAGCACCCTACCCGAGAAGAGCGGGAAGCCGTCCGGCGAGAGGCGAGGGACGCGATCGTCCACCATTGGACTGAGGACCTCGCCTCCGCCACCTTCGGCCGCCGAACGCTGGACGCTCTAGGTCCAGTCCTGCAAGACTGGCTGGGGCGGTCCCATGGTGCCCTCTCTTTCCGTCTGGTGCAGGTTTTGTCCGGGCATGGTTGCTTCGGATCATGCCTGCACCGGATAGGAAGAGAGGAGACCCCGTCGTGCCATGAATGTGGGGCGGCAGAGGACACGGCGCAGCACACCCTCGAAGTGTGTCCGTCGTGGTCCGAACCGCGCCGCGACATGGTAGCGGTGGTTGGTCAGGACCTCTCGCTTCCAGGCGTGGTCTTATCCATGCTGGGAAGCGAGGAGGCCTGGACAGCCGTAGCCTCCTTTTGTGAGGACGTAATGTCCCAAAAGGAGGCAGCGGAGCGCGCGCGGGAGGATGACCCCCTCGCAGCACCGCTCCGCAGGCGAAGAAGGGGTGGGAGAAGGCGTTTGTACGACAACCGCCTTCCCCCTCCTGGTGGAGGATAGCGGGAGACAGGCGCGGGGGCGTCTTCTCCTGCATTGCAGATCCTCCATCTCCGCCGGGCGGGGATGGCCGAGCATTCACGGTCATTCCCGGGCCTCTCCCTTTAGGGAGGGGCGTGTGGGCCCCGCTGTAAAGGCGGGCGGTCGTCGGCGGGGGACTGGAAGAAAGCCAGTTTCCCAGTCCTCCTCCACGCAGACGATGCTGGAATGCCGCTGGGTTGTTTAGTGGGTATACCGGTCCTTTATAGACCGGGGAGTCCCACATACCCCCCCATCCCCCAATGGGGGGGGCATGCGTAACGCATTTTTCCCAGCGCAAAAAAAAAAAAAAAAAAAAAAAAAAAAAAAAAAAAAAAAAAAAAAAAAGGTTTGGTTAGGTTAGGTTAGGTTAGGTTAGGTTAGGTTAGGTTAGGTTAGGTTAGGTTAGGTTGAGGCCGTGGAGTCTGGGGACGGAGTGTTGGCTGTGTCATTTGACATAGCCAACGCGTTCAATTCCGTCCCCCACTCCACGATCTTGGAGGCACTCCGGTACCACGGAGTGCCTTCATACTTGCGGGCCCTCTTGGCCAGCTACTTGGAGGACCGAGCGGTCCTCCTCGTAGACAAGGCTGGCCAAGTCCGGAGGTACGGCGCGGAGTCTGGTGTTCCACAGGGGTCGGTCCTAGGACCACTCCTGTGGAACATCGGCTTCGACTGGCTCCTGCAGGGATCCCTCCTCCCGGGCACGAGTGTCATCTGCTACGCGGATGACACTCTCCTCACTGCCCGGGGGAGGGATTTTAGGGAGGCGGCCAGTTTGGCCTCGGCTGGCGGATCCTTGGTCGCGGGAAGGATCCGCCGTCTCGGGTTGGGGGTTGCGCTGCACAAGACCGAGGCCGTGTTCTTCCACGGGCCTCGGCAGCGCATCTCTCTTGACGCCCACATCGTCGTGGAGGGCGTCAGAATCGGGGTGAGGACCCAGATGAAATATCTGGGCCTCACCCTGGACAGCAGGTGGCGCTTCGGCCCGCACTTCAGCGGGTTGTTAGCGCGCCTGCTGAAGGCGGCGAACGCCCTCTCGTGGCTCCTCCCAAACCTGGGAGGGCCGAAGGCGAGATGCCGGCATTTGTATGCCGGCATCTTGAAGAGCATGGCCCTTTACGGGGCCCCCATCTGGGCGGACTCCCTCCACAGGAGGGAGAATGCGACCGCCATCCGCAGGCCCCAAAGGGCCATTGCACTGCGGGTGGCGAGAGCCTACCGCTCGGTGGGCTTTGCGGTAGCGTGCGCTCTGGCCGGCACCCCGCCTTGGGAACTCGAGGCGTGGGTGCTCGCCAGAGTGTACGAGTGGACGGCGGGGCGCAGGGCGCTCGGGGAGTGCCCTGCCCCAGAAGAGCGGGAGGCCGTCCGCAGAGAGGCGAGGGACGCAACCGTCCAACATTGGACGGAGGCCCTCGCCACCGCAGCCTTTGGCCGCAGAACGTTGGACGCGCTCGGCCCAGTCCTGCAGGACTGGCTCGGGCGGTCCCACGGTTTCCTTTCTTTCCGTCTGGTGCAGGTGCTATCCGGGCATGGCGTCTTCGGATCGTGCCTGCATCGGATCGGAAGAGAGGAGACCCCGGCCTGCCACGATTGTGGCGCGGCGGTGGACACGGCGCAGCACACCCTGGAGGTGTGTGCGTCGTGGTCTGGGCCGCGCCGCCAATTGATGGCGGTGGTCGGGCAGGACCTCTCGCTGCCCAGCGTGGTTTTAGCCATGCTGGGAAGCGAGGAGTCCTGGGCTGCGGTGGCCTCCTTTTGCGAGGAAGTAATTTCGCAAAAGGAGGCGACGGAGCGGGCGCGGGAGGAAGACCCTCTCGCAGCGCCACTCCGCAGGCGACGAACGGGTCGGAGAAGGCGATTGCACGACAATCGTCTTCCCCCTCCTGGTGGAGGATAGCGGGAGACAGGCGCGGGGGCGTCTTCTCCCGCATTGCACGTATCCTCCACTTCCGCCGGGTGGGAATGACCGCGAGCACTCGCGGCTATTCTCGGGCCCCTCTCCCAGGGTGGGGAGGGGGGTGAAGGGCTCGCCGTAAAGGCGGGCGGTCGTCGGCGGGGGGCTGGATGGAAAGGCTGTGCCGGATTCCCAGTTCCCCTCCATATAGGCGATGCGGGAGTGCCGCTGGGTCGTTTAGTGGGTATACCGGTGGGGAGCACCGGGAGTCCCACATAACCCTTCCGTCCCCCGACGGGAGGGTATGCATAAAGCATTTTTCCCAGCGTCAAAAAAACAAAAAAAAAAAAAAAAAAAAAAAAAAAAAAAAAAAAAAAAAAAAAAGGTTAGGTTAGGTTAGGTTAGGTTAGGTTAGGTTAGGTTAGGTTAGGTTAGGTTCGAGGCTGTCCGCCCTGTCTTAAAACAGTGGCTCAATAGGGAGTATGGGACGATGACATTCCGATTGACACAGGTGCTATCGGGACACGGTTGTTTCTCGAAGTACCTGTGTCGAATCGGAAGAGAACCGTCCCCAGCATGTCACCACTGTGACAGTGTAGAGGACACGGCGAAGCACACGTTAGAGGTGTGTCCAGCCTGGACTACCTCACGGCAAGAGCTCGCCGACGGCATAGGAAGTAGCCTGTCACTTCCTGCAATAGTTCAGGCTATGGTCGGGGAAAAAGAAGCATGGATGGCGGTAACAACCTTTTGTGAACAGGTAATGACGCAAAAGGAAACTGCGGAGAGAGAACGAGAAATATCGACCACAAACCCGATCCGCAGCAGAAGATCTGGAGGGAGGAGGAGGAGATTCCTCCAAGATATCCATACCTCCTGATGAAGGCTTGGGTGACGACACTGGGGGGTGTCTGTCACCCACAACTAAAGCCTCGAGGTGGCGCGCGTGGAGGTTCCGCGTGCCTCTCGTGTCAGAGACAAGGTGAGAAGCAACAGCTTCCCTAGTGATGGAGCTCAATAAAAGCTACGCGCTACGTCTGGGCCATGGAAGATTGCGAAAGCCTTTCCCACAGCTCAAACGGCAAGGCGCTAAGATGGAACCCCGTGGTGGTTTTAGCCGGTAAGAGTCCGGCATAACCATTCCGGTGCCCCCGCGCCGGGTGGTATCCATGAGGATTTCCCCACGTAAAAAAAAAAAAAAAAAAAAAAAAAGGTTAGGTTAGGTTAGGTTAGGTTCCGCGGACCTGCTGGGTAGTCCCAGTGGGTGGGGAGGTGTACCCCAACGCGGCGCGTCCCCGGGTGGCGGATAGGGGAACGGCTCCCAGAAATGGGAGTTACCGGTTTACCGGCGCGGACCAAACACTGGAGGGGAAATGGGGAGGTTCCCTGAACTGTTGTTGCGGCGTCGTCCTGCTTGGTCTCCCGCGAGTCGGCTGTATGGGTCAGCTTCCTTGCGGGGTTCTGGGTGGGTCAGCGCTTCACTGGCGGATTGGGGGACTCGGTGAGAGAAAGGGGAGGCTTCTCCGCGTGTCTCTATGAAGGTAGCATAGAGCACAGTGGATGAAGCCTGGCGGAGGAAGAAGCCTGGATGAAGCCAGGAGCTAGGTGGGACGGCGGCAGTGGGTCGCAGTGGACCTTCGGGTCGGTGGATGGCGAGCCTGCAAGGCCCGCGGCGCGGCAGAGAGTGTCAACACGGCCTCTCTGTCGGGCACGAGGAGGAATGGCGGCAGTTGGTCGCAGTGGGCCTTCGGGCCGGTGGATGGCGGGCCTGCAAGGCTTGCGGCGCGGCAAGGAGGGTCAATTCGGCCACCTTGTCGGGCACATTAATGCGTCTCCGAATCCCGTTGTTTGGTGCCTGCACAAGGGATGCATGGCTGGGGGGAACCCGGTTGGCGAGGGCACCACAAGGGGACCTCACCCCTCAAATAAGGAAAATATGGATACGGTGACTTCTGAAACAACTCCTCAAGTGGGTAGCAACCTAAGTTGTGAATCCCACGGCGCTCCGGCGTTCAGCCCCAATGTATTTGAGGGGGGCAAGAACCACCACGTGGGCTCCGGCCCGCGACACGACAACTCACGCGATAACTCGGACACTGATTTTTCTAAAAATGACGACCTTGGCAAGAAAATGGACGGTGGTAATGTGGAGGAGAGGGCTTCTAAAGCCCCATGGCTTCGGACTCAGACAGTGAACCTGTCAGAGTCTGATTCCGATGCCATGACCTGGGAGACCGTGTCATCTCACGGCTCCGGGAGGAGGCTGCGCAAGCGGCACATGGAAGACAGGAAAGAGCAGGAAGACCAGGGTGAATCCTCACCGTTACCCAAGGTCTCCAGCACTCGACGAGGTAGAGGACGCCCGCCCACTACAGGGCAGTACGTTGGCCTGGCGAAGGCCAAGGCTGAACTCAACCGAGTACGAGAAGAGGAGATTCGGCTCACAGCCGAAAAGGAGCTCCAAGAGGAGCTCCAGCAAAAACGGAGGACGCAGTTCCTCAAAGCGCCGGCATCGGTGCCCGCGGACCGTGGCTCTCAGCTGAGCGATGCCGCTGAGCTGGAGTCAATGTTGATGGACTCGGTGGACATCGTTTATGCGGTGGCCACCAAGTCCAAAAACCTAAAGGGCACGTCGGTGAGGGCCCTGAAGGATGCTGCGGACACCATAAGGGCATCCTTTAAGGAAGCGCGGGCCCGCACAATGCCCGAGGAGATGGCCTTACTGGTAAAGGCGAATGAGCGACTCTCAGCGGAGCTGAAGGACCTGCGACAAGAGATGGCGCAGATGAGGGAGACCCAAGCTCGCGTGGCTGCGACCTCGGTTCCTGTTCAGGCACCAGCTCAAACGCCCTGCACGGAGGAAGTGATGCGGCAGATCATGGTGCAAGTGGGCACGATGGTGAACGCCCGCTTTGCCGGGATCGAGGAGAGACTGCTGCCCGGGCAGACCCGGAGGCCCCCTCTGGCCGCAGACCGGCGAAGGGAGGCCGAGGTGCGTTCAGCAGAGACCCCCACTCAAAGGGACTCTCCAGCGCCAAAGCCTGGAGCAAGAGCGGCTCCGAAACCGAAGCCTGCCCCCGCCCCTGCCAGCGCTGCAGCTCCAGCGGAAGACTGGCAGGTGGTGTCAAGGCGTGGAAAGGCCAAGAGGCGAGACAAGGAGCGTGCGGCAGAAGGGGCAAGACCCACCGAGAAGAAAAGGCCCGCCCCTCCAGCCCAAGTCCCTAGGCCGAAACCAAAGCCCTCCAAGGCGAGTGCGGCCAAGCTCCGCCCTCCAAGAACTGCGGCGGTGGTGATCACGCTGCAGGAGAAAGCGGTGGAGAAAGGTGTCACCTACGCCAAGGTGCTGGAGGCGGCCAAGGCGAAGATCAGCCTAAGCGAGCTGGGATTCTCGCCGTTGAAAATCAGGGTGGCGGCCACTGGGGCACGAGTGCTGGAGGTTTCCGGCGCGAACAACGCGGCAAAAGCGGACGTCCTTGCTGAGAAGCTCAGAGAGACGTTTCTAGACGAGGAGAGCATACGAGTCTCCAGGCCTACTATTACAACTGACCTTCGAGTCAGCGGCCTGGACGATTCTGTCACCCCGCACGAGCTAGCGGAGGCCTTGGCCGGGAAGGGTGAATGCCCTGTGACGGCCTTTTCCGTAGGCGCAATACGGCGGGGCCAAGCCGGGATGGGCACCGTGTTCGTGCGCTGCCCCACCGCAGCTGCAAAGAAGGTGATGGCCACTGGAGGCCGTGTTTTGGTGGGTTGGGTGGCGGCGCGGGTCAGTATCTTAGATGCAAGGCCCCGCCGCTGCTACCGCTGTCTTGAGCTGGGCCATATAGCGGCCAAGTGCAAGGCCGAAGTTGACCGCAGCGATGAGTGCTACCGCTGCGGTACAAAGGCCCACAAGGCCAAAGAGTGCACAGCCGCCCCCCATTGCACCCTATGTGCAGCAGCGGGAAAGCCGGCGGACCACCTCTCCGGGAGCAAGGCATGCGCCAAGTCCCCGTCAAAGCCAGGGGTCAGACGGAAGGCCAACGCGGCTGGGGCTACGGCCAAGCCACGTCCGCCTCGCCCTCACAAAGGGCCAGCCGAAGGCATGGAGGAAGGTTAATTAGTATGGCCCTAACCTTCTTACAGGCGAATATCAACCGTTGCGCCGGGGCTCAGGACTTACTCTTGCAGTCCATGGCGGAGTGGTTGATCCAGGTGGCGGTGGTCAGCGAGCCCTACGCGGTCCGTCCTAGGCCTGACTGGGCTGGGGACCTTGACGGATTGGTGGCGATCACCACGCAATCGCCGGCTTAATCTCCCCCTCTCGAAGACGTTGTGAGGGGCAGGGGTTTCGTAGCGGCTAGGGTGGGTCAAACCGTCATTGTGGGGGTGTACCACTCCCCGAACCGACCGGTTCGCGAGCTAGAGACTCTCCTCGGCGCGGTGGGGACCTTGATTGGTCAGACTCGCCCACGCCCCGTCCTCGTGCTCGGAGACTTCAACGCCAAATCAGCGGCGTGGGGGTCGCCGGTGACGAACTCGCGGGGCGGTGTCGTACTAGAGTGGATAGCCGAGGTGGGCCTCTGCGTCGCGAACCGCGGATCGGAAAGCACCTGCGTCCGGCGTAATGGTGAGTCCATCGTCGATTTGACGCTCATCACACCGGACATCGCTTCCCGCATTCGCGACTGGCAGGTGCTGTTGGACGTGGTAACGCTGTCCGATCACCGGTACATCCGGTTCAGCCTTTCCTCGACCCAAACGGACGAAGTGAGAGAGGTAGGGGGCGAGATAGGTCCGCGATGGGCCCTGAAGCGCCTCAACGCCGAAGTGCTGCAGGAGGCGGCCCTCGTCGAAGTTTGGAACGGCACTCCTCAGGAGCCGGATCCGATAGACCCGGAGGCGATGGCGGACAGGCTGTGCGAGGCATTGACGCGGGTTTGCGACGCTGCAATGCCGCGCGCGCCAGCCCCACAGCCCAGACGCCAAGTCTATTGGTGGACGGAGGAGATTGCCGAACTCCGGAGAAGATGTGTTAAGAGGCGCCGACTATACCAGCGGTATCGGAGGCGAAGGCGGCAAGAGACGGAAGAGAGCAATTCTCTGTACGCCGCTTACAGAGAGGCTACCGGGGTCCTTCGCGTCGCGATAGTGGAGGCTAAGAGGCAGGCCTGGGAGGAGCTGCTGGAGGGGCTTGAGCGCGACCCATGGGGCCGTCCGTACAAGTGGGTGAGGCAAAAGCTTCGCCCTCGGGTACCCCCCATCACGGCCTCGCTCCAACCGGCGGTGCTCCAACGAGTGGTCGATGGCTTGTTCCCCGGTGCTCCGGGGGCCGAGTTCACGCCTCCCTCGACAACCGCTGATCTCGCCGAAGAAGAGGAGAGCGAGTTTGTCCCTATTTCTGAGGGCGAGCTTGGTGCGGCTGTGCTCAGGATGAGAGGCAAGAACACGGCGCCTGGGCCTGACGGCATACCGGGTCGTGCGTGGGCTCTCTCCTTGAAGCACCTGGATTCCGCCTTGAGGGACCTGTTTGACAGTTGCCTCATGGAAGGAAGATTCCCCAGACGGTGGAAAAGGGGCAAACTCGTTCTCCTGAGGAAGGAGGGTCGTCCTGCGGATGAGCCCTCGGGCTATCGCCCGATTGTGCTGCTTGACGAGGCGGGCAAGCTGTTGGAGAGAGTAGTGGCTGCCCGCCTGGTCAGGCACCTTGAGACTGTGGGACCGGATCTGGCGCCTAACCAGTTCGGTTTTCGGAGAGGTCGCTCGACGATTGATGCCATATCACTTGTCCGCGACCTCTCCGAGGAGGCGTGCTCCAGTGGTGGCGTGTTGGTGGCCGTATCGTTGGACATCTCCAACGCATTCAACACGCTACCCTGGAGCACGATACACGCCGGTCTGAGGTACCACAAGGTGCCTCAGTACCTGCGAAGACTTGTCGGGGACTATCTCTCCGACAGAGAGGTAATCTTCGGGACGACTCGCGGGGAGGGTAGTAGTCCCATGACACGCGGCGTTCCACAGGGGTCGGTACTTGGCCCACTCCTGTGGAACGTCGGGTACGATTGGGTACTCCGGGGTGCTAACCTTCGTGGCGTTGGCGTAGTGTGCTACGCCGATGACACGCTGGTCGCCGCCCGGGGAGTCGACTACAGGGAGGCTGCGATGCTAGCTACAGCCGGAGTCGCGACCGTGGTGGCAAGGATCCGGATGCTGGGTCTGGAGGTGGCACTCCACAAATCCGAGGCCATATGTTTTCATGGGCCCCGGCGGAAACCACCTACAGACTCCACCATTGTGGTGGGTGGAGTATCTATTCCCGTCGGGACGACACTGAAGTATCTTGGTGTCGTCCTCGACGGCAGATGGAGTTTTAAGGTGCATGTGCGGCGGCTGGCCCCCAAAATACTGGGGACAGCCGGCGCACTAAGTCGCCTGCTCCCGAACATCGGGGGCTGCGAAGGGAGCTGCCGCCGCCTCTATACAGCGGTGGTAAGCTCGATGGCCCTGTATGGCGCCCCGATATGGGCGGGAGAGCTCGATCGGCAGACCACTGCCGCGCTGATTGGAGCGCAACGGGTGATGGCGGTGAGATTGTGCAGGGGCTATCGCATACTCTCTCACGAGGTGGCATGCGTGCTCGCTGGATCGCTCCCGTGGGACCTTGAGGCCGAAGTTCTGGCCTCGGTCTACTGGCGCAGAGCGCAGGCGCGGGAGCGGGACGAGCGACCGGCGCCGCAGGAGGTGGCGCACTGGCGCGATCAGGCCAGGGCGTCCGCCATCGCCACGTGGAGGGAACGGCTCCTCGCTGGGCAGGTGCAGAGGGGGCAGAGCGCTAGGTGATTCCTAGAGGCGGTCAGCCCAGTACTGGAGGAATGGGTCCGCAGGAAGCATGGGAGTCTTTCCTTCCGGCTGACGCAGGTCCTCTCGGGACATGGTTGTTTTGGGAGGTACCTTCTTCGCGTCGCCCAGAGGGAAGACTCCCCGGCTTGTCACCAGTGCGGACACGCGGAGGACACGGCCCAGCACGCGCTGGAAGAGTGTCCGGGAGGAGCCGAGCCGCGGCAATCATTGGTCGCGATCGTAGGGACAGACCTCTCCCTATCGACCATTATACAAAAAATGCTCGATGAGGAGAGGTCTTGGGAGGCAGTGGCCTCCTTCTGCGAGACAGTCATTCTGCAGAGGGAGGAAGAGGAGCGGGAGAGGGAGAGGGATCCACTCTCTCTGCCGCTCCGGAGGGCGCGGACACGGAGGCGAGCTACTCGAGCCCGCACTCCGTCTCCGCTCCGAGGGCCTAGGGTGTTGGGTGCGGGGGCACCTGGCACCCCCTTATAATAGGTCATCGAGAGGTGGAGATGCCCTTTGTGTTCTGGGGCATCACACGAAGGTGGGAGGTCTTGTGTAGACCTCAACATGAGACGGGCCAGCCGTTAGGCTGGCAGCGACACTGACGAGGGCTGCGGAGTGCGCAAGCGGTCCCGCGCCCCACGTTTTTAGTTGGTGTAGGAGGAACACCCCAGTTTTTTAGTGAGTATGCTGCTACTCTGGCGGAGAGTCTCACATAACCACCGGCCCTCCCCCATGGGAAGGTGGTATCCATAAAGGATTTTCCTGGGTAAAAAAAAAAAAAAAAAAAGGTTAGGTTAGGTTAGGTTAGGTTAGGTTAGGTTAGGTTAGGTTAGGTTAGGTTAGGTTAGGTTAGGTTCGGGGGATGGCCCGCTCGGGCCAGTCCCCCTTTCCACGGTGGGCTCAGATCCACCTGGACCGAGGGGCGGCCAAGGAGGCGGCGTTCTTCCAGGACTGGCTCACGCCTCCTATCAATGTCCTGGACGTCGACGCCTCGGCGGTCCGACTGCGGGAGTCCCTGACCGAGGTGTGCAACTCCAGCATGCCTCGGTCTCGCCGCCCACCTCCCCGACGCGCCGTCTATTGGTGGTCGGAGGAGCTGGCGGGGCTCCGGGCCGCCTGTGTGGTGGCCAGGAGGGCCTACACGCGGAGTCGACGGCGGAACGTGCGGGACGCGTCGAACGAGGACCTTCTCTACGCCTCGTACGTAGAGGCAAAGAAGGTCCTCAAGGCGGCTATGTTCGCCGCCGACGACGCGGCGAGGGCCGAAATGCTAGAGGGTCTCGACAGAGACCCGTACGGGAGACCATATAAGGCGGCGCGGAATAAACTGCGCCCCTTCGGTCCCCCGCTAGCAGAGACCCTCGAGCCGGCGTTGCTGGATGGGGTGGTTCGGTCCTTGTTTCCAACAGGGACCAACTTCACCCCTCCAGTGATGGACCCCCCGCGGGAGGCGGCTCCGCCGGCGGAGGAGGTCCCTCCGGTCACGGGGGCGGAGTTTGGCGCGGCGACGCTTCGCCTCCGCGCCAAGAAAACCGCCCCCGGGCCGGACGGCGTCCCCGCAAGGGTGGTGGCCATTGCGGCCACCCAAATGGCGGACAGGTTTCGGGACCTCTTCAGCGCGTGTTTCACGGCTGGGAGGTTCCCGAAAGCCTGGAAGGAGGGGCAACTGTGCCTCCTCCGTAAGGAGAGACGACCGGCAGACTCCCCCTCGGCATACCGACCCATCGTTCTGCTCGATGAGGTCGGTAAACTGTTCGAGGGGATCGTCGCCGGTCGGCTGAATGGCCTCCTGCCATTCGGGGTTGGGCCGAACCTGTCGGACGCCCAATTCGGTTTCCGAGTTGGGCGTTCGACAGTGGACGCGCTGGCCCGGCTGAAGGGCCAGGTGAGGGAGGCCGTGGAGTCTGGGGACGGAGTGTTGGCTGTGTCATTTGACATAGCCAACGCGTTCAATTCCGTCCCCCACTCCACGATCTTGGAGGCACTCCGGTACCACGGAGTGCCTTCATACTTGCGGGCCCTCTTGGCCAGCTACTTGGAAGACCGAGCGGTCCTCCTCGTAGACAAGGCTGGCCAAGTCCGGAGGTACGGCGCGGAGTCTGGTGTTCCACAGGGGTCGGTCCTAGGACCACTCCTGTGGAACATCGGCTTCGACTGGCTCCTGCGGGGATCCCTCCTCCCGGGCACGAGTGTCATCTGCTACGCGGATGACACTCTCCTCACTGCCCGGGGGAGGGATTTTAGGGAGGCGGCCAGTTTGGCCTCGGCTGGCGGATCCTTGGTCGCGGGAAGGATCCGCCGCCTCGGGTTGGGGGTTGCGCTGCACAAGACCGAGGCCGTGTTCTTCCACGGGCCTCGGCAGCGCATCCCTCTTGACGCCCACATCGTCGTGGAGGGCGTCAGAATCGGGGTGAGGACCCAGATGAAATATCTGGGCCTCACCCTGGACAGCAGGTGGCGCTTCGGCCCGCACTTCAGCGGGTTGTCAGCGCGCCTGCTGAAGGCGGCGAACGCCCTCTCGTGGCTCCTCCCAAACCTGGGAGGGCCGAAGGCGAGATGCCGGCATTTGTATGCCGGCATCTTGAAGAGCATGGCCCTTTACGGGGCCCCCATCTGGGCGGACTCCCTCCACAGGAGGGAGAATGCGACCGCCATCCGCAGGCCCCAAAGGGCCATTGCACTGCGGGTGGCGAGAGCCTACCGCTCGGTGGGCTTTGCGGTAGCGTGCGCTCTGGCCGGCACCCCGTCTTGGGAACTCGAGGCGTGGGTGCTCGCCAGAGTGTACGAGTGGACGGCGGGGCGCAGGGCGCTCGGGGAGTGCCCTGCCCCAGAAGAGCGGGAGGCCGTCCGCAGAGAGGCGAGGGACGCAACCGTCCAACATTGGACGGAGGCCCTCGCCACCGCAGCCTTTGGCCGCAGAACGTTGGACGCGCTCGGGCCAGTCCTGCAGGACTGGCTCGGGCGGTCCCACGGTTTCCTTTCTTTCCGTCTGGTGCAGGTGCTATCCGGGCATGGAGTCTTCGGATCGTGCCTGCATCGGATCGGAAGAGAGGAGACCCCGGCCTGCCACGATTGTGGCGCGGCGGTGGACACGGCGCAGCACACCCTGGAGGTGTGTGCGTCGTGGTCTGGGCCGCGCCGCCAATTGATGGCGGTGGTCGGGCAGGACCTCTCGCTGCCCAGCGTGGTTTTAGCCATGCTGGGAAGCGAGGAGTCCTGGGCTGCGGTGGCCTCCTTTTGCGAGGAAGTAATTTCGCAAAAGGAGGCGACGGAGCGGGCGCGGGAGGAAGACCCTCTCGCAGCGCCACTCCGCAGGCGACGAACGGGTCGGAGAAGGCGATTGCACGACAATCGTCTTCCCCCTCCTGGTGGAGGATAGCGGGAGACAGGCGCGGGGGCGTCTTCTCCCGCATTGCACGTATCCTCCACTTCCGCCGGGTGGGAATGACCGCGAGCACTCGCGGCTATTCTCGGGCCCCTCTCCCAGGGTGGGGAGGGGGGTGAAGGGCTCGCCGTAAAGGCGGGCGGTCGTCGGCGGGGGGCTGGATGGAAAGGCTGTGCCGGATTCCCAGTTCCCCTCCATATAGGCGATGCGGGAGTGCCGCTGGGTCGTTTAGTGGGTATACCGGTGGGGAGCACCGGGAGTCCCACATAACCCTTCCGTCCCCCGACGGGAGGGTATGCATAAAGCATTTTTCCCAGCGTCAAAAAAAAAAAAAAAAAAAAAAAAAAAAAAAAAAAAAAAAAAAAAAAAAAAGGTTAGGTTAGGTTAGGTTAGGTTCCGCGGACCTGCTGGGTAGTCCCAGTGGGTGGGGAGGTGTACCCCAACGCGGCGCGTCCCCGGGTGGCGGATAGGGGAACGGCTCCCAGAAATGGGAGTTACCGGTTTACCGGCGCGGACCAAACACTGGAGGGGAAATGGGGAGGTTCCCTGAACTGTTGTTGCGGCGTCGTCCTGCTTGGTCTCCCGCGAGTCGGCTGTATGGGTCAGCTTCCTTGCGGAGTTCTGGGTGGGTCAGCGCTTCACTGGCGGATTGGGGGCCTCGGTGAGAGAAAGGGGAGGCTTCTCCGCGTGTCTCTATGAAGGTAGCATAGAGCACAGTGGATGAAGCCTGGCGGAGGAAGAAGCCTGGATGAAGCCAGGAGCTAGGTGGGACGGTGGCAGTGGGTCGCAGTGGACCTTCGGGTCGGTGGATGGCGGGCCTGCAAGGCCCGCGGCGCAGCAGAGAGTGTCAACACGGCCTCTCTGTCGGGCACGAGGAGGAATGGCGGCAGTTGGTCGCAGTGGGCCTTCGGGCCGGTGGATGGCGGGCCTGCAAGGCTTGCGGCTCGGCAAGGAGGGTCAATTCGGCCACCTTGTCGGGCACATTAATGCGTCTCCGAATATCCCGTTGTTTGGTGCCTGCACAAGGGATGCATGGCTGGGGGGAACCCGGTTGGCTAGGGCACCACAAGGGGACCTCACCCCTCAAATAAGGAAAATATGGATACGGTGAATTCTGAAACAACTCCTCAAGTGGGTAGCAACCTAAGTTGTGAATCCCACGGCGCTCCGGCGTTCAGCCCCAATGTATTTGAGGGGGGCAAGAACCACCACGTGGGCTCCGGCCCGCGACACGACAACTCACGCGATAACTCGGACACTGATTCTTCTAAAAATGACGACCTTGGCAAGAAAATGGACGGTGATAATGTGGAGGAGAGGGCTTCTAAAGCCCCATGGCTTCGGACTCAGACAGTGAACCTGTCAGAGTCTGATTCCGATGCCATGACTTGGGAGACCGTGTCATCTCACGGCTCCGGGAGGAGGCTGCGCAAGCGGCACATGGATGACAGGAAAGAGCAGGAAGACCAGGGTGAATCCTCACCGTTACCCAAGGTCTCCAGCACTCGACGAGGTAGAGGACGCCCGCCCACTACAGGGCAGTACGTTGGCCTGGCGAAGGCCAAGGCTGAACTCAACCGAGTACGAGAAGAGGAGATTCGGCTCACAGCCGAAAAGGAGCTCCAAGAGGAGTTCCAGCAAAAACGGAGGACGCAGTTCCTCAAGGCGCCGGCATCGGTGCCCGCGGACCGTGGCTCTCAGCTGAGCAACTGCGATGCCGCTGAGCTGGAGTCAATGTTGATGGACTCGGTGGGCATCGTTTATGCGGTGGCCACCAAGTCAAAAAACCTAAAGGGCACGTCGGTGAGGGCCCTGAAGGATGCTGCGGACACCATAAGGGCATCCTTTAAGGAAGCGCGGGCCCGCACAATGCCCGAGGAGATGGCCTTACTGGTAAAGGCGAATGAGCGACTCTCAGCGGAGCTGAAGGACCTGCGACAAGAGATGGCGCAGATGAGGGAGACCCAAACTCGCGTGGCTGCGACCTCGGTTCCTGTTCAGGCACCAGCTCAAACGCCCTGCACGGAGGAAGTGATGCGGCAGATCATGGTGCAAGTGGGCACGATGGTGAACGCCCGCTTTGCCGGGATCGAGGAGAGACTGCTGCCCGGGCAGACCCGGAGGCCCCCTCTGGCCGCAGACCGGCGAAGGGAGGCCGAGGTGCGTTCAGCAGAGACCCCCACTCAAAGGGACTCTCCAGCGCCAAAGCCTGGAGCAAGAGCGGCTCCGAAACCGAAGCCTGCCCCCGCCCCTGCCAGCGCTGCAGCTCCAGCGGAAGACTGGCAGGTGGTGTCAAGGCGTGGAAAGGCCAAGAGGCGAGACAAGGAGCGTGTGGCAGAAGGGGCAAGACCCACCGAGAAGAAGAGGCCTGCCCCTCCAGCCCAAGTCCCTAGGCCGAAACCAAAGCCCTCCAAGGCGAGTGCGGCCAAGCTCCGCCCTCCAAGAACCGCGGCGGTGGTGATCACGCTGCAGGAGAAAGCGGTGGAGAAAGGTGTCACCTACGCCAAGGTGCTGGAGGCGGCCAAGGCGAAGATCAGCCTAAGCGAGCTGGGATTCTCGCCGTTGAAAATCAGGGTGGCGGCCACTGGGGCACGAGTGCTGGAGGTTTCCGGCGCGAACAACGCGGCAAAAGCGGACGTCCTTGCTGAGAAGCTCAGAGAGACGTTTCTAGACGAGGAGAGCATACGAGTCTCCAGGCCTACTATTACAACTGACCTTCGAGTCAGCGGCCTGGACGATTCTGTCACCCCGCACGAGCTAGCGGAGGCCTTGGCCGGGAAGGGCGAATGCCCTGTGACGGCCTTTTCCGTAGGCGCAATACGGCGGGGCCAAGCCGGGATGGGCACCGTGTTCGTGCGCTGCCCCACCACAGCTGCAAAGAAGGTGATGGCCACTGGAGGCCGTGTTTTGGTGGGTTGGGTGGCGGCGCGGGTCAGTATCTTAGATGCAAGGCCCCGCCGCTGCTACCGCTGTCTTGAGCGGGGCCATATAGCGGCCAAGTGCAAGGCCGAAGTGGACCGCAGCGATGAGTGCTACCGCTGCGGTACAAAGTTCCACAAGGCCAAAGAGTGCACAGCCGCCCCCCATTGCACCCTATGTGCAGCAGCGGGAAAGCCGGCGGACCACCTCTCCGGGAGCAAGGCATGCGCCAAGTCCCCGTCAAAGCCAGGGGTCAGACGGAAGGCCAACGCGGCTGGGGCTACGGCCAAGCTACGTCCGCCTCGCCCTAACAAAGGGCCAGCCGAAGGCATGGAGGAAGGTTAATTAGTATGGCCCTAACCTTCCTGCAGGCGAATATCAACCGTTGCGCCGGGGCTCAGGACTTACTCTTGCAGTCCATGGCGGAGCGGTTGATCCAGGTGGCGGTGGTCAGCGAGCCCTACGCGGTCCGTCCTAGGCCTGACTGGGCTGGGGACCTTGACGGATTGGTGGCGATCACCACGCAATCGCCGGCTCAATCTCCCCCTCTCGAAGACGTTGTGAGGGGCAGGGGTTTCGTAGCGGCTAGGGTGGGTCAAACCGTCATTGTGGGGGTGTACCACTCCCCGAACCGACCGGTTCGCGAGCTAGAGACTCTCCTCGGCGCGGTGGGGACCTTGATTGGTCAGACCCGCCCACGCCCCGTCCTCGTGCTCGGAGACTTCAACGCCAAATCAGCGGCGTGGGGGTCGCCGGTGACGAACTCGCGGGGCGGTGTCGTTCTAGAGTGGATAGCCGAGGTGGGCCTCTGCGTCGCGAACCGCGGATCGGAAAGCACCTGCGTCCGGCGTAATGGTGAGTCCATCGTCGATTTGACGCTCATCACACCGGACATCGCTTCCCGCATTCGCGACTGGCAGGTGCTGTTGGACGTGGTAACGCTGTCCGATCACCGGTACATCCGGTTCAGCCTTTCCTCGACCCAAACGGACGAAGTGAGAGAGGTAGGGGGCGAGATAGGTCCGCGATGGGCCCTGAAGCGCCTCAACGCCGAAGTGCTGCAGGAGGCGGCCCTCGTCGAAGTTTGGAACGGCACTCCTCAGGAGCCGGATCCGATAGACCCGGAGGCGATGGCGGACAGGCTGTGCGAGGCATTGACGCGGGTTTGCGACGCTGCAATGCCGCGCGCGCCAGCCCCACAGCCCAGACGCCAAGTCTATTGGTGGACGGAGGAGATTGCCGAACTCCGGAGAAGATGTGTTAAGAGGCGCCGACTATACCAGCGGTATCGGAGGCGAAGGCGGCAAGAGACGGAAGAGAGCAATTCTCTGTACGCCGCTTACAGAGAGGCTACCGGGGCCCTTCGCGTCGCGATAGTGGAGGCTAAGAGGCAGGCCTGGGAGGAGCTGCTGGAGGGGCTTGAGCGCGACCCATGGGGCCGTCCGTACAAGTGGGTGAGGCAAAAGCTTCGCCCCTGGGCACCCCCCATCACGGCCTCGCTCCAACCGGCGGTGCTCCAACGAGTGGTCGATGGCTTGTTCCCCGGTGCTCCGGGGGCCGAGTTCACGCCTCCCTCGACAACCGCTGATCTCGCCGAAGAAGAGGAGAGCGAGTTTGTCCCTATTTCTGAGGGCGAGCTTGGTGCGGCTGTGCTCAGGATGAGAGCCAAGAACACGGCGCCTGGGCCTGACGGCATACCGGGTCGTGCGTGGGCTCTCTCCTTGAAGCACCTGGATTCCGCCTTGAGGGACCTGTTTGACAGTTGCCTCATGGAAGGAAGATTCCCCAGACGGTGGAAAAGGGGCAAACTCGTTCTCCTGAGGAAGGAGGGTCGTCCTGCGGATGAGCCCTCGGGCTATCGCCCGATTGTGCTGCTTGACGAGGCGGGCAAGCTGTTGGAGAGAGTAGTGGCTGCCCGCCTGGTCAGGCACCTTGAGACTGTGGGACCGGATCTGGCGCCCAACCAGTTCGGTTTTCGGAGAGGTCGCTCGACAATTGATGCCATATCACTTGTCCGCGACCTCTCCGAGGAGGCGTGCTCCAGTGGTGGCGTGTTGGTGGCCGTATCGTTGGACATCTCCAACGCATTCAACACGCTACCCTGGAGCACGATACACGCCGGTCTGAGGTACCACAAGGTGCCTCAGTACCTGCGAAGACTTGTCGGGGACTATCTCTCCGACAGAGAGGTAATCTTCCCGACGACTCGCGGGGAGGGTAGTAGTCCCATGACACGCGGTGTTCCACAGGGGTCGGTACTTGGCCCACTCCTGTGGAACGTCGGGTACGATTGGGTACTCCGGGGTGCTAACCTTCGTGGCGTTGGCGTAGTGTGCTATGCCGATGACACGCTGGTCGCCGCCCGGGGAGTCGACTACAGGGAGGCTGCGATGCTAGCTACAGCCGGAGTCGCGACCGTGGTGGCAAGGATCCGGATGCTGGGTCTGGAGGTGGCACTCCACAAATCCGAGGCCATATGTTTTCATGGGCCCCGGCGGAAACCACCTACAGACTCCACCATTGTGGTGGGTGGAGTATCTATTCCCGTCGGGACGACACTGAAGTATCTTGGTGTCGTCCTCGACGGCAGATGGAGTTTTAAGGTGCATGTGCGGCGGCTGGCCCCCAAAATACTGGGGACAGCCAGCGCACTAAGTCGCCTGCTCCCGAACATCGGGGGCTGCGAAGGGAGCTGCCGCCGCCTCTATACAGCGGTGGTAAGCTCGATGGCCCTGTATGGCGCCCCGATATGGGCGGGAGAGCTCGATCGGCAGACCACTGCCGCGCTGATTGGAGCGCAACGGGTGATGGCGGTGAGATTGTGCAGGGGCTATCGCACACTCTCTCACGAGGTGGCATGCGTGCTCGCTGGATCGCTCCCGTGGGACCTTGAGGCCGAAGTTCTGGCCTCGGTCTACTGGCGCAGAGCGCAGGCGCGGGAGCGGGACGAGCGACCGGCGCCGCAGGAGGTGGCGCACTGGCGCGATCAGGCCAGGGCGTCCGCCATCGCCACGTGGAGGGAACGGCTCCTCGCTGGGCAGGTGCAGAGGGGGCAGAGCGCTAGGCGATTCCTAGAGGCGGTCAGCCCACTACTGGAGGAATGGGTCCACAGGAAGCATGGGAGTCTTTCCTTCCGGCTGACGCAGGTCCTCTCGGGACATGGTTGTTTTGGGAGGTACCTTCATCGCGTCGCCCAGAGGGAAGACTCCCCGGCTTGTCACCAGTGCGGACACGCGGAGGACACGGCCCAGCACGCGCTGGAAGAGTACCCGGGAGGAGCCGAGCCGCGGCAATCATTGGTCGCGATCGTAGGGACAGACCTCTCCCTATCGACCATTATACAAAAAATGCTCGATGAGGAGAGGTCTTGGGAGGCAGTGGCCTCCTTCTGCGAGACAGTCATTCTGCAGAGGGAGGAAGAGGAGCGGGAGAGGGAGAGGGATCCACTCTCTCTGCCGCTCCGGAGGGCGCGGACACGGAGGCGAGCTACTCGAGCCCGCACTCCGTCTCCGCTCCGAGGGCCTAGGGTGTTGGGTGCGGGGGCACCTGGCACCCCCTTATAATAGGTCATCGAGAGGTGGAGATGCCCTTTGTGTTCTGGGGCATCACACGAAGGTGGGAGGTCTTGTGTAGACCTCAACATGAGACGGGCCAGCCGTTAGGCTGGCAGCGACACTGACGAGGGCTGCGGAGTGCGCAAGCGGTCCCGCGCCCCACGTTTTTAGTTGGTGTAGGAGGAACACCCCAGTTTTTTAGTGAGTATGCTGCCACTCTGGCGGAGAGTCTCACATAACCACCGGCCCTCCCCCATGGGAAGGTGGTATCCATAAAGGATTTTCCTGGGTAAAAAAAAAAAAAAAAAAGGTTAGGTTAGGTTAGGTTTTTTTTTTTTTTTTTTTTTTTCCTGTCCGGACGCTGAGGTCCGGCCCGCGAGCTAGCCTACTTCTAACCCTCCGACTTGAGGTCGGAGTCCTTGTTAACTGACAACTCTGTCATTCTTTCTTATCTTTTATTCAATCTTTCATCCTTCATACTGTATCTTTCTTTCATTCATCCTTCTTTTACTCTTTCATTGGTGGGTTTCCAATGATTAACTATGTGGTATTATATCTTTTTCTTTATTTCATATGTTTTAGGATGGGATGGATAGGGTTCATTTTTTTTTTTTTATTTTATATAGCCTCCCAAATTGGGTTACAATTTTTCTTATTCTATTTTATCAAATTTATTTACATTGTATTTTAACAATCTTGGCGGCACAATATATACAATAACAGTCGCTCTATCTCAAAGTACTTTTTATTTCCTATTTTCCTATTTATTACATTAACCTGGTCCTATATTTAGGTTAGGTTAGGTTAGGTTAGGTTAGGTTAGGTTAGGTTAGGTTAGGTTAGGTTAGGTTAGGTTAGGTTAGGTTAGGTTAGGTTAGGTTTTTTTTTTTTTTTTTTTTTTTTTTTTTTTTTTTTTTTTTTTTCCCTGTCCGGGCGCAGAGGCCCGGCCCGCGAGCTACTGTTGCTATTATATTGCAACAACATTATAATCTTTATTAAAATTTCCAATCTAACATTATACTTAAACACTATACTATTATAAGACATTATTACAGTACTAACTATATTAAGTGTAATCATAATCATAATTTTAACTCGCTTAATTCATTTTGAGTTTCTATTTATCAAAAATAGAATCAAATACATGAAGTTTATCTATTCAATTACATAATTATTAATCATGCAACTATCCGTATTTTTGAATTCTTAAACTAAGAACTAAAAACAATATAATTAACTAATATCATCAATTAAATAATTCATACCATATGTTTCTTATTCATGCATTAGTATAACTTTTAAACAATTGATCAATCTTTTATAATTAGATTTTTCAAACATGTTAATCAATTACCTACATAAAAATTATACCACATTATTACTACAATATATCGCTTAAATGATATTATATATCTCATATTTATATATATATATATTATTGAATTTCTATTTCTTTAACAACAGAATCAATTATTAATCAATGATCAATAATTATACAATTTTCCTTATTTTGATTTCTTTCAACTCGCTTAATTCATTTTGAGTTTCTATTTATCAAAAATAGAATCAAATACATTAATTTTATCTATTCAATAACATAATTATTAATCATGCAACTATCTGTATTTTTGAATTCTTAAACTAAGAACTAATGACAATATAATTAACTAATATCATCAATTATATAATTTATACCATATGTTTCTAATTAATGCATTAGTATAACTATTAATCAATTGATTAATCTTTTATTATTAGATTTTTCAAACATGTTAATCAATTACCTACATAAAAATTATACCATATTATTACTACAATATATCGCTTAAATGATATTATATATCCCATATATATATATATATATATATCCCATATTATAAATCATAATCTTAACTTATTTAATTCATATTGAATTTCTATTTCTTTAACAATAGAATCAATTATCAATCAATAATTATACAATTTTCCTTATTTTGATTTCTTTCACTAAGAACTAAAAATAATATAATTAACTAATTTCAACAATAAAATAAACTCATACCATATATTTTCTAATTCATGCATTATAATTATTTTACAATTGATCAATCTTATAAATTAGATTTTTTTTTAAATATATAAATCAATTGCACAAAAACTATTCAACTATTATTTTATCTGTCCACAGATCACCACATCACCAAACATTTTACAAAGTGTGAAACCGTTCCATCTTTACAACTACACTCGTGTGGACTATCCATTAAACTTTTATTGCTGTCACTGTCAAAACTGACTGACAATCTTGATTGAAGTGAAGACAGAGTGACGCTATATTTTGTTTGTTTACATAAGACTGAAATTTTCTGAATATTTCGGTTATTTCTCCGATTATAAGAGAAATAACCAAAACAGAGACTGAAATAATACTGTGTGCTGTGTTCCGGGACAGGAAATGCAATCTAGACATGTAAGTAATCACACAACAATCAGTAACCTACAATAAGATCAAAAGTTAACGAATACATATTGACAACAGGACAAAGCACAATAATATAAACTAAACCACCTCCAAAACGGAACCATTCTCTTTCCCAATTTTGCGAAGAGCGGTCTTCGCAAAAGTGAGAAATATCCGTCTGCAGTCGTCGTCACTAAGTATAACATCCAAATTATCTATTTTTATATCTGTTGCCATTGCGCTCTCGCAGTCATACCTAATTTTAACAAATTTAGAGCATTCAACTAAAATATGCTGTACAGTCTGAGGGACATCTTCACCGCAAGAGCACAACGGAGACTCAATTAACTTAAATCTATGTAAATAATGATTAAAACCCCCGTGACCTGTGAAAATTTGAGCAAGAAAGTTATCCATTGTAATATGTCTCAATATTCTATATGCCACGGTTACATCCTTAAAAAATAATTTTGTTATAGCTCCTGTTGAAGCAGATTCGTAGCGGTGCTGCCATTCTTCAATGGAATTCAACCTGGTGAAGTGCTTTGCGAAAGACAACGGGTACCTGTCGTATCTGGGAAGTTGCCGGTTATTAAGAGCCGCGTGTTTAGCCAGCTCATCAGCCCTTTCATTGCCAGCTATTCCGCAATGGGCTTTTACCCAAAATAAGGTAATTACTTTACCATCTTGGTTTAGCTGTTTGATGAGGTTTCTAATTTCAGCAGCCAGCGGGTTAACTGTGTTGGGATCACTGATTGATTCCAATCCAGACCTTGAGTCACTAGCAATGCTGAATTTCACTTCATGTCTTTTTTTAATAATTTCCAGAGCTTTGAATATTGCCGACAGCTCAGCCTGGAACACGCTGCAGAAGGTCTCAAGGCGAAAACTGGCATGCTGCACCTCAGCTCCTTCAGTCCAACATGACACCGCTGCACCAACCTTACCCTCCAGCTTGCTGCCATCCGTGTATAGAATGGGCCCATCGTCCACAAGACTGTCCACATCAGCCTCTGATCCGATCCGCCCAAACTCCATTCGTCTTCTCTCAGCTGGGTGAGGCAGCGAGAATGGACTCCTTCTGAGCTCAATGCTTCGTCCAGGCAAACAGGCAAGTGGCTCTCCTCTTTTTACTCTAAAAATCTGAGCGTGCTCTCTTACTCTTAACGAAAGAGGTATTATCCTAGCCAGCAGCAGACTTGAAACCAAGGACACCGTACGATGGGACTTGCTGATCTTTATGGCAAAGGAGCGCGTAAGGCTGTTCAGTACCTTCTCTGCATAGACTCGTCCGGAGACATCAGCCCAGCAACTCGCTGAATACAGGACCGTTGGCTCCACCACAGCAATGTAGATGAGTCTCAAGATATCAGAGTTTAGACCCCACTGTGCCCTCGCTGCTCTTGATACTATTTTGTAGAAGGCTATGGCTTTTTTGGTGGTCAAGTCCAGGTGCCTTCTAAAATTCAGCAGAGGGTCGATGGTTAACCCTAACATCCTGATGCTATCCCCATAGCTTATCTCGGTACCCGCCATTTGCAGTCTCGGGGTGTAATACTCCATTTTCCTGGTGATCAGCAACGCTTGAGTTTTCCCCGGGGCAAATTTGAGCTTGAGTCGTTCCCCCCACTGCAAGATCACGGTAAGTGCGTGGTTCATTTTTCCTTCAACCTCTTCACCAGTAGCTGCAGCCGCAATCATAAGGACGTCATCCGCGAAAGCCTGCACCCGCATACCTTCGTACTGCTCTTGCTCCAACAAGGGGTCCAGCTGGATATTCCACAGTAAGGGTCCGCACGTGGAGCCCTGTATGCACCCCTTATTAGTTTCTCTTTCAACAGTCTCCCCGGCGTAGCGCAACCTGACAGTTCGCTCCGAGAGGTAGTCGACGATGAGCCGCACTATGCTTGAGTCAACCTCCTTCGCGTGGAGCTCGCTGATGATCGCCGGCCACCACGCGTTGTCAAACGCACCCTCAATATCCAGCGACACCATGACTACTATCTTCTTATCATCCAGACTTCTTCGGACCGTAGTCATGGCGTCATACAGAGCGTCCTCCGTACTGAGCCGCGGAGTGAACCCGTACTGCATAGGGCTCAAGCGCTGGTTTCTGCCCAGCTGCCACTGCAACCTGTTGACAAACAGCTTCTCAAGCATCTTCCCCAAAACCGGTAGTAGTCCAATAGGTCTGTATGATTTTGCTTTGGTGTAGTCGTCCTTACCGGGTTTGGGGATCACCCTGATAGTGGCCGTTTTCCAGATTCGCGGGAAACATCCCCATTTCAGGCACTGCGAGAATAGTCCCAGGAGCAGGCTTCTGTTGCACGCGTAGGCCCTGAGGCAGATGTCCAGTGTGAGGCCATCGCCCCCCGGAGCTTTCTTGGGGCTCATAGCCCGCGTGACAGTCTCGAGTTCTGCCCCCGTGAAAGCGACGACGTCTCTCGCGAATGTGTTCTCTCTAGTCGCCGCGGCCAGTCGACTCGCTGCAGTCCTACAGAGTGCCTGCTCGTGGGTGTCACATGATGCGTCGTCCCAAGGGTAGAAGGTCTCCGCCAATAGCGACGCAGAACCTCGCTCATCCAGCGTGATGCCGTCAGATGCCTCCAGCAGCCTGTCCTGAACCCGAGCCGTACACGCCTTCATGACTCTATAGGAACGCTGCCAAATTGTTTCTCCCTTCTCAGCGGTGCAGAAGTCCTTCCAGCTCTTAGTAATAGCGGACTCTATGGCTTTTCTGTAAATCGTCTTAGCTTCCAAGTACTGGTCAACTACAATTCGTCTTCTCTGCGGGTTTGCCTTTGCGATCCTTCTTCTGCATCGCACCATCTCAGCCTTCAGCTGAGCAAGTTCAGCCGTCCACCATTTGCAGGCTTTACCAATCTTTTTACGAGGTAAGCGAGGGATCGCCTTTTCTGCGGCACTAACAATGCAGTCTGTGTATTGTGCGGTGACGCGATTCACTCCCTCCCTGTCCTGCACTTCGGCCACGCAGCTCTCCAAGCTCAGCCTGATCAGTTCTTGCTCAAACTCTAAGCCGAACTCAGTCCAGTCAGCCTTATCCATGTTGTAGATTCTCGTACTGTTGCTGTCCTCAGAGTCCAATCCTTGATGAGTGTGTATTTGTAAGGTAAGCGATATTGGCCTATGATCAGACAAAGTACAGAACTTATCTTCTACTCTCCAGTTATAGACATGAGCTAGCAAGGAAGCAGAGCATGCCGTTATATCAATTATGCTAGTGCAAGCCTGCCCCGACCTGAACGCAAAGTAAGTAGGCTCGGCACCCTGATTCAGCACCTCCAGTCCCAGCTCAGCCAGAATTTCCACAACGGCCAGGCCCCTATCATCCTCCTCATCGCATCCCCACCAGTAACTCCTCGCGTTCACGTCTCCGCCCAGCAGAATCCGGTCGACCCTCATCTCTTGCACGATCCTCTTGATAGTGGCCAAATAATAATCTAAATTGTGTTCCTTATGTAAATATATGCTAATTAGACCTATTCTTAAATTATCTATCTTTATAACTAAACCTAAAACATCTTCAGTAATTAATTTTGAATTTTCAACAAACTTAATATTAGGATCAGTGACGACGATTGCAGACCGAACAGGCTTTTCAGCGCTTCTGGCGGCGCTCTGGACGACTCTGAATCCACCGGGAGCGGACATGCGAGCTTTGCTACCCACATACGGCTCCTGCAGCAATAGCACGTGCACGCCCCCGACGGTCGCCTCGCGCAAACACTCGTGCGTCGCCGCCCTACCTCTGCCTAAATTGCACTGTAGAATCCTAATATTCTGTAGGGAGGCGGGCTCAGTGCCCTCAGCAGTACCGGACAGCCAGTCTGGCTATCCTATCCCACCTCCTCCACTCGGGACAGTCGAAGCTGTAGGCAGGGTGATCACAGCCCTGAGCCCGCCTGGCTCGGCAGTTGGTACAAAGCGGAGCCCGGTCCCGGTTCGGACACTCCCTCGTGTCGTGAGCTTCCGCACAGCGGCCGCACCTCGGCTCCGGAGCCCTGCAGTCCACCGCTCTATGCGAGAACCCAAGACACCGGTAACACTGTACGAGAGGCGACTGGTCGACTGCGCTGACCATCTGGTACCCCAGTCGCACCCTGCGGTCCCTCAGAGCCCCCCACATCGCCGGGCTCGCTTGAACCACGACGCTGTTCAATCCGACGGTCCTACCTCTTATTCGCCTGACTACCTTTACCTTTCTTTCATTTTCAGGCACCCGCTGGAGAAGGCAGCCGTTCTGCTGGACAAGCGCTTCTTCCACCTTGGCGTCGCTGAGCTCAGAGATGATCCCCCCGAGCCGGAGATACGGATCCCTGGCCCGCGGCTCCGACACGGTGAGGCCCGCCCCCAGCCCCTCGATAGCCTCGCCCATCGCTGCCCGCTCCCTCTCCGACTCCAGCGAGATGGCGACTCGACTATTTTTGCATTTACGAACCCCGTTAACCCCCACTCCTAAACCTATGACATCAATTCCCTCCTTGATCGTAGTTACAATTTGGTCTCCCGTACGGCTAGGATCATCAGACTTAATTATGATTGGATACCTACTCACCGCCGCGGCATACGAGGAGCGGGTCCGGTGAACCCCCACGAAGGTCCCCCGAGCATCGGTTCCGTCTCCCGACCCTGGCCACCGAGACCTCTCCGCCCGCTCCGCTAGGGAGCCGACGGGAGTCCCGACTCCGGGTTCGACGAAATCGGGGGCAAGGGCATCTCCAGGTGGCTTCGGTCGGCGGCACTCCTCGCGAAGAGCGCGCACTTCCTCCACCAGCCTGTCCACCTGCTCACCGGGCCCCGCTCCCCCGCCCTTGTGTGAGCGCATCTCCCGCACAAGCTGCAGGGTGGCCTCGCTTTCGTGCAGCGTCTTAACACTCGTGCGCCTCAGCTCCTCCAAGTCGAGCTGTACACGCGCGCTGATAGCCTCCAACTTACCGGCGTGCATTTTCTGTTCTAGGGTGCGCTGCCTCTCCGCGCTGGCCCTGATCCTCTCCTTCTCGGCGATGTGTCGGCAGCGGGAGTCGGCGAGCCGCAGGACCATGTCGTGCAGCCCTTTGAGCCCCGCCAGGAGCGCCTCCTTGATCTCTTTGTGCAGGTTGCGGGACTTGTCAAGCTCCGCTATGGACTTCTGCAGGAGCCGATTGGCGATCCGCGGGGCCTCGTGAATCGGCCCGCCCTCCCCCAGTGACATCGTGGACAGCTCCAGAAGCCCGCACTGGGAATCGGGGGAACCATCAGCGCCGCCGCCGTCCCCCTCCCCCGCCGCCGCCGAAGCCGGAGACTTGTAGCAAGCGTCCGAGGGCGTGCTCTGTACCAGCTGCATCGAGACCGTTACCTGATCCGCAGTACTCGACGTGGACTCCAGCCGGGACCTCAGTCTGCTGACAGTCCCCGGGACAGGGGCGGGGGCGAAGCCAGGGGCAGGCGGCAGGCGCGAGGTGGTGGTTCGCTCTCGACTCCGGTCGCGCCCGAACTTCTCCGCCGTCGAGGCACCCCTTAGCGTCGCAGCTGCCCGACCCGCAGCCCTCCTCGTCACGGGCGTAGAATGCGGCTGCGAGTGCACGTGCAACCCCGTCAGACCCGCGCCCGCCGCCGCCGGCCCCACTCCCTTCGCCGGCCCCGCGCCTCCGCCGTCCGCCCTATCCTCCGTCCCAACAGTCTGTCTGGTGACCCTCGACTTTGACAACGTCGTAGCCCTCGGCCTAGAAGAAGACATCGCCTATTTGCCTATTTAAAAACAAATAAAAATAAATATTATTAATATATTGTCTTGATAAATTCCGCCTTTCAATTCCGCAGGAGCAATCCTAGCGCACCAACCGCACAACTCAAGGAGTCAGCTACGATCCGTCTATTAATTGGAATAATATAAGAATTAAGTACATAAAATTATGCAACCTAAACAATAAAACACATTGATAACATATAATTTTGATTCCAACTAATATGCAATACCGCCGACCAAAAACCCCAGGTTTCCCTAGCAGGAAAACAGGACGAAGGATAGGTTTATCCTACCAATTATCAGTGCCTACCAAAACAATCTGAGCACATGTATAGCCTCGCTTTGCCTGCTTTCTGTGCAATAATCTATCAATTACTTAATCAAAGGAATCACCAAAACTATTACAAATAAGTAGGTCAAAATACCCAGGCCCCTATTCAAACCACCCAATAATCCTTGTACAACAATAAAAATCTAAAGCAAAATAATAACTATACTATGAAATTACCATAACTACTTACTATTTACCACTACACTTTTGATAATTGAAATTATTATTATTAAATTATTACATATAATTCAGTTAGTCTTTCTTGTTCCCCCTTTTTCCCAAAAAATAAGTAAATGAAAATGAAATAAAAATATTATTAAGTGCTCACATAAATTAATCAATTTCTCAGCTATTTATGGTCCGAATTACAAAGTAAATAATTTAAAATACAATATACAAATAAGTAAAACCCACAGAGTGCGACCAAGAAAGAACCAGTTACGCCGGGCACAACTCACAGCAGCATGAGAAAAGTCCGCTTGCAACACTAGTATAGTGCGCAATTGTGAACGGAAGCAAGATAGGTTAATATGTGCCTTAGTAAGTATTAACTAATCTGTGAAATGTACGCATTCCTTTCCCATGGGCCGCACTAAGAACAAGATGGCGGAGACTAAAACAATAAATAACATAAAAATGGCTGGTCGGATTTGACAAACAAAGCAACCTAACTGATTATACGATCCGTGCCTTTCGTTTAAAAGGGGGAAAAGTACTATATTAAATAACCCCTATTACTCGTCCTTATAAAAAGTGGGGTCCATCCACTCAGTTAGGAATGTTATAAACACAAAACGAGTACAAAACTCTGCCAAAAATTTTGTCTGGATTCAAGAGAAATGTGATTCCAGCCCCTACAAATATGTCGATATATCAGTTAATTATAATCCGATTTTTAATATTTAAACTGTAATAGATTCTTGTTGAATTTATTAACCGATATTATCTCTATACTTACTAAAGAGACCAACTAATAATGCTATAATTGAACTTTAAAAACGTAAACAAACTAAAAATATTTGACCGTTTCTTGTGAGCGTTCGAATTTGTGCTCACATAAATTAGATTCAAAAGAAATGTGATTCCAGCCCCTACAAATATGTCGATATATCAGTTAATTATAATCCGATTTTTAATATTTAAACTGTAATAGATTCTTGTTGAATTTATTAACCTAAATTATCTCTGTACTTACTAAAGAGACCAACTAATAATGCTATAATTGAACTTTAAAAACGTAAACAAACTAAAAATATTTGACCGTTTCTTGTGAGCGTTCGAATCTGTGCTCACATAAATTAGTCAATATCTCAGCTATTTATGGTCCGAATTACAAAATTTAAACTGAATTAGATTACTGTGATTATGGACAACATATATTTTTATATATACCTACTTTATCAGGTGTATTGATGGCACCGTGGGCAGCTTTCATCTAGCGACCCTAGATTTCTGAACTTTTGCAATTTAAAACTACTAAAATAATATTGAGATAATTCTGGTAATTTGGTAAAACTTGAAACTAATTAGGACCAATATATATGTTAATTAAAATCACGAGGTCACCGCTCACTTTCACGAAATAATCAATTTTGAAAATTTTCATAATTCATAAGTTTTTTTAAATGTCTATAACTCTGTGAAATATTCCACTTTTTCAGATCTGAAAGTGCCTCCTGCTTCAGGGTGATGGCGTCCGGATGGCCCTTTTGTCAGAACTTGTCCAGGTGCCCTGGGTCCCAACCTCGCGGCCACGTGCTTATAGTACTTTTGGACTTATTTCCGTGCGCGAGCACGGAAAAAATCCAAAAATTAGTCCGTTGTATAAGAACCCAAGACACCCTCACTCTAGCAGTGGAAAAACAAAAGGTCACCGCTCAAAAACGAGCGGCGTTTCACTTTGAAATTTAAAATTTTTCAAAACTTTCACTTATTTGCGAATAACTTCGCGCGCACTTCACAGACTAAAACACGGTTTTCACGATTGTGTGCGCCTTAACTTTTCACAAATTTTGATGTATCACACGACTGTTAAAACAACACTTTACGATTTTTTTGAATTTCTTCGTGCGGAGCAAGGTAAAATCGTGGCGCTCTTGAGTGCGGTCCGACTCAGACTGGTTAGGTTAGGTTAGGTTAGGTTAGGTTAGGTTAGGTTAGGTTAGGTTAGGTTAGGTTAGGTTAGGTTAGGTTAGGTTAGGTTAGGTTAGGTTAGGTTAGGTTAGGTTAGGTTAGGTTAGGTTAGGTTAGGTTAGGTTAGGTTAGGTTAGGTTAGGTTAGGTTAGGTTAGGTTAGGTTTTTTTTTTTTTTTTTTTTTTTTTTTTTTTTTTTTTTCCTGTCCGGGCGCAGAGGCCCGGCCCGCGAGCTAGCCTAACCTCCGACATGGGGATCGGAGTCTTTAATAAAACGCAAGAGTATTTTATTCGCTGCCCTCATGCCATTGGGCTTTACAGTCTATGGGCTTAACTAATCTTAAATTATTACACATATTACATACGATACTAAATAAGGAATACAGGTTACAATAGTGGAATATACAGGATATTTTTACAGACATTATAGAATTTTTTAACTACTTCTATTACTACTATTTTATATATACATGGTTACATAATTTATTACTACCCTAGTTTCTTACTGCACTATATTACTTAAATCTATTTACTTATACTAATTATCTTATATGCTGGTTTAATATATTTTTACAATATACAATCAACATATTTTATATACTACTTATTTCTATTAATTACTATTTCTGCCAGTTGTATGCAATAATTTATAAATCTACCTCTCAACGTCTCATCTACCATAAACATTTTTACATTATTGGGATTCATCTCGGCATCCAGCGAAACCTCAGCTTCATATCTCTTTAGACCAAAGACGGGACACTCAAAAAGAATATGTTGGACCGACTCACTGGCATCTGGCTCACAGACGCACGATGGGTTCTCCTTACACTTGAACCGAGTCAGGTATTCTGAGAACCCACCGTGCCCTGTCATAACCTGAGTGACTATGTTGGTGGGCTGTAATTGTCTTACTATTTTATAGGCTACTGTCACGTCAGGAAGAAACATCTTCGTGACAGATGCCGTCTGTCCCAACTTGTATCTCCGGTTCCATTTATCAATAGACTCCAATCGGATTTGTCTCTTGATAAATGAAACCGGACACTCTTCGTAGTCTGGCCTCCTCTTTAGTCCGAGTGCAGCCTCCTTTGCCAGTTGATCCGCACGTTCATTTCCAGCTAGACCGGCGTGGGCTTTCACCCAGAACAAGGATATCTCCTTTTTCTGGAGTCTGCCGGTCGTGAGGTTGTTGCGGATCTCCATGGCCAGGGGATGCGTGGCATACTGGTTTGTGACGGTTTCCAGCGCCGACCTAGAGTCGCTGTATATACCAAAGGTATCCTCGGGCCGTTTTAGGATCTCTTCCGTGGCTCTGCATATGGCCAGTAGTTCCGCCTGATACACCGTGCAGTACGATGACAGCTTCAGCTTGAGGGTTTTGGTCTCGGCTTCACTGTTCCAGATGGACAGTGCTGCTCCGACTTTGCCCTCAATCTTACTGCCATCGGTAAACACCCTTACTGCTTGGTTATTGTGGACTTCCACATCCTGCTGGTGCATCAGGGTCACGAACTCCAGACACATATGTTTTGCCGGATGGGGAGATCTTTCGTATGGAGCCATTATCTCTATCTCTCTATCTCCTATCACCGGCTGGGGCACCCCCCTCTTTGCTCGGTACAGGGCGGCTGCCTCTTGTATCCTGAGGTCGAGTGGGAGTATCCCAGCCAGTATTAGTGCCGAGTTAAGAGAGACAGTACGGTATGCCTTGCACAGCTTCTGGGCGAAACCTCTCTGGACTGCATTGAGGTGTTTCTGCAGACCCAGTTTTTCGGTTGCCGGCGCCCAGACGCTGGCCGCATATATGATAATTGGCTCCACTACGGCTCTGTATATTGTGCGGATTACCTCTGGATGAAGACCCCAACTGATTCTGGCGGCTCTGGATAACTGTTTGTAAATGTTAATAGCCTTCCTGCATACATATGTAGTATGACTATTAAATGTCAGTTTTTCGTCGATAATGAGCCCCAGAATCTTGATCTCTTTTGACATTCCGATGCTGATCCCACCCATGCTCAGCAGTGGTGTGTCGTACTTTAGTTTCCTGGTTATGACCATGGCCTTGGTCTTGTGAGGCGCAAATTTCAACTTATTTTCCACACCCCACCCCTGAACATAGGCAAGAGCAGCATTGGCCTGCCTCTGCACTTCTAGCGCTGTGTCGCCGTCAAAAACCAGCACCACATCATCAGCAAACGCCTGGTTGTAGTTGCCACGATTTTCCAATCCCTTTAATAATGGGTCCAGTAGAATATTCCACAAAATTGGACCACCTATTGACCCCTGGACACAACCCTTGCTCGTGCTTCTTTCGTGCTCTTTACCGGCGTATCTTAACCTCACCTTCCTGTCTTCGAGGTAGCTATCCAGCATCCTTCGGATGTTCACCGGGCATCCTTCCTCTGCCAGTCTGGCTCGTATTGCTGGCCACCACGCGCTGTCGAAGGCTCCCTCTATGTCTAATGATACTACGGTAATAAGTTTCTTCTGTCGTAGTTTAACTTGTATGTATTGTATCAGATCATAGAGGGAGTCCTCGGTGCTCTTTCGGGGCATAAAGCCATATTGGCGAGAGCTTATTTTTGGGATAATGTGCCATTTCACCCGGCCTATTACGAGTTTTTCCAAGATCTTCCCCATGACTGGCAGAAGACCTATCGGCCTATATGATTTTGGGTTGGTGAAGTCATCCTTACCAGGTTTTCTCAGAGCTACCACCACTGCCTCCTTCCAGATTATGGGAAAGTGCCGCAGCTCCAAGCATTTGTTTGCCAGGGCAAGATAGGACTCCGGATCCTGCGAGATGGCGTGTTCGCATATGTCAGCAGTAAGGCCATCGATACCTGGCGCTTTCTTCGGATTGAAACTTTTTACCACGAATTCTAGTTCTTGCATTGTAAACGCTGGGTCATGTTTTTCATCATGAGCCCAGTCGTTTGCGTGATCAGCTATTGCTCTGATCCGTCGGTGTTTCGCTTCATCCTGATTTTCCTGGTCCTCTGGGTAAAAAGTTTCTGCCAACATTATCGCCGATTCCGCAGGGCTCAGAGTCCTTCCGGCCTTTACCAAGGGCGTGTCCTCGTGTCTTCTTGTGGTCCCTCTTATGATCCTCATAATTCCTTCCCATACTCCCTCTTTATTTTGTTTCCCGCAGTACTCCTTCCAACTTCGTATCTGAGCCTCCTTGGCAGCATTCTCATATTTTTCTTTTTCTTGCAGGTACTCATCGATGACCCTCTTCTTTCGGATCGGCGCTGCGCATCGGATTCGGCGTCGCCTGGTGGTGACTTCCTTCTTGAGTTTGACGAGTTCCTCTGACCACCAAGGAAAGGTAAGTTTATTACTTGATTTCTTTTTAGGTATACTGTTGTTGCTTGCTTCTATTATTGTTTTTATGTATATATTTACCTTATTTTCTAATTCCAATTTGTTCTCTATTTTATCTATTTCTGCTTTATTTATTTTATTTTCTTCTAGCAAACTGGCCAGTTTCTCATGAAACTGGGTCCAGTTTGCTTTTTTACTATTATATACTCTTGTTGTTCTCTTTATATCTCTTCCTTTAGCTTTTGTGAGTCTGATTTTAAACGTAATCGTGTTGTGGTCAGAGCTCGTCAGTCCCTCTTCAACTCTCCAGTCCTCCACCAAGTTCAGCATCTCCGTCGGGCAGGCCGTAATGTCGACAATGCTAGAGTAAACCTTGTCCCCCCTTACTGTGTAGAAGGTCGGGGTGTCTCCTTCGTTGAGTACCTGCAAGCCCATCTCTTCCAGGGTTCCGCTCAGGTCTTCACCTCTTTGGTTCACTGTGGAACTCCCCCACCAAGTACTTTTAGCGTTAGCGTCACCTCCTATAATGAGGTTCTTTGTTCCTATACGCTCTTGGATCGTTTTTAGCTGCTCCAGGTATGGCCCGATGGCTTGTGGGTCAGGTTCGAAGTAGATGGAGATCAGTGCAATCTCCCAGGCACTAGTCTTAGCTTTGACTACAACTATGTTTTTGGTGGTGAGGTCTGGACATTGGATAATTTCTATGTCGTCGTCAAACACAGCAATTGCCGCTTTGACTTTCCCACCATCTTGTTTAGTGCACTGGAAGATTCTCACACCTCTATAGTCTCTAACCCTGCCTATTGCTCCAATATAGGGCTCCTGGAGCAGCGCAAAGGCCATCTTTTTTACGTTTGCCTCAAGCATTATCTCTTTTGTTGCTAGTTCCTTTCTTTGCAAGTTTGCTTGGGCTACATAGTATGGTCTCGCTTCAACTGGGGGGGATTTTGTACCTGGGACCACCTTAGCAATAGGCTACGGTTGCCCGCGCCAATGACTCCCATTTTCTACGGATTGGGCATTCTTGACTGAAGGCATTGTGGTCGGTCCGGTCCAGCTTCGCTTGCATGCAGTTACAGCACGCCGGTGCTGCGCCCGCTAGCCAGTCCGCACACTCTGCCCTCATATGAGGTCCACCACAGTGGCTGCATTTTTCTATCGTCTCTTTACAGAAGCGCTTTCCATGTCCATAGCCTAGGCACAGAGAGCACTGCACCAATGGTGACTGGTCTGCTACCCTGATTCTCTGGAGATCGATTTGCACGGTACCAGCTTCGACCAGTCTTTGCCAGATCTTCGGCGATACCCTCAGCACTATGTGGCTTGTGTGCGGGTTCCTGGTGCGCTTTTTGTACACGATCTCCAGTTTTTGGTCTTTGCTCTCTAGACCCTCCATGACAAACTTATTTTGGTTTCTCAATGCTTTCATTATGTCCTCGTCTCGGTTGTACGAGAGGACATCTCTCATGATCACCATTGGGTCCTTGTTTCGTACTTCTTGGACATTTAAGTGAGCCTCTGTGCCTTTCAGCCTTTCCTTAATTAAGTCCCTTTCCTTTTCCGTTCTGCAGCCAACTATTATTTTCCTGTCCTTTGCCTTCCGTATCCTTTCCACAGCGATCCCACCTTCTGTTGCGTTTACTGCCTTTCTGATTCTGTTCAGAACGTCTTCCCCCGTTTCCGTTTCGTCCTTAGACGAAATCACTACGAAATCACTACCGAGTGTAGTGCGGCCTGTTCCGGGGGCTGTCTCCTGGACGCCGCTACTACACTCGCGTAGGTCGCTCCCTCCAGGGTTTTCTGTTGGTTTTCTATTACCTGCTTCAGTTCTTCTATGCGGTCGTTGCTGTCCCTTATCAACCTGCTGTGCTCCTCTATCCTCATCACTAACTCCTTCCCGACTTCCGCTTCTCTCCTAGGTGATAGTGGGGATGGGGAATGCAGGTCTGGTGTCAGGTTTATTAGTTTCTCACCAACTTTTTGTATCTCACCCTGGTCTTCTTTTAATTTGGATCCCTCTATTTCCGCCTCTTTTACCAACTGGTATAACCTCTCGATCAGCCTCGTGACCTCGGTTTTTATGTCGGTCCGTAGGTTTCGCGCGCTGCCTAACTGCATCTTGGCATTGTTCAGGCAGGCTCTTCCCTCTGCCGTCTTGCTCGCGTATTTCGGCTTTGCCGGAACCGGCGGACTTCCTCCTGCCTGTAATAAGGCGAAGCGGTTTCCCGCCGGAGCCAGTCCAGCCTTCTTCGGAGAGGTTGGGGCTTTTTGCTTTGTGACGGTTTTTCCGGATTCCCATTCCCCAATGCTACGCCTCACTCCTGCGGCTTTATGCTGTTCGCCAGACGGACCTGCCTTGTCCGTCTGGTCTGGGGTTTTCTGGGGGTCCGGGCATGCCTTGTCCCCTGGCATTTTTATTGGAGTGCGGATCCCAAACATTTTGCTGGGGTACTAGAGTAGTGTCGTTGCGGGGGGGATACTATGCAGATACTCTGCGAATTTACTCTGCTTCTCGGGTATATGTTCGCGGGTGCGTCAATTTATAATATTGATTTAATTAAGTAATTAATTATTTAATAAGAATAAGGTTTGTAAAAGTTATATATAGAAAGGTACGTCAATTTATAATTAGATTAAGTTTACTGATTAAAAGTTTGTATAAGTTATATATTTTTGTTTACAGTGTATTAATTTTTTGTTTTCTGTTTCAGGTGTCACCGTGGTCGTCGTGGCAACTTCAACGAGAGAGTGCTGTTCACAGGTACGTGTTTATTAATAAAGTGAGCTCTATGTAGAGTATATAGCTCTACACAGGTATGCCAATGAGTCAGCGATAAAACAGTTAAATACACTAAAACAAACAATCAATATTTTGAGACTCTACCTAGAGTCTGTCTCTATAAACAGTCTGATAGTCCTGTTTGTAGTCGACTTAACTAAAAAAGTCCGGTCCAATTTGGACAATGGGTTCCAGAGATATGAGCTTTTGAACTTTTGCAAGATGGCGGACAAAATGGCCGCGAAAACTTAAAAAGAGCGGATGAACTGGCGAAGGACGCAGCGCTACACCGGAAAACAAAGCCGCAATACGACAAGTGTCCGGTTTCATTTGCCAAGCGACAAATCCGCCTGGAGTCGCTGGACGAATGGAACCGGCGCTACAAAACCGGTGAAACCGCGTCAACAACTAAAGTGTTTTTTCCGGATGCTGTTCGCGCGTACTCAGTTCTTAGAAACCTGAAGTTGGCCCCAGGAACTGTCCAGCTCATGACAGGACACGGCGGGTTCTCCTCGTACTTGCATCGCTTCAAGTGTAAGGAGAGTCCGGCGTGTGACTGTGATCCACAGGTGGACTTAGGTTTCTCTTACTTAGGACTTAGGAAACGGTTAGGTTAGGTTAGGTAGGGTTTTTTTTTTTTTTTTTTTTTTTTTTTTTTTTTTTTTTTTTTTTTTTTTCCTGTCCGGACGCAGAGGTCCGGCCCGCGAGCTATCCTACATGATGTTTCTCCAATATGGGGGTCAGAGAGTTTTTCTTATACTATGGGATGTAATATTACTACAGTAATATTACCATAATTCAAGGATTTCTTTGTATTTAGGGAGGGTGGGTTAGGTACATTTTTATTTTAGCATTTTGTTTTACATCGGGTAACAACTTCTTATTTCTATATATATTTTACACAGATTTTTAACAGAAGCTTATCTAAACATTTCTTAATTTTACTTAATTTAATATTACAATATTTTCTTAGTTTTAAATTTAGGGTGGAGGATTCGGTACACGTTTTATTTTAGCATTTTGATTTTCATAACATATTAACTTTTTATTTCTATACATATTTTTACACAGCTTTTAAATGGTGTATAACTTTACATTTTCGTTGTCATGGGGTGACAGCTTCCCACTTATTACCATATACATTTTCTATTGGAACTAATGGTGCTTATCTATACAAATACAATATTCTTAAGTTTATCTTATAGTTTACTTTCTTATAGTCTATTGGTTTACATGCTAATGGGCACTTGTCATATATTTTACATATATGATAGTGGATCCTATTTAATGCTTACTTGTTTTTATTGACTACCTTACTTACTACAAAATTACAATATTTAATAAACCTATCTCTTATATATTTATCTTCCATTATCCTGTTTATATTTTGTCTTTCGATATCTATTCCTATTTCAAATTCAACGTCAAATTTATACCTTGCATAAATGGGACAGTCCGTAATAATATGAAGAGCGCTCTCTTCCACCTGTGGATCACAGTCACACGCCGGACTCTCCTTACACTTGAAGCGATGCAAGTACGAGGAGAACCCGCCGTGTCCTGTCATGAGCTGGACAGTTCCTGGGGCCAACTTCAGGTTTCTAAGAACTGAGTACGCGCGAACAGCATCCGGAAAAAACACTTTAGTTGTTGACGCGGTTTCACCGGTTTTGTAGCGCCGGTTCCATTCGTCCAGCGACTCCAGGCGGATTTGTCGCTTGGCAAATGAAACCGGACACTTGTCGTATTGCGGCTTTGTTTTCCGGTGTAGCGCTGCGTCCTTCGCCAGTTCATCCGCTCTTTCGTTTCCTTCCAACCCTGCGTGTGCCTTAATCCAAAATAACCTCAGTATTTTGCCTTTATCGTTGATCTTTTTAATATTGGCTTTCGTCTCAACGGCTAGGGGATGGAAGGAAGTGCTGTCCACCACGGTCTCCAGGGCAGACCTGGAGTCGCAGTAAACATTGCAGAAAGGCTCTCTGGACTTTAGCGCATACTTCGTCGCTTCAGACAGGGCCAGTAGTTCCGCCTGGTATACGGTGCAGCACTGTTCCAGCAATAGTTTACGGGTACTTGTCTCCGTCGCGTCCTTCCATACGGAGAACGCGGCGCCGACTTTCCCCTCTATTTTACTGCCGTCGGTATATATATTTAGGCCCTCGTTAATGTGTTGTTCCAGTGCCGCCCCGTCCACCACGCACTTGAACTCTAGTTGCGTCTGTTCCGCAGGATGCAGCATATTCGCGTATCCAACTCTTCTCTCCATCTCTCGGTCTCCTATTAGTCGCTGGGTATGGCCTTTCTTTATTTCATAAAGCAAGGCTGCTTCCCGGGCTCTTATGTCCAGTGGAAGCAGCCCAGCGAGCAATAGTGCCGAGTTTAAAGAGACGGTTCTGTACGCTTTTACCGTCTTTTGTGCAAAGCCCCGCTGCACTGCGTTAAACTGTTTCTGAACTCCCAGTTTATTAGTGGCCGTCGCCCACGCACTCGCCGCGTAAAGGATGGTTGGCTCAACCACTGCAGTATATATGGTCCTTACTATCTCAGGCTGCAATCCCCAATTTACCTTGGCAGCTCTCGACAGTTGTTTGTAGAAGTTGAGCGCTTTGCGGCAGACGTTCGCCACATGCGGATTAAAAGTCAGTTTGTCATCGATGGTTAGGCCCAAAATTTTTATTTCTTTAGACATCAGAATGCCAACACCTCCCATTTCCAGATGTGGGATGTCGTACTTAAGCTTACGTGTTATAACCATGGCCATAGTTTTTTGTGGCGCAAATTTCAGCTTATTTTTGACACCCCACATCCGCACGTATTCAAGAGCGGCATTGGCATCCTGCTGTACTTCCTGTGCTGTTTTTCCATCGAAGACTAAGACCACATCATCTGCAAACGCCTGCGCATAGTCTCCCCTTCTGTCGAGTCCTTTCAAGAGCGGGTCCAGCAGAAGATTCCATAGCAACGGGCCTCCTATGGAGCCTTGGACGCATCCCTTGCTGGTTTCTTTACATAATTCTTTGCCAGCATACCTGACTCTCACCCTCCTGTCTCTCAGATAACTACCGATTACTCTTCTGAGGTTTATTGGACACTTTTCCTCTGCCAAACGGACCATTATGGCGGGCCACCAGGCGCTGTCAAAGGCTCCCTCTATATCCAAGGACACGAGTATGACCAGTTTTTTCTGATCCAGTTTTGTCCGGATGTTTTGTATGAGGGTATAGAGGGAGTCTTCGGTGCTCCTCTGGGGCATAAATCCGTATTGACGAGTACTTATCCTCGGTAGCAGATGGTATTTGAGTCGGGCAACCAGCATCTTTTCAAAGATTTTTCCCAGCACAGGTAGTAGGCCTATCGGCCTATATGACTTTGGGACGGTGTATGTAGATTTACCTGGCTTCCGCAGCACGACCACTGTTGCCTCCTTCCACAGATTGGGGAAATATTGTTTGGCGAGACATTGGTTTAAAAGTCCCAGGAACACCCCGGGGCTAGTTTTTATGGCGCAGGTACAGATATCCGATGTGAATCCGTCGGAACCGGGAGCCTTCTTAGGGTTGAAGGACCTTAACGTCACGTCGAGCTCAGTCTGTGTGAACGGTGGGTCACAGAGTTCATTTTGTTCCTCATCGTTCACTGTTTCTGCTAACTCTCGCGTTTGGCGGTGCTCCTCGCTATCGGTCTCCGTCAGGTCCTCTGGATAGAATGTTTCCGCCAGCAGCCTAACGGAGCCGACAGCATCAAGGACTTTACCCGCCTTCTCTAGTGGCAGGTCCTCTTCCCTACTCCTAGTTCTTCCGATGACCCTATAAATTCCTTCCCAGACGCTTTCCCGGTCCTGTTTCCCACAGAACTCCTTCCAGCTCTCAACCTGGGCCTTCTTGGTCTCTAATACATATTCTTTTTTCTTTTTCAGGTACTCCTGAACGACCTTCTCCCTCCGGATCGGCGCAGCCCATCGGATTCTGCGTCTCCTGGCGGTGACTTCGCGCTTCATTTCAGCAAGTTTTTCGGACCACCACGGCATGGTAAGTACTTCTTTATTCTTCTTTCCGGGTATTGATTGAGTGCATGCCTTTGTGATAGCTTTTGTATAGTTTTCTATGGCTATCTCTATTTCATGTGTAGTTTGCATGTTTTCAATCTCTTCTATTGTTAATTTATACTTTACTTCCAATTGGGTCAGTTTCTCACGAAACTGACTCCAATTTGCCTTCCTTGTATTGTATTTTCTGGTTGTTCTTTCTATTGTCGTGCCTTTTGATTTTTTAAGTAGTATGTTGAAAGTTATGCCGTTGTGGTCCGAACTCGTGAGGTTTTCTACCACAGTCCAGTCTACCACCAGGTCCAGCATGTCCGCCGTGCAGGCCGTGACATCCACGTGACTGAAAAACCGCTTTCCTCCCCGAATGGTGTCGAAGGTCGGAGTTTGCCCTATATTAAGAATTTGAAGACCCAGGTCATCAAGAGCTCCCCCCATGTCATCGCCTCGGCTATCTATTTCCGTGCTGCCCCACCATGTGCTCTTAGCGTTGGCGTCCCCTCCCATAACCAGCCTTTTGAGTCCCAAACTCTGAGCAATCGCAGTTAGCTGGTCCAAGTAGGGTCCTATGGGTTGGTTCGGTTCCAGGTAATAGGACACCAGCGTGATCTTCCAGGCACTGGTTTGGATTCCTACCACTGTGATGTTGTTTGTGGTGAGTTTTGGATACTGGATTATGTCCAATTCAGCGTTAAAGACGACTATTGCCGCTTTCACAGTTCCTTCTCCTTGATCAGTGCTCTGGAAGACCCTTACACCCCGGCGGCTCTTTACCCTTTTCTCTGCACCAACGTACGGCTCCTGCAAGAGTGCAACCGCGATTCCACGCTTTTCCGACTCAATGAGTAACTCGTCAGTGGCCAGTCTGCTTCTTTGCAGGTTTGCCTGTACAATTTTTAGCGGACAGACTGTGACCACGCCCTTAGCAATACGCCACGGTGGATCTCGCAAGTGCTTCCCACTTGCGCCTCACCGGGCAATCATTGCTAAAGGCGTTGTGGTCCGCCCTCTCCACTCCAGCTTTAGTGCAATTTATGCAGCTTGGAGATGCGTGTGCGAGCCAGTCCGCGCAATCTGTTCTTAGGTGCAGTCCTCCACAGTGACTGCACTTTTCAGCGCTCTCCCTACAGAAGCGTCTGCCGTGTCCATACGCCAGGCAGAGGGAGCACTGGATCAACGGAGATTGGTCCTCCACTCGCACCCTCTGCAGATCTATGTGCGCGGTTTCCGCCTGCAACATCCGCTTCCATATTGTAGGAGACACCTTCGCGACCACATGGCTGGTGAGAGAGTTCCTAGTTTTCTTCCTGTACTTTATTTCGAACCTATTTTCCTTTTCTTCGAGACCAGAAAAGACGCTGCCGTTCTGTTTTCGTACGGCACGGAGGATGTCTTCGTCGGAATTGTAATTCAGGACGTTTTTGAATATAAGTAGAGGGTCCTTGTTTTTGACCTCTTCGACGTTCAGCTGATTTCCTGCTTTTCTGAGTCTCTCTTTTACCTTGGATCTCTCCTCTTCAGTCTGGCACCCCACAATAATTTTTCTGTCCTTAGCCTTCTTTATTCTGTCCACCCTAATTCCCTCTTCCTTCGCATTTATCACTTTTCTTATTTTATTTAAAACTTCCTCTCCTGTTTCAGTCTCATCTCTTGACGAGACCACCACGGAGTGCATCACCGTCTGCTCCGGGAGATGTCTCCAAGAACGGCCAGCCGCTACACTCGCGTACGTAGTCCCCTCAAGAGACTTCACCTCTTGCTGCTTTTCTATCGTTTCCCTTAGTTTTTCCATTTTAATACTATTTTCATTCATTAGCTCCATGTGCTCTGACATCTTTTTTATCAGTTCTTCTTCTTTCCCTTTCCTTGCTTCAGGTTTTTCCATTCCTTCGTCTCCGGTCGGAGACGGTGTAGGCTCAGGATCTACTAGACCCTTTTCTTTCTCAGCCTCTCTGACCAGATTATATAGACGCTCGACGGCTTGGGTTACTCCTACTTTGATATCCGTCCTCAAATTTTTGGAGTTTCCCAAGTGTAGTTTGGCTTTTGTAAGGCAGGCGCGGGCTTCTGCCACCCTGCTTACATACTTTTCCTTAACAGGGCTAACTATAATCTCTATTGAAGGCTTGGAGGCCAGTTCTCCAGTCTCTTGGCTACCCGAAGCATCCGAAGATAGCCTTCGGGTTTTAGGCTTTGAAGGGGCCGCCACTGGCTTCTTCACCTTTTTCAGAGAGGTTTTAGTCCTTGCCTCGATCTCGCCAATACTGCGTCTGACCACAAAGGTTTTTTCTTGAATTTCCGACGAGAGACTCGTCCCCTCCGTCGATTCCGTATCCTTTTGAGAAGGATTCGATGCCTCAGATTTCGGGGGCGAGTCCCCCACCGGCGCCACGCCCTTCTTGGTCGGAGGGGTTCTGATCCCAAGCATAGCTTTGCCGGTGTAAGATAGCCGCTATTACTAGTACGACGTGTAAAGAGCGTCTGTACTAGTAGAGTCTTTAATCAAAAGTCTTATAATCTATGTCAATATACAATTTTCTCGATAGCGAGTTGTCCTAATTACCTAACCTACAATAGTATAAAAGAACAAAACAACAGAAATAAAATAAATTTATCAATGTCAAAATAAAAATATTAAAATAAAATTGACAATTAAAAATATCAAATTATTAGGTGCTCTATGTAGAGTGTTGAGCTCTACATAGGCGTGTCAGCGATTTGACGTGCGTATTCAACGTTAAAAACAAAAGACAAGATACAAACAGGGTAAATAAAAATAAAAACAAAATAAAATAAATCGACTCTACGTAGAGTCTACCTCTACGTACAGGCAGGTAGTCCTGCTACCGGTCAGTTTGTCCGAAGAAACCCCGTCAAAATCGGACAGCGGATTCCCGAGATATGGAGCTTTTAGTTTTTTCAAGATGGCGGACAAAATGGCCGCCAAAACTTGTAATCAAAATATCTCGGTCCGTATAAGTCCTAGAACTTCGGGGTTTCTTCAGGCGTATGTACCTCGTCCCCGTCTAGGTTCAAGCACAGAATGTAGAGTCAAAAAATTTTGACTCTACCTAGAGCCCCAGGTCAAATCAAGTCAGAGAGGGTTCAGTGACGGTAACAGCAGTGTAAACCCCGTCCCAATCAGACCACTCCAGCGAGAGTTATGCCCGTTCAAAACAATCCAAAATGGCGTCCAATATGGCCGTTCAAGGACTAACTTTGGCGGTTTTTGTCCGAACTGGACCGTGTTTGGGCTTGTTTTGAAGAGCACAACCCCCACAATGGCTTGGGTTAGGCCAAGTGCTGATAAGTCCCCCCCCTGATTTGATAAATTCAAAAAACACTAAAATTTAACCTAAAAATGGTCTAGCCACGCGAATATTTGCCGAAAATTCCTGAAAATTTGCACAGACCCCCCAAACAATTTTTAAAAATATATTCCTAAATTTTAAATTTTCCTAACTTTAAATTTAGGGGTACCTCGTGGTCCACCTAAATTTTCAAAAAATTTTATCTCAGAAACTAACCGATTAACCTATATCCAAATTTTTATCTATAATAAAGGGCCTTAAAATCTATATAAAACTAATTTTAAACATATACGTCATCGATCTTTTGATCGAGTTAAAATTATCTAAAAATTTACAAAAATTTAAAACTACCCTAACTTTGTGAAAAATTTACTTAGGTCAAAAAGAAAAGTGCCTCCCTGGTCTCAGCAGCGGTGTCCCAGTGGTCCAATTGTCAGCTTCCTCCTGGCTGTCCTGGATCGCCGACCTCGTGGCCACGTGGTTATTGTTTTTCTGCCTTTATCTCCGCGCTCCTGCGCGGGAAAAATCGGGAGAGGCAGAAAAACGATAGTGCTCCTGGAGGCCTTTCAGATGGCACCATAAAAAGTATATGTTACCGCTGCAGAACTTTAATAAAATCCACTTTAAACTTTAAAATTTTTGAAATTTTCACTCTTTCCGTGATAACTCCGTGAGGAATACACTTGGCGATGCAGCGTTTGCACAGCCGTATGCGCCTCGTGATTCCTCAAATTTTGGTATGTCACACGGCTTTAAAAAACACTTTTTCGAATTTTGGCGAATTTTTTCGCGTGGAGGTTTGGTTGCAAGTGGGCGCTCCGGAGTGCGGTTGGAGCCAGACTGGTTAGGTTAGGTTAGGTTAGGTTAGGTTGGGCGGGTCTGGGTTTATCCATTAGTAGTTGCTATGCCTAGCTTGCGCGCTTCGGCCGCTTGTATTGGATAAGTCCAGGCCTTCTTTACTCAGCTCTGGGAGCGAGTAGGGAGGTGTTTGGTCTTGAGGGAGAGCGCAGGTCGTGTAGATCCTCAAGGCAAGTCTGGTGGGGTCGTCCTTCTCGCGGTTGCTGCCCGTTATTGGTCTATTTCCATCTGAAATAGACGTAACTGAAACCACCAGGCGCCGGCACTTTGTCGGTGGGGTAGGATGGGGAAGGGGAAGCTTCTCCGCGCGTCCCTCTGAACGCAGAGGGCGCAGTGGACGAGGCTGGGACGGGCTCGTGGAGCCTTCCATGAGTAGGGAGGCTGTTGGTGCGGCGTCTTTCCGCTTGGGTTTCCTGCGAGTCGGTTGTATGGGTCAGCTTCCTTGCGGGATCCCGAGTTGATCGATGTCTCGCTGGCGGTGTTGTTCGTGGGCGTGCTCTTTTCAGGGCGCGTGAGTGGGTGTGCCCTTTTCAGGGCGCGCTGACAGGGGAGCTCACCCCTGAAAAAAGAGACGACGATGTGGAGCATCGGTGGTAACAAAATGAACCTAAGCAAAAGTGAAAATGGTCCCCAGGTGGGTCCCCGAAAGGGGGAATCCCACCCCTCTGCCTCATCCGAGGTAGAGGGCTGCCCCTCGTACTCTGGGGGGGGCAACTCTTGCTTCGTAGGTCAGCGCTCCGCTGACCTCCGTAAACACGACAATGGCAACTCGACTATGGACTCCGAGATCGCTCGTGATTTGGATAGGTTAGGTAAGACGGTAGGGAGCGATGAAGAGGTGGAATGCGTGGCTGCGCCTGAGACGCTTGCGTCTGAGGTGGCAACGCGTTCATTGCGGGACGCCTCCGGGCGTTTTAAAAAAGGCCCTTCTAAGGGCCAACCAAAAGGCCCTTCTAAGGGCCACCCCAAAGGCCCTTCTCAGGGCCAACCAAAAGGCCCTTCTAAGGGCCACCCCAAAGGCCCTTCTCAGGGCCAACCAAAAGGCCCTTCTCAGGGCCCCGCTGACGATGCCATTTCGGCGTCAGAAGCTAGCCGCGCACCATCTGCGGCTAGCTTGTACTGTAGGTCGGACTCCGACTACAATGCGCTTGAGTCGGACACGAGTTCGGCGATGGAGGTCGAAGATCGCCTTCAAAAGCGCAAGCGGGCCTTCTTGAAGGACGACGGTGGTGAAGGCTCCTCGGACTCGACGAGGAGCACCAGGTCGAAGAAGATGAAGGCTAAAAAGCCTTCTTCGTCCTCGACTGTGGTGGACACCCACGACGTGGGCCTGGCAGATGCCCAACGCCAGCTAAACCTAGCTCGGCGGACGCAGCTCCAGCGGGACCTGGAGGAACAGGTCGCCGCTAAGGAGCAGCGGGCGCGCACTGCTCGGGCCATGTCTGGGTACGGTGCGTCCTGCGTCCTGTACGCGGACCACTCCCTGACCGAGCTAGAGCGCATGGCTCAAGAGGACGCGGACGAGATAGTGGTCGTGGCCTCTAAGTCCTCCAACCTAAAGGGGACTTTTCAAAAGTCCCTGAAGTGCAGGGCTGCGAGCATGCGCGGTATCATCCGGGAGCTGGTGCAGCGCACCGAAACGGATGAGACGCGGCAACTGCAGGCAAAGGTCGACCGCCTGCAGTCGGAAGTCAGCCAGCTGCACAGGAAGCTGGCTGAAGTCATGGCCCGACCAACTCAGGCCGACCCCAGACCAGCGGCTGAAGACTCCTCCTACAACTTGGAGGATACCGTCCACCTGCGGTCGGAGGTCGGCCAGCTGCGCAAGAAGCTGGCCGAAGTCACGGCACGGCCTACTCAGACCGACCCCAGACCAGCGGCTGAAGGCCCCCCCTCCAACTTTGAGGATATCATCCGCAAGGTGGTCATGGAGGAAAGGGCCTTTACGAGAGCCTGCCTTGCTGGCATCGAGGACAGGCTTCTTCCCGAAAAACGCCTCCGACCACCGCTGGCGGCGGCCAAGAGGCTGAACCAGCCGGGGCCATCCTCTCAAAAGGAGGACGCTCAACTACCTTCAACCACTCCATCCAACCAGTCGTGGACGGAAGTGGTTAATAAGGGAAAGGGCAAGGCGAAAAACAAGGTGAGAACGGCCGCCGCCCCTACCACCCCCACCGCCACTCCTTCCTGCCCGTCCCAAGCGACTGGCAAGGGAAAGGGGAAGGGGAAAGGGAAAAAGTCGGCCCCCAAGCCCATTGCCGCTGCCTCCGCAGCCAAAAGGGCCCCAGCTGGCGGAAGGAAGCCCCCGGTTCCTCCCAAAACTGCGGCCGTCGTGGTGACGCTCACCACGGAGGCTGCGGAGCGGGGTGAGACGTACGAGTCCGTCCTCAAGCGGGCTCGTGCCAACGTCGATCCCATAACATTGGGAATCGGGGCAGTCGCGTGCCGCCAGACCCAAACCGGGGCTCGAATCTTCGAGTTCCCGGGGGCCCAGGGTGGCGCCAACGCGGACCTCTTCGCAAGTAAATTGCGAGAGGCCATCGCGGACGCGGCTAAGGTCGTCAGGCCCGTTAGGTCTGCGGCCTTGGAGGTGACCGGTCTGGACGACTCGGTCACCAAAGAGGAGGTCGTGGCGGCGATCGCAGCAACAGGGGGCTGCGACGTAGCAGCGGTGCAGGGTCGGGACATCAGGCCCGGCCGCGGTGGCATGGGCACTATCCGCCTTGAGTGCCCCGTCATCGCAGCTAAAGCCGTCCTCGCTAAAGGACGACTTCTGATAGGTTTCAGCTCGTGCAGAATCCGGGCACTTGAAGATCAGCCTCTACGCTGCTTCAGGTGCTTCGGAATCGGGCACACGCGGGCCCTCTGTCCGTCCAAGGTGGATAGGACGGACAGCTGCTACCGCTGCGGCAAGGAGGGGCACAAGTCCGCCTCCTGCAAGGCTGCCACGCCACACTGTGCAGTGTGCGCAGCAAGCGGCCGCCCGGCGGGACACATTATGAAGGGGAGGAACTGCAATCCTCCCCCAAAAAAGGGTAAAGTTCCGGTACCGAGCCCGCCTGCCGCTGCAACCGCCGCCCCTGAAGCGGGAATCTCGGCGGCCGGCGAGGGGGGTGCGATGTCCGATTGATGGATAGAGTCGATCATCGCATCCTTCAGGCGAACACCAACCACTGCAAAGCAGCCCAGGACCTGCTAATGCAGGCCATGGCTGAGTGGTTGGTAGACGTGGCGGTGGTTGCCGAGCCGTACTCGATCCCCGGCCGTTGGCTGGGCGATCAGGATGGCCTGGTGGCGTTGGTTTCGCGGTCTTCCACAGACTCCCCTCCCCTCTCGCTCTTAGAGAGGGGACCGGGATACGTGGCCGCCGCGTGGGGAGATATAGCCCTGGTGGGCGTCTATTTCTCCCCAAACCGCCCTCTCCAGGATTTCGAGAACTTTCTCGAAATCCTCACCGCAGTTGTGGGTAGGGCGGCGCCGCGACAGGTCGCCGTATTAGGCGACCTGAACGCAAAGTCGGTGACCTGGGGCAACCCGGCCGCCTCTTGCAACGTCAGGGGACCCGCCGTCGAATCTTGGGCGGTTTCGTGTGGTGTGTCCCTCCTCAACAGAGGGACGGCCCAGACGTGTGTGCGGCGATGGGGGGGGGTCGGTGGTGGACGTCTCGTTTGCCACCCCCGTCCTGGCCGCCCGCGTAGTGAACTGGCGGGTGGAGATGGTGGAGACCTTGTCGGATCACCGTTATGTGCGGTTCGACATCTCCACCCAGAGCCCCCGGAGGTCGCCTCCCTCGAGCCGATCTCCCTTTCCACGGTGGGCTCTTACCCGTCTCGACCGTGAGGCAGCAAGGGAGACGGCGTTCCTCCAGGACTGGCTCACGCCTCCTGCTGACGTCCTGGACGTGGACTCCGCAGCGGCCCAACTGAGGAGGTCTCTGACCGAGGTGTGCAACTCCAGCATGCCTCGGTCTCGCCGTCCACCTCCCCGTCGCGCCGTCTATTGGTGGTCGGAGGAACTGGCGGGGCTCCGGGCCGCCTGCGTGGCGGCCAGGAGGGCCTACACGCGGAGCCGACGGCGCAGCTTGCGGGACCCTGAGAACGAGGACCTTCTCTACGCCTCTTACGTAGTGGCAAAGAGGGTCCTCAAGTCGGCGATGATCGCCGCTGATGACGCGGCGAGAGCCGAGATGCTGGAGGGTCTCGACAGGGACCCGTATGGGAGACCGTACAAGGCGGCGCGGAACAAACTGCGTCCCTTCGGTCCCCCACTTGCGGAGACCCTCGAGCCGCCATTGCTGGATGGGGTGGTTCGGTCCCTCTTTCCACCCGGGACCAGCTTCACCCCACCAGTGATGGACCCCCCGCGGGAGGCAGTTCCGCCGGAGGAGGAGATCCCTCCAATCACAGAGGTGGAATTTGGAGTGGCGGCGCTCCGCCTCCGCGCCAAGAAGACGGCCCCCGGGCCGGACGGCGTCCCCGCACGGGTGGTGGCCATCGCTGCCACCCAAATGGAGGATAGGTTTCGGGAGCTCTTCGGCGCGTGTTTCGCGACTGGAAGGTTCCCGAAACCCTGGAAGGAGGGGCAATTATGCCTTCTCCGCAAGGAGGGACGCCCGGCGGACTCCCCCTCGGCATACCGGCCCATCGTTCTGCTCGATGAGGCTGGTAAATTGCTCGAGGGGATTATCGCCGCCCGGCTGAATGGCCACCTGAGGGGGGCAGGGCCAAGCCTGTCGGACGCCCAATTCGGTTTTCGAGTAGGGCGTTCGACGGTTGACGCGCTGTCCCGGCTAAAGGGCCAAGTGAGGGAGGCCGTGGAGGCAGGGGAGGGGGTTTTGGCTGTGTCATTTGACATAGCCAACGCTTTCAACTCCATCCCCCACCCGACGATACTAGAGGCGCTCCGCTACCATGGAGTGCCTCGGTACTTGCAGGGCCTCCTGGCCAACTACTTGGAGGACCGGGCGGTCCTCGTTGTGGATAAAGTGGGCCAGCTTCGGCGGTACGGCGCGGAGTCCGGTGTTCCACAGGGGTCCGTTTTAGGGCCACTCCTGTGGAACATCGGGTTTGACTGGCTCCTGCGGGGAGCTCTCCTCCGTGGCACGAGTGTCATCTGCTACGCGGATGACACTCTTCTCACTGCCCGGGGGAGTGACTTCAGAGAGGCGGCGAGCCTGGCTTCGGCTGGCGGATCCTTGGTCGCGGGAAGGATCCGCCGGCTAGGATTGGGGGTGACGCTACACAAGACCGAGGCCGTGTTCTTCCAAGGGCCTCGGCAGCGCATCCCCATTGACGCTCATATCGTCGTAGAGGGCGTCAGGGTCGACGTGAAGGCCCAGATGAAATATCTGGGCCTAGTGCTCGACAGCAGGTGGCGCTTCGGCCCGCACTTCAGCGGGCTGTCGACGCGCCTGTTGAAGGCCGCGGCTGCGCTTGCGTGGCTCCTCCCGAATCTGGGAGGGCCAAAAGCGCGATGCCGGCAGTTGTATGCCGGCATCCTGAAGAGCATGGCCCTCTACGGGGCCCCCATCTGGGCGGACTCCCTCCGAAGGAGGGAGAACGCTACTGCGATCCGCAGGCCTCAAAGGGCCATTGCGCAGCGGGTAGCGAGGGCCTACTCCTCTGTGAGCTTTGCGGCGGCGTGCGCTCTGGCGGGCACCCCTCCCTGGGAGCTCGAAGCGTGGGTGCTCGCCAGAGTGTTCGAGTGGGGGGCGGGGCGTAAGGCTCTCGGGGAGCACCCTGCCCCGGAAGAGCGGGAGGCCGTCCGCCGAGAGGCGAAGGACGCGATCGTCCACCACTGGACGGAGGACCTCGCCTCCGCCGCGTTTGGCCGACGAACGTTGGACGCTCTCGGGCCGGTCCTGCGAGATTGGCTCGAGAGGTCCAACGGTTACCTTTCGTTCCGGATGGTGCAGGTGTTGTCCGGGCATGGATGCTTCGGATCGTACCTGCACCGGATCGGAAGAGAGGAGACTCCGTCGTGCCATGATTGTGGTGCGACGGAGGATTCTGCACAGCACACCCTCGAGGTGTGCCCGGCGTGGTCGGAGCCACGTTGCAGCTTAGCTGCGGTAGTCGGGCCGGACCTCTCGCTTCCCAGCGTGGTCAACTCCATGCTGGGAAGCGAGGGGGCCTGGACAGCGGTCGCCTCCTTTTGTGAGTACGTGATGTCACAAAAGGAGGCGGCGGAGCGCACGCGGGAGGATGACCCTCTCGTGGCGCCGCTCCGCAGGCGAAGAAAGGGTGGGAGAAAGCACAACCGCCTTCCCCCTCTTGGTGGAGGATAGCGGGAGATAGGCGCGGGGGCGTCTACTCCCGCATTGCACGTATCCTCCAATTCCGCCGGGCGGGAATGGCCGAGCACTCACGGTCATTCCCGGGTCTCTCCCTGTCAGGAGGGACATGAAGGCCCCACTGTAAAGGTGGGCGGTCGTCGGCGGGGGATTGGAAGTAAAGGCTTTTGCCGGTTTCCCAATCCTCCTCCACGCAGACGATGCCGGAGTGCCGCTGGGTCGTTTAGTGGGTATACCGGTCCGGTGTGGACCGGGGAGTTCCACATACCCCTCCCATCCCCCAATGGGGGGGCATGCGTAAAGCATTTTTCCCAGCGCAAAAAAAAAAAAAAAAAAAAAAAAAAAAAAAAAAAAAAAAAAAAAAAAGGTTAGGTTAGGTTAGGTTAGGTTAGGTTAGGTTAGGTTAGGTTAGGTTAGGTTAGGTTAGGTTAGGTTAGGTTAGGTTAGGTTAGGTTAGGTTAGGTTAGGTTAGGTTAGGTTAGGTTAGGTTGACGAGTTTTGGAGGACTGACCCGGTGTATTAACTGCCTTAGCGATCAGCCTATGTGAGCTACAGCGAAGTTCAATACATCGTAAGTTGCGGATTCACGAGGCGCACACGGCTGTGAAAACGCTGTGTCGCTGAGTGTTTTGCGGACTGAGCTATCGCCAAAAAAAAGCGGAAAATTAAAACTTGGGATTTTTCGATTGAAAAACGGTTTGTTTACCTTTTTCAATCGAAAAAAAGTCGGCTTTGCGGCTATCGTCCAACGCTCTGTTTGGGGTTGGGACATAGCGCCAATAGTCTATTTTCGTGTAGGCTAGGTCCGGTTGCTTTTCTCCTTAGGGTTTGGAAGTAATCGGATTTTTAGTAATTTTGTGAAAAAATATACAAAAATTTTTACGCAAAAAAATCGGCAGAGTTGGAGGTCGATAAACAGGGTCGGGGTTTAACCCTACGGTCTCAGTAGGGGTGCCAGGGGATAGAAGACTTCATACCCTATTAGTTGGTATTTTTGGCACCCGGCTACGTTAACGGGAAGTCAGCCAAAAAAATTTTTCAAAAAGTGTCCTGAGGGACCGGATTGCTATTCGGTTTTTTAGGCGCTTTTTGAAATTTGTATGGGACTTCTCCAATCCGACTCCCCCTTGACCGTTTTTATTAGCCAAACTCTGTTTGGCGTGATAACTTCGGCTGGGGTGGTCAGATTCGGTCCAAATTTGGCAGGGACGTTGGCGGGGCCAGAATGGCCACGTCTGAAGAGGGGGGAGGTTTCCTCCGCAAGCGGGATGAAAGATGTTTAAGCTCTTCCTCCGAATCCGAGGAAGAAGGCCTCACAGAGGCTATCGAGATTACTTCCCAGCCCCAGAAAAGGGGGCATGTGGACCAGGTGGATGACCCAAAGCCCGATAATGGGCCTAAGGTTGGATCAGCCCGGAGGGGCAAGCCCAAGGGGGCCTACGCGGGGATGGCGTTGGCAAGAGCTAAGCTCCGAAGTTCTGAGACTTACCTCAGCTCCGACACTGACGTCGCCGCCGGCCCCTCCTCGTATAGGAAGGACTTCCCGGAGCTCCGCCCCAAGGGGGCAATGAGGAATGGGGGAACATCCTCCCCCCCAAGAATGATTTCGCCGTCTGAGGCTTTCGTCTCCTTTGACCCGGTGGAGGCCACCAAACAGGCGGCTTTAGATATTATGGAGGGGGCCCGCAAGTCGGGCAACTTGAAGGGTGAGGTGTGGGGCACCATGAACCGGGCCTGCCGCACCATATTAAAGGCTATGGAGGACGTCAACGCCTCCAGGTCAGAGAGCGAGGAGATCCGCATCTTGAAGGCGGACAACAAGAGGATGCGGGAGCAACTCGCTCTCTGCACGGCGGAGCTCAAGGCCCTGAGAACCGCCGTCTCAGAGCGCCAGGCCCCGGCCCCACAGCAGGTGCGAGAGACCCCGGCCCCTAGGGCCCCCCCGCCGCCACAATCCGCCGCTGCGGAATTGGCGGAGATGCTGGAGTCTATGAAGCGCGACTTGACGGTCTCCCTCGGTAACATGCTGAATGCAAGGATCGAGGAGATTGCCAGTCGCCTTCCCCCCGCGCCAATAATCCGCCCCCCGCTAGCGGCGGATAAAAAGAAGAAGGCCCCTACGGCCCCCATAAGAGAAATTGCCTCCGAGCCTGAGAGCAGGGCCAGGCTCGGGGATGGCAGGCCGAAAAGGGCCGCAAAAAAAGCGGCCCCGGCGGCCCCGGAGACCACCGCCCCGGCGGCCAAGACTGCCCCAGCAGCCAAGCCTGCCCCAGCAGCCAAGCCTGCCCCGGCGAGCAAGCCTGCCCCAGCAGCGGAGACTGCACCTGGGCCCTCGGGCGAGACATGGGCCCAGGTAGCAAAGAAGAAGAGGAAGGGAAAAGGGAAAGCTACGGCCATTACCCCACCCCCCCCGCCGCCCAAGAAGAAAGCGGCACCAAAGCCGAAGGCACTTGAAGTCCCCAAGACGGCAGCGGTGGTAATTACCATGCGCAAGGACGTTGCCACCGACACCACGCTGCAGGCTGTCATGTCCAAGGCCATTAACGGCATAAGGTTGGAGGAGATAGGCCTGCAGCATGTCAGGGTCAGGAACTCGGTGACGGGGGGCCGAGTCATCGAGGTCCCTGGTACAGATAGCGGAAGGGCGGCGGACAGCCTCGCAGCAAAGCTGCAGGTCCTCGTGGGCGACGTTGCCCATGTAAGCCGCCCTGAAAAGATGGCCGCTATCGAGGTCGCCGGCCTAGACGAGTCGGCGACAAGGGAGACCCTGGCGGCTGCCGTCGCCAAGGCGGGGGGATGCGCCGAGGCGCACATTAAGGTGGGGGGTATTCGCCCTTCATACTATAATGGTAGTGGGGTGGCCCTCGTGCAATGCCCGGTGGGAATTGCAAAAGCCCTCCTCAAGCGTGGTCAGATTCTGGTAGGCTGGTCGTCTGCCAGGATTAACTCCGTCGGACCAGCACCCATGCGGTGCTACAAATGCATGGGTGTCGGCCACGCGCGCGAGTTGTGCCCCTCAAAGGTGGACCGGGGCCAGATGTGTTACCGGTGCGGCGCAGAGGGGCACAAAGCAGCCGAATGCTGGGAGGAAAAAGTACGGTGCGCAGTATGCCACCATGCAGGCCTCCCAGCCGACCACGTAATGAGGGGACCGAAATGCTCCCCACCGGAGACAAAGGGAAGAGAGGCGAGGCCGAGACCCACTCGCCCCACCCGACCCCCTCCAGCCGAAACAGCCGCCAGCCGGCACCAAGAGGACAACCGTATGGACGTCTAAATGCCAGCACACCAGCATCTAGACGTCCTGCAGATAAACGCCAACCACTCCGCCAGAGCTCAGGATCTGCTCATGCAGGCCATGGCGGAGTGGGCAATTGGCGTTACGGTTGTAGCGGAGCCCTACTTCATCCCCCCCCAACCTAATTGGGTAGGGGATACCGACGGAGTAGTGGCGATCGTGGTGCCGGCGATGGGGGACCTCCCCCCCTTATCAAGGATCGAGGGTGGCCCAGGATTCGTGGCGGCCAGATGGGGGAACGACACGGTGCTGGTGGCCGTGTACTTCTCCCCCAATAGGCCGCTTCGGGAGTTCGAGACGTTCCTGGGGATCTTAGGGGGGGTGGTCCGGAGGGCTGCCCCGAGGCAGGTTATGGTCCTGGGGGACCTCAACGCCAAAAGTTCGGCATGGGGTTCCCCCATTACGGACCATAGGGGTACGGCTCTTGGGGATTGGGTGACGGCAACGGGACTCATGGTCCTAAACCAGGGCACCGCAAATACCTGCGTGCGGCGGCAGGGGGGGTCAATCGTGGACGTCACGTTCGCGACCCCTGCCATAGCTGCACGCGTCAAGGATTGGCGTGTCCTGGTGGATGTGGAGACCCTCTCAGATCACCTGTACATCAGGATGAGGGTCTCCACAGCGGGGGTTCCACCGTCGCCCATCACGGGCAGTGCCAGGAGGGGGCGAAAGTTCCCCAAGTGGTCCCTGGTCCATTTGGACAGGGACAAGGCGAACGAGGCGGCCATGGTGGAGGCGTGGTGTGCTGCCCCACCCGTCACCCTCGGAGTTGAGGAAAGGGCGGCACAGTTCCGCGTCACACTACAGACGGTGTGCGACGCGGCCATGCCTCGGGTCGGTCGCCTGTTCGCACGTAAGAGTGTATACTGGTGGTCCGCAGAAATTGCGGCCCTGCGGTCCACCAGTAACAGTGCCCGCCGCGCCTACCAACACTGTAGGCGCAGGCGGCACACTGCAGAAGAGGAAGAAGGGCTCCACAGGGCCCTCAAAGAGGCTAAGGGGGCCCTCCAGGTGGCGATTGCCAAGGCCAAGGACGAAGCTCGCGAGTCGTTCTTGGCCACCCTGGACAGGGACCCATGGGGGCGGCCGTACAAGGTGGTGCGTAACAAAATGCGCACCGCTCCCCCCATGGACTCCCTGGAGCCCGAACTCCTCCAGAGGGTAGTCGAGGGGCTGTTTCCGCCAGCCCCCTTGATCTCTCCCCCGTCGATGGTCGACCCCACAATGGAACTGGAGGCCGAGCTCGTCGTTCAACCAATAGGTGACGACGAGTTCGAGCGAGTGACAGACCGACTCCGGGGCTGCAAAAAAGCCCCAGGCCCGGACGGCGTTCCCGGTCGCGTCCTCGCAGTCGCCCTGGAACACCTTGGGGACCGACTCAGGCACGTCATGGATGACTGCCTGAGAGAGGGAAGGTTCCCGAGGGTGTGGAAGGAGGGGCGACTATGCCTCCTCCGTAAAGAGGGTCGGCCGCCGGATTGCCCTTCCGCCTATCGCCCCATAGTGCTGCTGGATGAGGCCGGAAAAGCGTTTGAACGCATCCTGGCCTCCCGGATCCTGCAGCACCTGGAGACCGCCGGCCCGAACGTCTCTGACAGACAATTCGGGTTCCGGGAAGGGCGGTCCACGCTCGACGCGCTGAAGTCACTGAGGGACTTCTGTGAGCACGCGTCGAGCAGGGGGGAAGGTGTCATCGCAGTGTCACTAGACATCGCAAACGCATTTGGCACCCTCCCCTATGGGGTGATCAGTGAGGCACTTCGATACCATGAAGTGCCTCACTACCTGAGGCGGATTGTTGAGCACTACCTAACCGAGAGGGTAGTGCTCTGGGAAAAGAAGGACGGTCAACGGGGGGAGAGAGAGATGGCCTGCGGCGTGCCCCAGGGTTCCGTGCTCGGTCCACTTCTATGGAACCTGGGGTACGACTGGGCAATCCGGGGGGAGCTGCTTCCGCGCACACTCGTCGTCTGCTACGCGGACGACACAATGGTGGCTGTGCGCGGGAGCGACAAGCGCGAGACCTCCCGGAGGGCGGAAGTGGCGGCCGAGCTGGCGATTGAACGGATCGCCAGGCTCGGCCTAAAGGTGAGCCTCCCGAAGACTGAGGCTATAGTCTTCGGGGGGCGCGGGTGGAATCTGCCCGCGAATGCGGAGCTCACCCTGGAGGGTGGAGCGGTCCAAATAAAGCCCCACATTAAATATCTGGGGCTCATATTGGACCGCAAGTGGGATTTCGGGGAGCATTTCTCGAGGTTAGCTCCCCGAATCGTGGGCGCCGCATCGGCGCTGGGCAGACTTCTGCCCAATATAGGAGGGCCGGGCTCCTTGTGCCGCCGGCTATATGCCGGCGTGACAAGGAGCATGGCCCTCTATGGGGCCCCAATATGGGCGGACAAGCTGTCCGCCCGAAATAGGGCCCTGCTGCGGAGGCCACAACGGGTCGTGGCCCTCAGGATGGTGAGGGCCTATATGACGGTGGCCCATGCAGCGGCCTGCCTCCTCGCGTGCACCCCCCCGTGGGAGCTAGACGCAGAGGTGCACGCAGAGACCTACCAACGTAGGTCCAGGGTCCGGACAACAGGTGAACGCCCGGACCCCGAGGAGGTGGCAGCCTCCCGTCGCGCGACGGAGCGCCGACTGCGGGACCGATGGAAGGCCCAACTGGAGGTCGCCCCTTATGGCCTCCGTACCATAGAGGCGATCCTCCCAACGGCCGACCTTTGGCTGAAGAGGGCAGTCGGCGCGACGTCGTACCGGCTCGTGCAGGTACTGACCGGGCATGGGTGCTTCGGTCACTACCTGCACAGAATCGGAAGAGAGCCGGCCCCGCTGTGCCATGAGTGCGGAAGTCCCGACGACACCGCGCAGCACACCCTTGAGGTGTGCAGTCGTTGGGACGCGGAGCGTGGCCTCATGGCACGCACCATTCAGCGGGTGGACCTCTCGCTCCAAAGCATTGTTGAAGCAATGCTGAGCAACGAGAGGTCCTGGGAGGCGGTGGTCTCCTTCTGCGAAACAGTCATTTCGCAAAAGGAGACCGCGGAGCGGGAGCGCGAGGAAGATCCTCTCGCGCATCCCCTCCGGCGCAGACGGCTTGGGTTGAGAAGGCGGCGTTTCGCCGCCAGACTCAACCCATAGTGGCTGCAGGTGGAGGATGGGAGTCCTCTGCCCGCGATGATCAGCCACTGAGCGGTCTGGGAGAGGGCCAAGCGTGCTCGCCCTTCTCCCCTTCGGCGCGGGAAGCCCCGGCAACGGCTGGGGTGCCACCGGTGGACATCGTGGACTATGCCTTCGCGGGTTCCACGGTGTCCAACAAAACCGGCGAGAGGGCACGTCCGGGTGGTTTTTAGTGGGTAGCACTCCCTACCTCTCCTCACTCTGAGGAGGGAGAGGCGATGTGTAGTCCCACATAACCCTCCGACACTCCCATGTTCGGAGGGTATGCGTAACGCATTTTCCACCTGGTCAAAAAAAAAAAAAAAAAAAAAAAAAAAAAAGGTTAGGTTAGGTTAGGTTAGGTTAGGTTAGGTTAGGTTAGGTTAGGTTAGGTTAGGTTAGGTTAGGTTAGGTTGACGAGTTTTGGAGGACTGACCCGGTGTATTAACTGCCTTAGCGATCAGCCTATGTGAGCTACAGCGAAGTTCAATACATCGTAAGTTGCGGATTCACGAGGCGCACACGGCTGTGAAAACGCTGTGTCGCTGAGTGTTTTGCGGACTGAGCTATCGCCAAAAAAAGCGGAAAATTAAAACTTGGGATTTTTCGATTGAAAAACGGTTTGTTTACCTTTTTCAATCGAAAAAAAGTCGGCTTTGCGGTTATCGTCCAACGCTCTGTTTGGGGTTGGGACATAGCGCCAATAGTCTATTTTCGTGTAGGCTAGGTCCGGTTGCTTTACTCCTTAGGGTTTGGAAGTAATCGGATTTTTAGTAATTTTGTGAAAAAATATACAAAAATTTTTACGCAAAAAAATCGGCAGAGTTGGAGGTCGATAAACAGGGTCGGGGTTTAACCCTACGGTCTCAGTAGGGGTGCCAGGGGATAGAAGACTTCATCCCCTATTAGTTGGTATTTTTGGCACCCGGCTACGTTAACGGGAAGTCAGCCAAAAAAATTTTTCAAAAAGTGTCCTGAGGGACCGGATTGCTATTCGGTTTTTTAGGCGCTTTTTGAAATTTGTATGGGACTTCTCCAATCCGACTCCCCCTTGACCGTTTTTATTAGCCAAACTCTGTTTGGCGTGATAACTTCGGCTGGGGTGGTCAGATTCGGTCCAAATTTGGCAGGGACGTTGGCGGGGCCAGAATGGCCACGTCTGAAGAGGGGGGAGGTTTCCTCCGCAAGCGGGATGAAAGATGTTTAAGCTCTTCCTCCGAATCCGAGGAAGAAGGCCTCACAGAGGCTATCGAGATTACTTCCCAGCCCCAGAAAAGGGGGCATGTGGACCAGGTGGATGACCCAAAGCCCGATAATGGGCCTAAGGTTGGATCAGCCCGGAGGGGCAAGCCCAAGGGGGCCTACGCGGGGATGGCGTTGGCAAGAGCTAAGCTCCGAAGTTCGGAGACTTACCTCAGCTCCGACACTGACGTCGCCGCCGGCCCCTCCTCGTATAGGAAGGACTTCCCGGAGCTCCGCCCCAAGGGGGCAATGAGGAATGGGGGAACATCCTCCCCCCCAAGAATGATTTCGCCGTCTGAGGCTTTCGTCTCCTTTGACCCGGTGGAGGCCACCAAACAGGCGGCTTTAGATATTATGGAGGGGGCCCGCAAGTCGGGCAACTTGAAGGGTGAGGTGTGGGGCACCATGAACCGGGCCTGCCGCACCATATTAAAGGCTATGGAGGACGTCAACGCCTCCAGGTCAGAGAGCGAGGAGATCCGCATCTTGAAGGCGGACAACAAGAGGATGCGGGAGCAACTCGCTCTCTGCACGGCGGAGCTCAAGGCCCTGAGAACCGCCGTCTCAGAGCGCCAGGCCCCGGCCCCACAGCAGGTGCGAGAGACCCCGGCCCCTAGGGCCCCCCCGCCGCCACAATCCGCCGCTGCGGAATTGGCGGAGATGCTGGAGTCTATGAAGCGCGACTTGACGGTCTCCCTCGGTAACATGCTGAATGCAAGGATCGAGGAGATTGCCAGTCGCCTTCCCCCCGCGCCAATAATCCGCCCCCCGCTAGCGGCGGATAAAAAGAAGAAGGCCCCTACGGCCCCCATAAGAGAAATTGCCTCCGAGCCTGAGAGCAGGGCCAGGCTCGGGGATGGCAGGCCGAAAAGGGCCGCAAAAAAAGCGGCCCCGGCGGCCCCGGAGACCACCGCCCCGGCGGCCAAGACTGCCCCAGCAGCCAAGCCTGCCCCAGCAGCCAAGCCTGCCCCGGCGAGCAAGCCTGCCCCAGCAGCGGAGACTGCACCTGGGCCCTCGGGCGAGACATGGGCCCAGGTAGCAAAGAAGAAGAGGAAGGGAAAAGGGAAAGCTACGGCCATTACCCCACCCCCCCCGCCGCCCAAGAAGAAAGCGGCACCAAAGCCGAAGGCACTTGAAGTCCCCAAGACGGCAGCGGTGGTAATTACCATGCGCAAGGACGTTGCCACCGACACCACGCTGCAGGCTGTCATGTCCAAGGCCATTAACGGCATAAGGTTGGAGGAGATAGGCCTGCAGCATGTCAGGGTCAGGAACTCGGTGACGGGGGGCCGAGTCATCGAGGTCCCTGGTACAGATAGCGGAAGGGCGGCGGACAGCCTCGCAGCAAAGCTGCAGGTCCTCGTGGGCGACGTTGCCCATGTAAGCCGCCCTGAAAAGATGGCCGCTATCGAGGTCGCCGGCCTAGACGAGTCGGCGACAAGGGAGACCCTGGCGGCTGCCGTCGCCAAGGCGGGGGGATGCGCCGAGGCGCACATTAAGGTGGGGGGTATTCGCCCTTCATACTATAATGGTAGTGGGGTGGCCCTCGTGCAATGCCCGGTGGGAATTGCAAAAGCCCTCCTCAAGCGTGGTCAGATTCTGGTAGGCTGGTCGTCTGCCAGGATTAACTCCGTCGGACCAGCACCCATGCGGTGCTACAAATGCATGGGTGTCGGCCACGCGCGCGAGTTGTGCCCCTCAAAGGTGGACCGGGGCCAGATGTGTTACCGGTGCGGCGCAGAGGGGCACAAAGCAGCCGAATGCTGGGAGGAAAAAGTACGGTGCGCAGTATGCCACCATGCAGGCCTCCCAGCCGACCACGTAATGAGGGGACCGAAATGCTCCCCACCGGAGACAAAGGGAAGAGAGGCGAGGCCGAGACCCACTCGCCCCACCCGACCCCCTCCAGCCGAAACAGCCGCCAGCCGGCACCAAGAGGACAACCGTATGGACGTCTAAATGCCAGCACACCAGCATCTAGACGTCCTGCAGATAAACGCCAACCACTCCGCCAGAGCTCAGGATCTGCTCATGCAGGCCATGGCGGAGTGGGCAATTGGCGTCACGGTTGTAGCGGAGCCCTACTTCATCCCCCCCCAACCTAATTGGGTAGGGGATACCGACGGAGTAGTGGCGATCGTGGTGCCGGCGATGGGGGACCTCCCCCCCTTATCAAGGATCGAGGGTGGCCCAGGATTCGTGGCGGCCAGATGGGGGAACGACACGGTGCTGGTGGCCGTGTACTTCTCCCCCAATAGGCCGGGAGTTCGAGACGTTCCTGGGGATCTTAGGGGGGGTGGTCCGGAGGGCTGCCCCGAGGCAGGTTATGGTCCTGGGGGACCTCAACGCCAAAAGTTCGGCATGGGGTTCCCCCATTACGGACCATAGGGGTACGGCTCTTGGGGATTGGGTGACGGCAACGGGACTCATGGTCCTAAACCAGGGCACCGCAAATACCTGCGTGCGGCGGCAGGGGGGGTCAATCGTGGACGTCACGTTCGCGACCCCTGCCATAGCTGCACGCGTCAAGGATTGGCGTGTCCTGGTGGATGTGGAGACCCTCTCAGATCACCTGTACATCAGGATGAGGGTCTCCACAGCGGGGGTTCCACCGTCGCCCATCACGGGCAGTGCCAGGAGGGGGCGAAAGTTCCCCAAGTGGTCCCTGGTCCATTTGGACAGGGACAAGGCGAACGAGGCGGCCATGGTGGAGGCGTGGTGTGCTGCCCCACCCGTCACCCTCGGAGTTGAGGAAAGGGCGGCACAGTTCCGCGTCACACTACAGACGGTGTGCGACGCGGCCATGCCTCGGGTCAGTCGCCTGTTCGCACGTAAGAGTGTATACTGGTGGTCCGCAGAAATTGCGGCCCTGCGGTCCACCAGTAACAGTGCCCGCCGCGCCTACCAACACTGTAGGCGCAGGCGGCACACTGCAGAAGAGGAAGAAGGGCTCCACAGGGCCCTCAAAGAGGCTAAGGGGGCCCTCCAGGTGGCGATTGCCAAGGCCAAGGACGAAGCTCACGAGTCGTTCTTGGCCACCCTGGACAGGGACCCATGGGGGCGGCCGTACAAGGTGGTGCGTAACAAAATGCGCACCGCTCCCCCCATGGACTCCCTGGAGCCCGAACTCCTCCAGAGGGTAGTCGAGGGGCTGTTTCCGCCAGCCCCCTTGATCTCTCCCCCGTCGATGGTCGACCCCACAATGGAACTGGAGGCCGAGCTCGTCGTTCAACCAATAGGTGACGACGAGTTCGAGCGAGTGACAGACCGACTCCGGGGCTGCAAAAAAGCCCCAGGCTCGGACGGCGTTCCCGGTCGCGTCCTCGCAGTCGCCCTGGAACACCTTGGGGACCGACTCAGGCACGTCATGGATGACTGCCTGAGAGAGGGAAGGTTCCCGAGGGTGTGGAAGGAGGGGCGACTATGCCTCCTCCGTAAAGAGGGTCGGCCGCCGGATTGCCCTTCCGCCTATCGCCCCATAGTGCTGCTGGATGAGGCCGGAAAAGCGTTTGAACGCATCCTGGCCTCCCGGATCCTGCAGCACCTGGAGACCGCCGGCCCGAACGTCTCTGACAGACAATTCGGGTTCCGGGAAGGGCGGTCCACGCTCGACGCGCTGAAGTCACTGAGGGACTTCTGTGAGCACGCGTCGAGCAGGGGGGAAGGTGTCATCGCGGTGTCACTAGACATCGCAAACGCATTTGGCACCCTCCCCTATGGGGTGATCAGTGAGGCACTTCGATACCATGAAGTGCCTCACTACCTGAGGCGGATTGTTGAGCACTACCTAACCGAGAGGGTAGTGCTCTGGGAAAAGAAGGACGGTCAACGGGGGGAGAGAGAGATGGCCTGCGGCGTGCCCCAGGGTTCCGTGCTCGGTCCACTTCTATGGAACCTGGGGTACGACTGGGCAATCCGGGGGGAGCTGCTTCCGCGCACACTCGTCGTCTGCTACGCGGACGACACAATGGTGGCTGTGCGCGGGAGCGACAAGCGCGAGACCTCCCGGAGGGCGGAAGTGGCGGCCGAGCTGGCGATTGAACGGATCGCCAGGCTCGGCCTAAAGGTGAGCCTCCCGAAGACTGAGGCTATAGTCTTCGGGGGGCGCGGGTGGACACTGCCCGCGAATGCGGAGCTCACCCTGGAGGGTGGAGCGGTCCAAATAAAGCCCCACATTAAATATCTGGGGCTCATATTGGACCGCAAGTGGGATTTCGGGGAGCATTTCTCGAGGTTAGCTCCCCGAATCGTGGGCGCCGCATCGGCGCTGGGCAGACTTCTGCCCAATATAGGAGGGCCGGGCTCCTTGTGCCGCCGGCTATATGCCGGCGTGACAAGGAGCATGGCCCTCTATGGGGCCCCAATATGGGCGGACAAGCTGTCCGCCCGAAATAGGGCCCTGCTGCGGAGGCCACAACGGGTCGTGGCCCTCAGGATGGTGAGGGCCTATATGACGGTGGCCCATGCAGCGGCCTGCCTCCTCGCGTGCACCCCCCCGTGGGAGCTAGACGCAGAGGTGCACGCAGAGACCTACCAACGTAGGTCCAGGGTCCGGACAACAGGTGAACGCCCGGACCCCGAGGAGGTGGCAGCCTCCCGTCGCGCAACGGAGCGCCGACTGCGGGACCGATGGAAGGCCCAACTGGAGGTCGCCCCTTATGGTCTCCGTACCATAGAGGCGATCCTCCCAACGGCCGACCTTTGGCTGAAGAGGGCAGTCGGCGCGACGTCGTACCGGCTCGTGCAGGTACTGACCGGGCATGGGTGCTTCGGTCACTACCTGCACAGAATCGGAAGAGAGCCGGCCCCGCTGTGCCATGAGTGCGGAAGTCCCGACGACACCGCGCAGCACACCCTTGAGGTGTGCAGTCGTTGGGACGCGGAGCGTGGCCTCATGGCACGCACCATTCAGCGGGTGGACCTCTCGCTCCAAAGCATTGTTGAAGCAATGCTGAGCAACGAGAGGTCCTGGGAGGCGGTGGTCTCCTTCTGCGAAACAGTCATTTCGCAAAAGGAGACCGCGGAGCGGGAGCGCGAGGAAGATCCTCTCGCGCATCCCCTCCGGCGCAGACGGCTTGGGTTGAGAAGGCGGCGTTTCGCCGCCAGACTCAACCCATAGTGGCTGCAGGTGGAGGATGGGAGTCCTCTGCCCGCGATGATCAGCCACTGAGCGGTCTGGGAGAGGGCCAAGCGTGCTCGCCCTTCTCCCCTTCGGCGCGGGAAGCCCCGGCAACGGCTGGGGTGCCACCGGTGGACATCGTGGACTATGCCTTCGCGGGTTCCACGGTGTCCAACAAAACCGGCGAGAGGGCACGTCCGGGTGGTTTTTAGTGGGTAGCACTCCCTACCTCTCCTCACTCTGAGGAGGGAGAGGCGATGTGTAGTCCCACATAACCCTCCGACACTCCCATGTTCGGAGGGTATGCGTAACGCATTTTCCACCTGGTCAACAAAAAAAAAAAAAAAAAAAGGTTAGGTTAGGTTAGGTTAGGTTAGGTTAGGTTTTTTTTTTTTTTTTTTTTTTTTTTTTTTTTTCCTGTCCGGACGCTGAGGTCTGGCCCGCGAGCTAGCCTACTCTGCCCTCCGATTTCATTTCGGAGTCCTTATAAACTTTCACTCTTGTCTTATCTTTTATAATATCTTTCATACCTCATACTGATTCTTTCTATTGTTCATCTTTCTTTCATGCTGCTTATTGGTGGGATGCCAATATTAACCTAATCTCTTATATCTATTTGTTTGTTTATTTATTTTTATTGTATCAAGAGTGGGATGGGTGGGGTTCACATCTTTCTTTTACATTTAATTTTATAACAACAATTTCTTACTATCTATACACAGTTCTTATTTCTTAATTATTAACTTATTTTCATTTTTTCTTATTTGAACTTATTTACACGATTATAACGATATTATCACGATTCTATTACACATGAGTTTAGTCTTACTTTAGTTTTTATTACTAATTTATACTATTTAATTCAAAGAATTTTAACACATTTTTCTTAAACTATTTTATATATGCTGATGGTATATAAATCAATATATGTTCAGCATATTTTTCTTAGCTATTTATTCCTATTTATTACTATTTTAACTACTTCTGTACAATATTTCAAAAAATGGTTTCTGCTGTCTGTGTCAGACATGATCTTATTAATTGTTTTGGGCGTTATGTCACAGTCTATCCTATTCTCAATCTCGTATCTCCGTAAACCATTGGCGGGGCATTCAAAAAGGATATGTTCCACAGTCTCATTTACGTCGGGCTCACAGATGCACGATGGGTTCTCCTTACACTTGAACCTCGTCAGGTATTCTGAGAACCCACCGTGCCCTGTCATTATCTGTGTAAGTATGCCGTTTAGTTCGATTTTCCTTATGATTTTGTACGCGTCCATTGCGTCCGGGAAAAAGATTTTGGTGGTTGAGGCAGTTTGTCCCGCCCTGTACCTCTCATTCCACTTGGCAAGCGACTCCGAACGAATCTGTCGCCTGACAAATGAAACCGGGCAAAGGTCGTAGTCGGGCTTCTTCTTGAGTCTTAGTGCTGCGCTCTTGGCTAGTTGGTCCGCTCTCTCATTCCCCTCTAATCCAGCGTGGGCTTTGATCCAGAATAAAAACACTTTTTTATCCTGGATCTTGCAGGTTTTTAGGTTTTTTCGAGTTTCCACTGCTAAGGGATGTATGGAAGAAGGGTTTGAGATTGCTTCCAACGCCGATCTTGAGTCGCTATAAATTCCAAAACTCAGTTCAGAGCATTTAAGAATCTCCCTCGTCGCTTTGCATATGGCTAGTAGTTCTGCTTGGTAAACGGTGCAGTACGGTGCCAGCTTTATCTTGAGGGCTTTCGTCTCGGCGTCATTGTTCCAAAAGGACAATGCCGCTCCGACTTTTCCCTCAATTTTGCTGCCATCTGTGAATATCTTGACTGCCTGATAGTTATTCGCATTTACATCGTCTTGGTTTGCCAAGCTCACGAACTCCCAGCTCATATGGTCTGCGGGATGGGGGGTATTCACATACCGCACCATGTTCTCTATATCCCAGTCCTTTGACATCGGCCGCGACACCCCGCGCCTGGTCAGATACAGTGCTGCTGCTTCCTGTATGCGTAGGTCCAGCGGGAGAATCCCGGCCAGCATCAAGGCGGAATTCAGAGACACGGTGCGGTACGCCTTGCTCAGCTTTTGAGCGAAGCCCCTTTGGACAGCATTTAACTGCCTCTGTACCCCCAACTTCTCGGTTGCTGGTGCCCATGCACTGGCCGCATACGTAATCACAGGCTCCACCGTGGCTGTGTAGATTAAACGGATGACTTCTGGGTGCAGGCCCCAGCTGACCCTGGCGGCTCTGGAAAGCTGTTTATAGATATTTAACGCTTTCCGGCAGACGTTTATGCTGTGGCTATTGAACGTTAGTTTATCGTCTATCGTGAGCCCCAGGATCTTAATTTCGGTGGACATCCCAATGTCTACCCCTCCCATGCTCAGCAGTGGTGTGTCATATTTCAGCTTTCTAGTAATCACCATAGCTTTGGTCTTGTTTGGTGCAAACTTTAACTTGTTTCTGACACCCCACTGCTGAACATAGGCGAGGGCGGCATTGGCCCGTCCCTGCACTTCCAGTGCCGTGTCTCCGTCGAAAACCAGCACGACATCATCCGCAAATGCCTGAGCATAGTCCCTACGTACTTCGAGCCCCTTAAGGAGTGAGTCCAAGAGCAGGTTCCAAAGGATTGGGCCTCCTATAGACCCCTGAACACAACCTTTGTTAGTGCTTTTTACGTGTTCTTCTCCCAGGTACCGCACTCTAACTCTTCGATCCGTCAGGTAACTGTCTATGACCTTCCTTATATTTATCGGACAGTCTTCTTCAGCCAGCCTGGTTCGTATAGCTGGCCACCATGCACTGTCGAAGGCTCCCTCTATGTCCAAAGATATGACCGTGATAAGTTTTTTCTGGTTTAATTTTGCACGTATATAGCATATCAGGTCATAGAGGGAGTCCTCTGTGCTCTTTTGTGGCATGAAACCATACTGGTGACTATTCATTTTTGGGACAAGGTGCCACTTCATCCGCCTGACTAACATCTTCTCGAACACTTTACCCAAAACCGGTAACAAGCCTATCGGCCTGTACGATTTAGGGTTGGTATACTCATTCTTGCCTGGTTTTCTCAAGACCACCACTGTGGCCTCCTTCCAGCTGTACGGGAAGTGATACAGTGAAAGACACTTGTTGGCCAGAGCAAGGAAGAGTTCTGCGTTTTGCGCGATCGCATGACCGCAGATGTCCGACGTAAGTCCATCTGCTCCCGGCGCTTTCTTCGGGTTGAAACTTCTGGCCGTGGATCTAAGCTCTTCCATTGTAAATGGCGGGTCATGGTGCTCATCATGAACCCGCTTATTTACTTGGTCTGCTACCTCTCTGACCTGCCGATGGTCTGCGTTTTCATCGCTTTCCAGATCTTCTGGGTAAAATGTTTCGGCTAGCAGCCTCGCCGATTCTTGTGACCCCAACGTCCTTCCGTCCTTCACCAAGGGGATGTCCTCCTGTCTCCTAGATGTCCTGCCAATAACCCTATAAATTCCTTCCCATATTCCCTCTTTATCCTGTCTACAACAAAACCCCTTCCAGCTTTCAATCTGTGCTTTTCTGGCCTCATATTCATATTTTTCCTTTGCTTGCAGGTACTCATTTACGACTTTGGGCCTCCGGACCGGCGCTGCGCATCGGATTCTTCGCCTCCTGGTAGTGACCTCCTTCTTCAGTCTGGCAAGCTCTTCAGTCCACCATGGCAAGGTAAGTTTATTTTTATTTTTAATTTTTGGAATGCTACTATCACATGATTCTATTATTACTTTTGTATACGCTTCTACTGCTTTTTCTATTTCTATTTTGCTCTCTAGCTTATCTATTTCTATTTTATTTAGGTTATTTTCTTCTAGTAATCTGTCCAGTTTCTCACGAAACTGGCTCCAATTCGCTTTTTTACTGTTATATATACGTGTTGTTCTTCTAATTATTATTCCTTTTCCTTTATTCATTCTCAGTTTAAGTATAATAGCATTATGGTCAGAGCTTGTCATGCCGACTTCAACCCTCCATTCCTCTACCAGGTCAAGCACCCCCGATGTGCAGGCTGTAAGGTCTATAAAGCTGGTGAGTGTCCTATTCCCTCTTACTGTGTCGAATGTTGGGGTGTCTCCCTCATTGAGCACCTGCAAGCCCATCTCCTCCAATGCCCCAGCCATTTCTTCGCCCCTACTGTCAACTTCCATGCTCCCCCACCATGTGCTCTTCGCGTTAGCGTCTCCTCCAAAGATCATTTTGTCGGCCCTTACACTCTGCTCTATTTCCTTCAGCTGTTCCAAGTAGGGTTCTATTCGTTGATCTGGCTCAAAATAAAAGGAAACCAGCAGGATTTCCCAGGCCTTCGTTTTGATTCCCACGACGACGATGTTGTTAGTGGTCAGGTTCGGATATTGGATGACCTTTATATCGTCATTAAAAACCATTATTGCCGCCTTAACAACTCCACCGTCTCCGCGGTTCACGTTCTGGAAGACCCGAGCACCCCGATAGCTTCCCATTTGGCCTACGGCCCCTATGTACGGCTCCTGGAGCAGCGCCAGGTCTATCCGTTTATCAGTAGCCTCAAGCATCAGCTCTTGTGTTGCAAGCTTTTTCCGCTGCAGGTTTGCTTGGGCTATCTGATAGATCCTGGAAGTAGTGTTCGCAGGTGTGTCGCCCGGGACCACCTCAGCAATATGCTATGGTGGCTCGGGCCAACGCTTCCCACTTTCTCCGGATTGGGCACTCTTCGCTAAACGCGTTGTGCTCTCTCTTATCGAGCTTGGCGTGGGTGCAGTTACAGCATGCCGGAGGCATGCCAGCCAACAGATCGGTACACTCTGCCTTCATGTGTGGCCCCCCACAGTGGCTGCATTTCTCAATGGCGTCTTTGCAGAAACGACGCCCGTGACCATACCCCAGGCAAAGTGAGCACTGGACCAAAGGCGATTGGTCCGCCACCCTCACCCGCTGGAGGTCGATCACGACAGTTTCCGCTTCGACCAGCCGTTTCCAAATTTTTGGGGACACTCTCATGACGATATGACTCGTTTGGGGGTTCCTTGCTCTCTTTTTGTACAGGATTTCCACCTTCTTCTCATCTCCTTCTATATCCTTGAGAATTCTGTGGTTCTGGTTCCACAGCCCTTTGAGGATGTCCTCGTCGCTGTTGAAATTTAGGACATCTCGAAGAATAACGTTAAGGTTAGGTTAGGTTAGGTTAGGTTAGGTTTGGTTAGGTTTTTTTTTTTTTTTTTTTTTTTTTTTTTTCCTAGCCATATTCTCGTTCCTAATGCCGAAATGATTATACGCTTTGGTTTTATTTCTAACTACAACAGTTAAGGCTAGTTTACATTTGTCCCCTGACGTGTTCAAGGCCATTATTAACTATGATAGAATTTTACTATAAGGTTTTATACATTCTTAACCTACTTGTTTTTACAACTTACTTTACTACTTATACAATATTTCCTTATTTTATTACTTTCTTATCTTCTATTACACACAATTATACAATAATTTACAAACGGGGGGGGGGGGGGTCTACGAAATTCTTAATCTATTATTTTATTATACAACTTATTCTACTTTTACTTGTTTAAACTGTTTTCTCTATTACACTAGGTTCTTATCTACTATTTTAACTATATTTCTGGTGTGTACATATATATCACTATATGCATTCCACAAAAAATTATCTATCTTTATTTGTTAATATTACTTTAGTTGCTACATTTATACAAAAATCAATAAACTTAGTTCTAGATATTTTACTGTTAATTAATTCGTGTGCATTTTCCATTTTTACTTCAGTGCCTAAGTTCTGCTCTAGCTCATATCTCCCAACGCCAAATATGGGACACTCAAACAAAAGATGGCTTATAGTCTCATTTTTACCAGGCTCACAAAGACACGATGGGTCATCCTTACATTTGAACCGATTCAGATATTCGGAGAACCCACCGTGCCCCGTCAAGACCTGCGTAAGTACTCCAGTCGGCTCTATCTCTCTAACAGTCTTATAGGCTCGGACAGCATCTGGGAAGAACAGCTTGGTAACCCCTGCCGTCTCCCCCGACTTATACTTACGATTCCATTCGTCAAGCGACCCCAGTCGGATTTGCCGCTTGACGAAAGAAACCGGACATTTGTCGTATTCCGGTCTAGTTTTTTGCTTTTGAGCTGCTTCCTTCGCCAGTTCGTCAGCCCGCTCGTTGCCCTCTAGTCCTGCGTGAGCCTTTATCCAGTACAAAAACACACTTTTGTACTGGTTTTTGCAGGCTCGTAAATTCTTACGAATTTCGACTACCAGAGGATGTACTGAGCTCTGATTCGTGACCGCTTCTAGTGAGGACCTTGAGTCACTATATACGCCATAGGTCACTTCTGGGCGCTTCAGGATCTCCCTGGTTGCCTTACATATTGCCAGTAGTTCGGCTTGATATACGGTGCAGTAGGACGGCAACTTCAACTTATAGGCTTTGGTCTCGGCATCACTGTTCCATAAGGAGAGTGCTGCTCCGACCTTGCCCTCCATTTTACTACCGTCCGTAAATATGCGTATTTCGTGATCGCTGTGGATGTTTACTTGAGCTTCGTCCTCCAGGCATGTGAACTGCAGATTCATTTGTTCCGCTGGGTGTGGTGTGTCCGCATACGCTACCATGGCCTCTACCTCCCTGTCCCCCGGTATCTGCTGAGATACCCCTCTCTTGGACTCATACAGTGCGGCTGCTTCTCGTATTCTTATGTCAAGAGGGAGTATTCCAGCCAATAGCAGCGCTGAGTTTAGAGAGACCGTACGGTAGGCTTTGCAGAGCTTCTGAGCAAATGCTCGCTGAACCACATTTAGCTGCCTCTGTATGCCCAGTTTCACGGTTGCTGGTGCCCACGCGCTAGCCGCATACATTATCGTGGGCTCGACCACAGCAGTGTAGATAATACGGACAACCTCAGGGTGAAGGCCCCAACTAATTTTGGCTGTTCTGGCAAGCTGCTTGTATAGGTTAAGCGCCTTTTTACAAACGTTCGCCACATGTGTGTTGAACGTCAACTTGTTGTCGACGGTCAAGCCCAGAATTTTAAAATCAGCTGACATGCAAATGTCGATCCCTCCCATGTTCAGGCGTGGCGTGTCGTATTTTAACTTCCTCGTTAGGACCATCGCTTTAGTTTTATGTGGCGCGAACTTAAGTTTGTTTTTCACACCCCATTCCTGAACATAAGAAAGAGCGGCATTTGCCCGCGACTGAACCTCCATTGCCGTGTTTCCGTCGACAACAAGGACCACATCATCGGCAAACGCTTGGCAGTAATCGCCTCGCTGCTTCAGGCCCTTTAGTAGTGGGTCAAGGAGAAGGTTCCACAGGATTGGACCTCCGATGGAACCTTGAACACATCCCTTTGTGGTCTTCCTGATGCATTGCTCCCCGGCGTATCTGACGCATACCTTCCTATTTTGGAAGTAGCTGTCCATTAACCGTCTAATATTTATGGGGCAGTTCTCCTCCGCCAGCCGGACTCTGATGGCAGGCCACCATGCGCTGTCAAAAGCTCCCTCTATGTCTAATGATATCATTGTTATTAGCTTTTTACTGTTTAATTTGTCGCGAATATGTTGCATTAAGACATAGAGGGAGTCCTCAGTGCTCCTTTGGGGCATGAACCCGTACTGGCGTTCGCTTATTTTGGGGATAATATGCCATTTTATCCTTCCGATGACCATTTTTTCAAGTATTTTCCCCAGGACTGGAAGCAACCCTATCGGCCTGTACGATTTCGGGTCTGTGTACTTAGCCTTCCCTGGTTTTCTCAGTACTACCACTGTCGCTTCCTTCCAAATCCCAGGGAAGTGACCTATCTCTAGGCATTTGTTTGCCATTGCCAAGTACACCTCGGGATCCTGAGTTATGGCATGCTTACATATATCAGATGTTAACCCGTCTGACCCTGGGGCTTTTTTGGGGTTGAAGCTATTTACAGCTGCTTTCAGCTCCTCTAGAGTAAACGGTGGGTCATGAATACCATCATGCCCCGAACCGTTTACTTGGTCAGCTTCATACCTGATGCGCTGGTGATCAGCATTATCATCTTCCGGTTTGTCTTCTGGGAAAAACGTCTCCGCTAAAACTTCCGTAGACTCCCTCCGATCCAAAACTCTACCCTCTATGACCAGTGGTAGGTCTTCCTCCCTTTTCATTGTCCTCCCCATTACCCTGTATATACCTTCCCATACCCCTTCCTTTTCCTGTTTACCGCAGAACTCCTTCCAACTGCTTATTTGTGCCTGCTTTGCCATTTCCTCATACCTTTCTTTTATTTCCAGGTACTGTCCAACTACCTTGGCTCTTCGGACCGGCGCTGCCCATCGGACTCTCCGCTTCCTGGTGGTGACCTCCTTTTTCAGCTTCGCGAGTTCCTCCGACCACCACGGCATGGTAATTTTATTGCATGCTTTCTTTTTTGGGATACTAGTGTTGCTTGTTTCTTTGATTATCTCTGTGTATGTTTGTATTTTATGCTCTAATTCGCTTTTGCTTTCTATTCTATTAATTTCTGTTTTACCAAATTTATTTTCTGTTTGTAATTGGGCCAATTTCTCATGAAATTGACCCCAATTTGCTTTCACACTGTTATATATTCTTGTAGTTCTACTTATATCCATACCTTTTATACTTGTTTTCCTAATTTTAAAAGTTATCGCGTTGTGGTCGGAGCTCGTCATGCCCTCGTCTACCCTCCAGTCTTCCAGCAGGTTTAGCAGCTCCGTCGTGCAGGCCGTCACATCCACGCAGCTGGTATATAGCTTGTTTCCCCGTACTGTGTGAAAGGTAGGGGTATCGCCCTCATTCAGCACCTGCATGCCCATCTCTTCTATAGTGCCGGCCATTTCTTCCCCCCTGTGGTCTATCTTTTCACCCCCCCACCACGTGCTCTTAGCGTTCGCGTCGCCACCCATTATAATCTTTCTTGACCCTACTTTTCGCTCTATGTTCCTTAGTTGCTCCAGGTACGGCTGAATTTCTTGGTCAGGTTCAAAATAGAATGAGACGACTACGATCTCCCAGGAACAAGTTCTTATTTTCACCACCGTGATGTTATTCGTGGTAAGATCCGGACACAGGATGACGTCCATCTCATCGTCAAAGACAGCTATTGCTGCTTTGATGGTACCGTCACCGTGGTTTATGCCCTGGAAGATCCTCACCCCTCTGTAGTTACTCACTCTACCAATTCCCCCAACATATGGCTCCTGGAGCAGTGCGCAGGCTATCTTCTTCCCGCTTGCCTCAAGCATCAGTTCTTGCGTTGCCAGTTTCTTCCGTTGCAAGTTTGCTTGGGCTATTAAGTAGGGTCTTTCGTTAATTGTTGACTTTGTTCCAATCGGGACCACCTTAGCAATACGCTACGGTGGCTCGAGCCAACGCTTCCCACTTTCTGCGTATTGGGCATTCTTGGCTAAACGCGTTGTGGTCGACCTTTTCCAACTTTGCACTCATGCAGTTACAGCAGGAAGGAGCTGTGCCAACCTCCAAGTCCAGACAATTTGACCTCATGTGGGGCCCCCCGCAGTGGCTGCACTTCTCTACGCTCTCCTTGCAGAAGCGTCTGCCATGTCCGTACCCGAGGCACAGCGAGCACTGGACCAGTGGCGATTGGTCTGCCACCCTGACTCGCTGCATGTCCACATGTACGGACCCCACGTGTGTCATACGCTGCCAGATCTGGGGGGACACCCTCAACACGATGTGGCTTGTGTGTGGGTTCCTTGCACGCTTCTTGAACGCAATCTCCATCTTATGCACCTTTTCGTCGAGATCTTTCAAGATGTCTTGGTTCTGGTTCCTCAGGGATCTGATGACATCTTCATCACTGTTTAGGTTAAACACGTCCCTGAGGATTACCATCGGGTTTTTATTTTTGATCTCCTCGACGTTAAGGTGTTCTTCCGCCTGTCTCAGTCTTTCCTTTATTTTTTGTCGTTCCTCCTCCGTTCTACAACCCACAATCACTTTCCTATCCTTCGCTTTCCTTACTCTCTCCACAGCTATCCCTCCTTCCTTAGCATTCACGACCTCTCTGATTCTTTGCAGGACTTCCTCCCCCGACTCTGTCTTATCTTTTGCTGTTACCACGATTGAATGTAGCGCGGTCTGCCCAGGGGGCTGCCTCCTGGACGTCGCTGCCACATTCGCGTAGGTCAGCTTTTCCTGTATTTCCTGTTGTCTTTCTATTGTCACCTTAAGCTTTTCTATCTTCTCATTGTTCTCCAATATGAGTTTTGAGTGTTCCTCCATCCTTTTTATTAACTCCCTTTCTTCTTTTCTATCTTCCCTGGGAAGCTTCCCCAGTCCTGTCACCTCTACCGACTCTTTCGTTTGCTCCGGTTTCCCCCCTTCTTTCTTGCCCTTTACATTTTCTCCTTCCTTCACCAGTTGGTACAACCTTTCGATGGCCTGTGTGACTTCGGTTTTTATTTCAGTCTTTAGATTTTTTGCGTTACCAAGGTTCAATTTCGCCTTGGTTACACAGGCTCTTGCTTCCGTCAGCCGGTCGGTGTACTTGGCCTTTGGTCCTTCTGATGTGAAGGTCAAGTTCAGGCTAACCTTTTGGGGTCCCTCTTGCGCGGTCACCACCGAAGTCTTCGCCACCTGAGCACCAGAATCGGGACTCGTTCCGTCTTTTTTCGGTTTTGGCGACGTCTCACCCGTTGTCCTGCCCTCTTTCGGCTTTGGCCGCATGTCCTGAATCACCTTTTCTCCTTTCGGGATTGGCCGCGTCTCCACGTTTTCCTTATCTTCCTTCGATTTCGGTCGCATTTCCTGGGTCGTCTGCCTTGTCGTCATCTTTCCTAGAGAGTCCTCAGTACTTTTGGCCGCTTTTACAGGCGTGCGCATGCCAAACATCTCGTGAACCTCCAGGGGACACGTCAGATTGTAATAAAAACGCACAAGTAAATTTGTAAAAGTTGTAAAAATTAAATAATAAAATAAAAGAACTTAGCCTAACACTGTAAATATAAAATATAAAGATAAAGAGCAGCAATTTGTAAACTAAATTTTTGTTGCCGCGCAGCAGTCCACAATTATCAAAATAAAAGTTTGCTCTATGGTAGAGTCAGTCTATATTTACGACCGGCTAACGATTTATGCCTTGTACTATGTCACAAATGTCATATGTCCTATGTTTAAAAGAGTTCGTCAAGAAAATTTTTTTTTTTTTTTTTTTTTTGACTCTACCTAGAGTCAGTCTCTACATGTACTTAGATAGTCCAACTGGAGTACCTTCCCCCGCAAAAAACCGCGTCGAATTTGGTTAACTGGCTTAGGAGATACAAGCTTTACAAACTTTCCAATATGGCCGCCAAGATGGCTGCCAAAACACAAAAACCTGCACTGCAGCCTCAATTTTTGGCGCAGAACGCTCGCGTTTGGACTCCCGTGATGGTCTGGCCGCAAGCTATCGTTTCCCGGTGTCAAAATGATATGTAAGTTTTTGCTCTATGTAGAGCCTTTTACCTGGTAATTGGATAGCGGCAGCCGAGACCACTATACCACAGAAAACGCCAAACAAATCCGACTTCAAATACCAGAGTTATCCAACTTTTCCCCTTTTCAATATGGCTGCCAATATGGCCGCCCCGAGTCCAAAATCGTCAGTTTTGGACGTAAATAATTCGAGTTTGGGCTCGTTGGATAGGTCTTTTTATGACCAGTCTTATTTTTATATAAGTGTGACGAAAACTATCACCCAGATTTTTAAAATTTCAAAAAACTATTAAATTATTACAAAAAATGGCCTATAAAATACAATTTTGAACAAAAAATTCTGAATTTTGGAAAATGCACTTTTAAAATTAACTTACTTATTTTACTTAACTCACTTTTACTCTAACTATTGTTTTTAGGGTACCTCGTGGTCACCCTAAATTTTCAAAAAATTTTAATTAAAAAACCAGCTGATGAAGCTACCCTGAAATTTTTTATGTAAGTAGAGGACCTCGAAAACTATAAAATAATTAATTAAAAAATATATGTAACAGCTCTATCTAACGAGTTATTAAATTTAGAAAAAATGCAAAAATTTTAAAAGTCTGTAACTCGGTGAAAAATAACTTTTTTGAAAAACTTGAAAAGCCTCCCTGCTCAGCGCGATGGTGTCCTTCTGGCCCTGTAGTCCTTTTTTGTCCTGCAGCCCTGGATCAATGACCTCGTGGCCACGTGGTTTCTATTTTTTTGGCTTTATTTCCGCGCTCCTGCGCGGAAAAAATCCAAAAAAGGTGCCAACGCGTGGAGTCCCCAGAGGGCCTCCTCGGGGTAATATAAAATATATGGGTCACCGCTGAAAAACGGGCAGCGTTTCACTTTTAAACTTTGAATTTTTTCAAAAAATCACTTTTTTGCGAATATCTTCGCCACAATTTCACTTTTTCAAAAATAAATTTCACAAACAGATGCGCCCTGTGATTCCGCAAATTTTGGTGTATCGCACTGTACTTAAAAACGACTTTTACTATTTTTTACGATTTTTTTTTGCGTAGAGTCACACGTGTTTATGGCCGCTCCGGGGTGCGGTTGGAGCGGGAATGGTTAGGTTAGGTTAGGTTAGGTTTTTTTTTTTTTTTTTTTTTTTTTTTTTTTTTATTATTACAGCTGCTCTCCACAGACTCAGTGGTCCGTGCTTTTTTTTATTTTGTTATTTTTATTTATTAACTTTATTACTACTTATATTGACAAAAGCTTACTCAGTAAGGAAAAAGACTTATATTATTGACTCTATATAAATTTTAAGATTTTAATGTAACATATATATTTCTAAGGAAAAATTTACTTATTCTTTTGATTCTATATATATTTTTTTTTTTTTTTTTTTTTTTTTTTTTTTTTTTTTTTTTTTGTTTTTTTTTTTTTTTTTTTTTTTTTTTTTTTTTTATTTAAATATAGGCTTTTGTTTCTTTACAGTGTGTTCTGTTCTTTTTTGTAGTTTGTGTTCTTTTCATTATGGAAATTTACTTAAAATTATTTTTACTTACAATTGAAATGATTGATTTACAACATTATGACATTTAATTACTTACAATTAATATATTATTGATAACATTGACATTAACTTTACTATGGACAACTTACAACTTATTACAACTTTAGTTTACAAATTGTTACACCTCATCTCCTGAGCCAACTTGTCGACGACCGCTGCGTTTCGGTGCTTTATTGACATTTTAAGATTATACTCCAAGATCTTCTTAGTGGACGCGGCCATAGCTCTCTTGATGAAGTACCCTATTGCGTCGTTGTCATCATCGGTGTAGTAGGTACAGCTGGTGGTGTGCCGTGACACTGCTACTACCGCATGGGGAACGCTCTGATGTAAACCGATTGTTCTGCCCTTAGTTTGAACAATGATTACTGTTTCGAACGTTAACCCCTGCGCTTCATGGATGGTGAGCGTTCGCGAACCTGTGCCTTCACCACAGCCCTGTCCAGTGAGGCTTTCCTTTTCGCCCTGAGTATGGACTAGAAAAAGCGTGTTGGGGAGCGTAAACGGTATTTGGGCACCAGTGTAGGTTTTCACCTTCAACGAGTGAGCTTTTAGGGTTGAGGAGTAAATCCCGGAGTAAACCTCACGTAGGGCGTAGGCGACGTCCAAGGGGTTCCGGTGTGTGCAGAGCAACTCCTGGCTGATGTTTGCTACCAGGTTTGGGCGGCAGTACCTCAGTTCGAAGAGATTTTCTCTGTCGATATAAGGTAGTTGGTTGACATCTCCGATGAGGACCATTTCTTTGGCATCACACAGCTTGACAGCCATGACTATGGCTCCGAAGTGGTTCATGAGAGCCTCGTCAACCATGAGACGGTTGAATTTGTCGGACTCTCTGAAGCCATTCACCAAGACTGAAGCCATGGTGCGTACCCTGGTCTTGACAAGGCCACCAACACGAGGCGCTAGCTTCTCCCTTAGGTCGCTAGCTGCATTTGATGTTGTGGTGATGATGGCGTCCTTGTCAGCATCAAAGTGTCCTACCACCCAGGTTGTCTTTCCACACCCCGGTACTCCATTGACCCACTCAATTGTTGGTAGTGCCCAGTCCTTCCAGCCGGATGCAGTGTCCTGATTACCCGATATGGTTTTCGCCATATCGAGAATCCTGTCATCCAGTAGGATCCTTGTGCACTTTGCGACAACAACTAAGGGATCTCCTTGTGGGGTATTGAACTTAGGTGCTCCGCTCTCGGTTCCCTCAATGCACATCTCCACAAAACCACTGGTCGCGTTGTAAGCCGCCATATAACTACCTGACATTTTTCCCTTTATGACTTGGGAATTGCCGTTGTTGTATATGGCAGCCTCTGCCTCCTCGAGTTTCTCCTCTAGCAGTTTCGCATTGCCCTGCTCAAAGTGTTGCAAGATGGTTTTGCACACTCCGAGGTTGACATCTGCGGTTGCTTTGGTGATAGCTAGAAACTCGAGGAAGGCGTTGTACGCGTGATCCTGCGGTGACGTTGCATTTACTAGACGAGGTGGAACGACCTGCCCCATGTCGGCTCTAGTTCTTTTCTCCTGCGTTGGTGCCGGTTTTGTTGGGATTTTGGACTTAGGTATTACTGTAGTTAGTGGAGCTTTGAGTTTCGCCTTTTTTGCTGGAGCTTCTACGAGTGCCTCTTTGTCTTTCGATCTCATTGTTGGAAAAGGATTTCCTGACAGCCCTTGCAGCATCGAGCTGAAGGTGTCTAGAAATCCTTTGAGATGGCCTCCGACTTTGGCTCTCTTCTTTTGCTCCTGCACACTGCTTTGATGTAGTGCAGTTTTTTCGGCGGCTGCTTTCTGTTGGACACGTTCGGATCCGCTGATCGAGGTTGGCATGGGATGTCCCCAGCTATCGGTTGCTGTTTTTGGGTCGTGTGCTTTGAGGAAGTTTAGGTTTTCTCCTCTGTCTTCGTACACGACCACCTCGTGTTGTTCTGAGGCTTTTAAACAGCATAGCCGGTCTACGACTTCTCCCTGCTCATACCCGACCGTCATCGCATCTACACTTATTACACGGGGATCTTCCGCTCCTCCGCCCGTTTCTCCCAACATGGTGAGCATCGAACATGCCTGTGCGAAAGGGGTGTAGTTGCCTTCCAATGCGAGCAGAACGATCGTCTTGTTGTGCGATCGGACTAGTCGGCATCGGTGGCCCGCCACTTCCGTTTCAGGTAACGCGCTGTAAACTTTGCGCCTCATGGTCGTTTTGGATGTGCTCCCATTTATGAGTGCTGATGAGTGGTTAGGTTAGGTTAGGTTAGGTTTTTTTTTTTTTTTTTTTTTTTTTGTGTACCTGTCCGGACGTAAAGTCCGGCCCGCGAGCTAGCCTACATTTTGTCCTCTGAATGTGACAGAGACTTTTTCTACTCTCTTTCATTCGGTCTATCTTTCTTTCTCCATACTATGTCTTTCTTCCTTACATTTGCATTGTGGGTTGCAATGCTCAGCTATAGTGCTGTCTTCGTTCATACATGTGCACTGCGGGATGCAGTGCTCGGCTATATTCCTTGTTTTTTATTTGTGTTTTATTATTAGGGTTCTTTATTTTTAATTTAATTCCTTAATTACTACATTTTTATTCTTACTTACTATGATTATACAGTAAATTGCCACATAAATCTAACCAGGATGGGTTTATACATTTTCTTCTTACTTACTACAATTGTACAGTGATCTGTTTTCTCTTACACTATTTTTCTATTTTTACAACTAGACATTTAACCTTATATCTTATCTTTATCTTCATTGTTATTATTTGTTATTACACTTATGCTGTTTTATATATTTTATTATATATATTCAACATAAATTTCTTATACTTTTACTTATTTATGATCATAGATACTATTACCATGCAACACAGTACTCACAAAACACAAAATCAATACATACATAGCTTACATTTAGTAAACTAGTCAAGGTTTCTAATTTAACAATTTTTAGGTATCTTATAGTATTTTATTCACATTTATTATTTTTATGGTGCTCTTACATATACTTATTATATATAATACATCATACTTATTTATCTATCCTTATTTGTACGTATTACTTTATTACCTATACTCTTGCAATATTCTAAAAATACATACCTACTATGTTTATCTCCAATGACCATGCATATGTTTTCCTTTGTTAGGGTAATGTCTAGTTTTTGTTCTACCTCATATCTCAACAAACCATAGATGGGGCATTCTAACAGGACGTGCTGAACCGTCTCCTCTTTATTAGGCTCACAGGGGCACGATGGGTCCTCCTTACACTTGAACCGGTTCAAGTATTCTGAGAACCCGCCGTGCCCTGTTAACATCTGTGTCAGCACATTTGAGATTTTAATCTGTCTGACTATTTTATACGCCTCTATGGCATCAGGGAAGAAAAGCTTAGTGACGGCTGCTTTGTCCTCAGTTTTGTATCTCCGGTTCCATACGTCGAGCGACTCCTTACGGATTTGTCGTTTGACGTATGAGACCGGACACGCATCGTAGTCGGATCTTTTCTTAAGGTGTATTGCAGCGCTCTTGGCCAACTCGTCAGCTCTTTCATTCCCGTTCATCCCCGCGTGCGCTTTGATCCAAAATAAAGATATCTCTTTATTTTGGAGTAAGATATTTTCCAGGTTTGTTCTGGTTTCTTTTGCTAAGGGATGAACAGAGCCGGGATTCGTTACGGTCTCAAGGGCTGAACGAGAATCGCTGTAAATGCCGTAACTAGTTTCTGGGCGCTTTAGGATCTCCCGCGTGGCTCGACATATGGCGTAAAGTTCCGCCTGATAGACCGTGCAGTGAGATGAAAGCTTCAGTTTGAGGGATTTGATCTCCGCCGCACCATTCCACAAGGATAGCGCGGCGCCAACCTTCCCCTCAATCCGGCTTCCATCTGTAAAGATGCGGACTGCTTGTTGGTTGTGTTGTTCAACCTCATGTCGGTCTATCAGGTTTATGAACTTCCAGCTCATATGCCTTGCCGGGTGCGGGTTCAAACTAAAAGCAACCCTACGTTCTACCTCCCTGTCTCCCAAGAACGGCTGGGGAACTCCGCGCCTGGCTTCATATAGTGCTGCCGCCTCGCGGATTTTGAGATCCAGCGGCAGAATCCCGGCCAGTATTAAAGCCGAGTTTAGGGAGACAGTTCGGTAGGCCCTAGTTAGTTTCTGGGCGAACACTCTTTGGACCGCATTCAGCTGTTTCCGCACACTAAGCTTCTCTGTCGCACCAGCCCAGGCGCTAGCCGCGTACGTCATGACTGGCTCTACTGTTGCTCTGTAGATGATTCTCACTACTTCCGGGTGCAGGCCCCAACTGACCCTGGCAGCTCTCGACAATTGCTTATAAAAGTTCAGCGCTTTTATGCAAGTGTTTGCAGTATGTTTATTGAAAGTAAGCTTATTGTCGATTGTGAGCCCCAGGATCTTCACTTCTTCAGACATGCCAATGTCGATCCCCCCCATGCTCAGCAGTGGTGTATCGAATTTAAGTTTGCGAGTTATTGTCATCGCACACGTTTTGTGTGGCGCAAATTTGAGCTTGTTTTCGATACCCCACTCCTGGACATAGGCGAGAGCGGCATTGGCCTGTCCTTGCACTTCCAGTGCAGTATCCCCATCAAACAGCAGCACGACGTCATCGGCGAACGCCTGGACATAGTCACCCCTTTGTTGCAGTCCCTTGAGTAGAGGGTCTAGAAGTAGGTTCCAGAGCATTGGTCCACCAATGGAACCCTGGACACAGCCTTTATAAGTGCGTTTTGCATGTTCGTGAGCGGCGTATCTCACTCTCACAGCCCTATCCTCCAAGTAACTGTCGATTACCCTTCTCAGGTTAACTGGGCAACCCGCCTCCGCCAGTCTCACTCTGATGGCCGGCCACCAAGCGCTGTCGAAGGCTCCCTCTATGTCCAATGATACCATGACTATCAGTTTCTTTTGGTCAAGTTTGTTATGTATGCGTTGCATCAGGTCATAGAGGGAGTCTTCGGTGCCTCTCTGTGGCATGAACCCATACTGACGGGAGCTCAGTTTTGGTACTAGGTGCCATTTGAGCCTTCCAATCACCATCTTTTCGATCACTTTACCCATGACCGGTAGCAGTCCTATGGGCCTGTACGACTTTGGATTTGTATAGTCGTCCTTGCCTGGTTTCCTTAGGACTACCACCGTGGCCTCCTTCCACATTGTGGGAAAGTGACCGAGTAACAGGCACTTGTTTGCAAGCGAAAGAAACAACTCGGGATCGTGGAATATTGCCTTACTGCAAATGTCCGCGGTCAATCCATCAGCCCCGGGAGCCTTCTTTGGGTTGAACGTTTTCACAGTGAAACTTAGCTCTTCTGTGGTAAACGGTGGGTCATGTTGTTCATCATGCATCCAACCGTTTACTTTTTCAGCTGCCTCTCTAGTTCTACTGTGAATTTCGGTGTCGTCCCTCTTCAGGTCTTCGGGGTAGAAGATTTCCGCTAGAAGCTTTGCAGATTCTTTGCCATCCAGAACCTTTCCGCCCTTCACCAAAGGCAGGTCCTCCTGACGTTTTCTCGTCCTGCCAATGACCCTGTATATCCCATCCCACACTCCCTCTCTATCTTGTTTTTCACAGAAACCCTTCCAACTGTCTATTTGTGCCTTCTTGGCTTCACTCTCATATTTCTCTTTTGCCCGCAGGTACTCATCGACGACTTTTGCTCTTCGGATTTGCGCTGCACATCGGATTCTGCGTCTCCTGGTGGCGACTTCCCTCTTTAGCTCCTCGAGTTCTTTTGACCACCACGGCAAGGTAAGTTTTTCATTCATCTTCTTTTTGGGTATTGTTTGTGTACATGTTTTTATTATTGTATTTGTATATTTTCCTATTATTTTCTCTAATTCTGTTTTGTTATTAATTTTGTCTACTTCCGTTGTATTTAATTTATTTTCTATTAACAATTGGGCTAGTTTCTCATGAAACTGGCTCCAATTTGCTTTCTTTGTATTGTATATCCTTGTTGTTCTTTCTATTGTTATTTCTTTTATTTTCCCTAGTCTGATTTTAAAAGTTATGCCGTTATGGTCTGAGCCGGTTAGGTCGTCCTCAACTCTCCAGTCTTCCACCAGGTTAAGCATATCCTCAGTGCAGGCAGTTACGTCAATGTGACTAGCGTATTCTTTGTTTCCCCTTATCGTATAAAAAGTAGGGGTGTCACCGTCGTTGAGCACCTGCAAACTCATTTCTTCCAAAGCTCCAGCCATTTCAACTCCCCTGTTATCCCCTTTCCTACTGCCCCACCAGGTGCTTTTAGCGTTGGCGTCCCCTCCTATTACCAGCCTTCGGAGTCCTACTCTCTGGGCTATCGTCATTAACTGATCCAGGTAGGGTCCCATTTGTTGGTCCGGTTCGAAGTAGTAGGACACCAGCGTGATCTTCCAGGCACTGGTTTGGATTCCCACCACTGTGATGTTGTTTGT